>CM053786.1:807010201-807590201 GCA_028749045.1 Cupressus sempervirens | reverse complement strand
TCAATCACAATCTTGTTTTGGATAGACCTTGGTTACATGCTATCCATGTCATTCCTTCAAATAATCATCAAAAATTCAAGTTTATCTATAATAATGTCATGTACACTCTTCATGTTGGTACTAAGCATAATGGTTGTATAAATATTGACGAACAACAAAATCAAGAATCTAATGATGATCCTCCTTCTACCCTTCTACATGATGATTTGGGATCCTAGATTCCACACCAAAATTCATTGAGCAATAAAGAGTTAAGAACCTTCCATTTATGAGAGATCACAAAACTAATTTCTTCACCAACATTGTTTCTACTTCCACTCATGATGAATTTGTTAAATCTAGCAATAAAAATCATATGCCCTTAGGCAATGGGGGGTATAGGGACTCTTTTAACACCATTATGGATCATAATTTAAGATGTGCACAATGAAATATTGAATCTTATTATTTTTCCACATCCTCTCCTCATGTATCTTCTCCTACTAATCAAGAACTTATTTTGCCTAAACTTCTTCATGCTAAGGTGATTACTAGGCTGAAACATAGAAAGAAACATAGTCAAAAGCTCATGAATTTTCCATTTTGCATGTATCATTGTTATCGTTATCAATATAATAATAATTGTTAAGATTTAAATTACAAGGTCAAAAAACTCATTAATAATGAGGCTATTTATAGATCTCCTTATAATGAGCTTTACTTCTAATTTCTTTAAATAACATTTTGTTGACAAATTTTAGATCTTCCCTTTTAAGCTTCTAGCTTGGTCAGTTATCATTGCATTTATGTTTGAGTCCTTGTTTGGGTGTCCCCTAGGTGGTTCCCTCCTCATCAAGCATCCCCAAGGCTTTCTTTTTGGGTTTTTCTAAGTTTTCCATGCTCCACTTTCCCTGGCACTTCTATGTAGGATTCATGCTTTTTCTTTGCATCAAGGTTTTAGGTGATCTAGGTTTTGTTGGGTTTTTGTCTGAGAATTTTCCCAATGAGAAAAAAGCCTATTCTTATTTTTTTAATTATCCCCTAATGCTAGCATGGTTTCCATTTGGATTCTAACCTGTACTGTCAAATTCTTGTTGTTGACGCATTTCATCAGTTAGCATCTTGAAGAGCAAAGCATATTGGCATCTCCAAGTGTATTTAAAGGTTGATTCATGATGAGAGGATAAGAAGAGAAAGGATATACGTGATGGAATTTTCATAGTACCATTCTAAAGTCAGAATGTTTTTTTCTATAGAGGAACAAAGTTCCATCAATCTAAGTGCTTTCCCCTTGGAAGCTATTGTCTTTGAGTTCATTTTTGAAGAAATGTTGGGAAATTAAGAAAAATAATTCTAGTTGCTTGAATCTTTGAAAAGAATATGCTTCTAAGATACTTTTTGTTTAAAATAAAATATGGAGTTTCTATTCCTTAAGATATAAAAATGTGGAAATACTAAATCTAGATGCAAAGACTTTCTTTGGAATACCACAAAGTTGTTTCTAATGGAGTAGTTCATGAAGTGAAAACCTGATTAAAGAAAATAATAGCCCAAGCCCTCAAGGAAAAAAGTTTACTTCGCTGCTTCTCCAAGGAACGAGATAAATAACAAAGGAAAGCTTCATGCAAAGAAGAAAGCAAGAAGGTATCCAAGGCGCCAAAGGAGTATTGCTCATGATGTGATCTTAAATCAAAGGAAAATGAAAGCTTACGAAAAGATAGGTTTATGATTCCTTCCCCGCACATAGAGAATTTTAGTGCAATTTTTTTTCTAGTTTTTGAAGTAAAAAGGGCGGGTTCCAATAAACTAGACCCAATCTATTCGGTAAGTGAATAATCTTGCTACTACATGAGATTGAAGTGAATCTTATGTCATCAGATTTGTGAGTCATCATATGGATAGGAGTGAAGTGATTTAAAGAGCCGTTAGTCTACCCAATTTATTGCAAATCTGACCATTACGACCATTAGTTGTCAGTTATTTCATTCATGTGGCACCAACATTTGAATCTCCAAGTCTATATGATTGGATTTATGCCAAACAAAGTTCTCCATGTAATAACAACTATTTTATCAAAGTAATTTGTCTTCTCTATGTAAAAGCTCTAATCATAGCTCCAAAGAGAATACACTTACATACACTTACACTTGTAATGATAGGATAATGGTAGATTCATTGCAAAGTGGTGAGACACCCTACATTCTTGATTCAAGATTGATAATACACTTACATACAAAATCTTTATTGATAAGTACTTTAAGGAAGGTGAATCCTAATGTTTATCTTGTCTTTTGGTCATTAACATTAACATTTCTCAATTATAGTTAATTCCTTAACCTAGGACTTGACCAAGGCAACCCCTCATGAAACCCCAACCACAAAACCCTTCTTTTTTGCATTTATCTACATGATACTAGTCAGAGCTTACAAATATAGAACCTACTCTTTGGGAGCTTTGTGGAGAAGTTGGTTGCTAGTCATTAGACTATGTCAAACTAGTTATAGGACACTCTTCCATGTTGACCTAGACCTTTAGTGTCCTTTTCTAGGGATATTTTTAGCTTTTGTTCCTTTTGTCATTTCATTTTGAGATTTGTAGATGGATATTCAAAAAAAAGTTTAGATTTATAAGTTTTGGAGCTAAAATACATCTTCCTCTATGCATTTCAAGATGAGTCTTTTATATTTCATTTTCCTTCATATATTTACCCTAGATCTATATCATAATTGGGCTACTTGTATACACATAGTATCTAGGTTTACATTATTTAAGCAGTTGGTTCAATTTCACATTCACATTTCCTTTTAAGGACCAAAGTGTACATTTCCTTATGTTGATTTCCCGTTTATAATTCAAATTTAGCATTGACACCCTTCTTCCTTTGGGTTCTAGATAATCTAATTTGGATCATAAGTGGAATCATATTTGGGAATTCCCCTCTTTCCCTTTTATATATATTTGAATAGCTTATTGGCTTGGATAAGTGGAGACCTACAACCCTATTTAATATGTCTCCCTTTTCCCCCTAAACAATAAGAAAGATGAATCAATTTATTAGAAGGAGGAACTAGGATTACACCCACACTAGTGCCAATTTTATATGTAGATCCATCAAAAGATATTTTCCAAGATTCATCTTTACTCATAGGTAATATTTATGCATCAGGAAAATCAATAGGAGTAATGAGTGCATGTGAAGAGGGAGGCTCAACTAAATGATCATTCAAGGATTTCCCTTTGATAACTTTTTGTGATATAAATTTCAAATCAAACCTTGTCAAAAGCATCACCCAATTTGCAAGGCGTCTAGATAAATTAATTTTAGAGAAAAGATTGTTTAGAGAATCAAATTTAACAATAACACTAAGTTTTGCATTAAGAAGATAATGTCTAAGTTTATGGCACACAAAAACTAAAGCAAGACTTTGCTTCTCTATATATGTGCATTGTGTCTCATAATCAATCAAGGTATAACCAATATAGTAGAAAATGTGTTCTTTACCATGAACATCATGTTGAACAAGAACAATAGTTAATGCTTTTGGAGAAGCTTATATATAGAGATAAAAAGGCTTATCATGTTGCACATGCTTCAAGATAGGAGGATTAGCAAGATAATCATTAAATTTCTCAAATGATTTCTTACATTCACCATTCCAAGAGAAAGTAGAATCCTTTCTAAGCAAGGAAGTAAATGGAACATTCATGTTAGCCAAGTTTGAAACAAATCTTTAGATAGATTGTATCTTCCCTTATAAACTTAAAGGTTGTGATATATTCTTAGGTGGAGGCATGTTGACAATAGTGTTTATCTTTTTAGTAACCACTTCAATGCCTCAATTAGAAATAATAAATTGAAGCAATTTCCCACTATCTACTCCAAATGAGCACTTGTGAGGATTAAAATGCATATGTAGCTTTGTATCCATTCAAATATTTTTCTATGGATAATAACATGTTCTTCATGTTTAATATATTTAGAAAGAATATAATCAACATAGTCTTCTAGGATCTTATGCATATTGTCATGAAATATAAGAGTCATACCATTTTGATAAGTTTCACCCGCAATCTTTAATCCAAAAGGAATCATGATCCCCAAAAATGGTTCAAGGTATTATAAATGACATTTTATATTGATCTTCTAAGGGAATAAATATCTAATTATAACCTAAAACCCATCTATGAAGGATATTAAAGTATGCTTGGCAGTAGAATCCACTATCATATCAATATTAGGTAAAGGAAAATCATGAAGCTATATCGAAATCTCAAAAATTAGTACACATTTATATCTTGTTTTCTCCCTCAGAGAAAACAAAAATATTTGATATTCAAGGAGAGTAATCAATAGGGTAGATAAATCCAACATCAAAAAGTTTTTCAATTTCAACTTTAACAAGAAGACCAATACTCAAATCCATTTTACAAATCTTTTTCTTAATTGGTTTTGAATTTGATACAATAACAATTTTATGCTTCTCAATATTAGGGTCAATGCCAGACATAGCCAAATAATTCCACACAATTATGTCTTTGAATTCAATAAAGAGAGCACTAAATTGCTTGCATTCTTCTAGAGTTAACCATTTGCTAATTTTAGTCACTTTTTCAGAGTCAATTGAATCCACTTGAACATCAACAATTTTAGTGATAATAAAATTGCTTTTCATGGAATCTTCAATTGGTAAATTTTCATCATATGTATTATTAAAAACCATGTTTTCCTCAAAGTAACCATCAATATTAAGCTATATGGTCACCGCTTCTTATGATGAAAGGAACGAAGATTATCATAAACTTTGAAGAAGTCCATTAGAGCATCGTCATTAGGAAAAAGATCAATTTTAGGTTTTGTCTCAAGATCTAGAAGATATGGGTTAATCAATTTCAAAGGTCTACTACATGAATGTGATTATTAGTAAAAGGGAACATTTAATTTTTTTTATAAGGATTAAGTCCTAACCCATATGGATGTTCAGGAAATTCACCATCCAAAAGCACTTGTATACCATGTTCAAATTTTCCACAGCCTTTACTATTAAATCTAGATTTTTGTAGAAAAGTATAAGTAGGATCATAACATTTAACAATCTTTTGACGAGTTAGAAGTGCTCATAATTTTTTATATCACAACAATTAGGTTTGATAGTCTTCACAATTTCTTTAGTAGAATAGGCACAAAGGTGTTTTATTTCACCTGAAAGAGGAGTACAGAAACTTTCTTTTAAGGTTTATCTTTATTTTTTATAAAAATTAAATTTGACACTTTTTATTCACTAATAAATGTAGGATTAAAATATAGAGTACCCCAATAACCCTCATAAAGAGAAGAAGATGGATTGTCATTATTTGTAGGTTCATCTTTAATTTTAGGTGTCTTAGGTTCTTTTGCACAAAAAGAATGTTGAGCATTTTGTGTTCAAGCAAGGATTTGGTGCATCATTAACATGAAGAGTATACATTAGATTATTATAGACAAACCACACTATTTGATGAAGAGTAGAAGGAACCCATGCATATAATGTAACCAAGGCCATCCCAAAAGAATATTATAGTTTAACAATCTAGGCATAACATGCATAGGAGTATCCAAGATCACAAGACCAAGTTTAACAAGTAACATAATGATTCCCAAAGTTTTCTTAGCAATATTATAATGCCCATGAATAGGAATATGACCAGACTGAATAGTTAAAAGATCAAATTGTATAGCCTTTAACATATCCATGCTACAAATACTCAATCTTGGACCATTATCAATGAGAGTGTGACATATAGTGTTCCTATTAATAGATATAACTACCATAAGAGCATCATACTTATTCTGAATTATAGGAGGAGGAATGTCATCTTCAATAAAAATAATAGGAAGGATGAATGACATAGTAAACATATATTCCATAGAGGAATTAATATTATTTGTATTTGATGGAGGAAAAAGAAGGCTAGATAAATCCTATTGCAAAAATTCATGATAAGTAGGTGATTTTGAAGAAATTCCCAAAGAGAAATATTAGTAGGAGTAGCTCACAATTGTTCTACCAATTCATATTCTGATATAAAGTAGTTGGTAATCTAGGCGCTTGAGGAAGAATGGGTTGAGAAGGTGGTAAAGAAATTGGAATAGTAGGTTGAGGATTATTTGGAGTGCAATAAGGATGAGAAACAAAATTTGAATCAATAAAGTAGTTCAATGGGTTCATAGGTTTACCTTTAATAGTAATCTTAGTAGAATCCTTGATAGGCATCAAAGTTTTTTCATAGCATAGACGAGTGCATCAATAGAACAAATAGTTGTGGAAAAAGGAATCAATTCATACAACTTATCATTAAGACTAGTTAGAAAAGATGTGGAAGAAAGTGGAATAGGGTCATGAGAAACCTTATCCAACACAACCTCCTTACAAGAAATGATCTTATCTAGATCACTACAAAGTTATCATCAAAGTAATCATAAAATAAAATAAAAATCTTGAAAGTAAAATAAACACAATAAAATTATTTTTAGTATGTTTATATTATTTGATTTTTTAGTAATTTGAAATAAAGAAATGCAAGAAAAATTAAGAAATGGAATATAATATGCATGCAATATCTATTTTTAAATGAAATTAAAGATTAGATCTAAAACCAAGATTGAAAGTGGAAATTTAATAAGCCAGGTCACCAAAACTGTGTAAGGGGAAATGCGAATCAACAAAGTAAGTCCTAAGTTCATCACATATCCACACACCTTAAGAGGATGGATCAAGGAAATTTTTTCTTTCTAATCAATCCTCAAAGGTGTTAAGCCTTACTAGATCAATGTCATCAAAATATTTGCAAGGAATCAACACAAATTAAGATTTAACTATTATGAAGATAGGTAAAAGAATGTACTTTTACTTTTCCTTTGAAACCCTAATCATTCACTCTTGAATCCATGCCAAGAATATAATGCAATGTGAAGTTTAAAGTGATGAATTAACAAAGATGGGTGGAGAAATTATCTCAAGGAAGGAGGCACGTATTTGGATATGAGTTCATGCTTGTTGTGTTGCTCCCATGGATAAGAAAAGCTAGATTTGGGTGTAAAATCATCAAATTTTCAAAACCCAGTAATCATTTGGTGATCTTATGATGTCAACTTTCATGCGTAATGTCAACTTCCACAGATGTCAAATTTTTCCTAAAGTAGGGGATCACTGCATCCCTAATCAATTGTGTTTGATTTTGATTCTATTTTTGTAGTTTGAAAAATTAAAAAAAAGGGTATGCAGATTTGTAACTTATTCTTACTTTCAAGATCAACTTGGATATCTAAAATTGGGTGTTTTGGGAGGCTATGTAAGTGTTTTCCTTAGTCAACCCCAATTTTCCTAGTTTGCACCTCCATGGACAATTGTTGAATCACTTTTAATGTGTGTGATTTTCATCTATGAGCTTTGAATGTGCAATACCAAGATCTAAATCCTTAGATCCAAACCCTATCATGAAGTTTATGCTTAAATGATGATGAAACAATAATGCATAGATTTGACGATAACCTAGAAAGCATATCAAGTCCCCAAGGCTAAAGTACTTTAAACCATACTCATAATTTGTATTTACTACTTCATGATTGAATCTCAAATGCTTGAATGATATGATGGAAAGAGAAGATGAAGAAATCTCTTGCTTCAAAGGATGTTTCTAAGCCCCCTTGCTTCCACCTTGAAAATGTACTAAGACAAATTCAAATGTTCAGAATGGATTGTCCACATGAAGTATTCTTGTGCTTTCTTGATTTTTTTAGGTGTGCTCACATATTGTCATAGCTTATATGCCAAAAGAATAAACTAAGGGTTCATATAAAGGGTTTCAAATTAACTTTCTTTCGCAAGCCAATTGGGCTCAAAGATCAAGTCTAGATCAAACCCCAATGAAGGGCCCAACAAGGAGGACCCAAAATGGGACACAAGAAATGATGCACTACATGCCTAGTTGGTCCAAAAGGGATTTAATACATCCCTTATGGAACAAGGACACCCCATGTCCCTTCCAATTAGTTGCAATAATCTCTAGGACATCCTTGGGATCCTAGAACATGTCTTGAAACTCATAAATCATATGAAAAATTCAAGGAAATCCTATTTTAGTGTAGAAAAAGAGTTGAATCAATTGGAAAAAGAGGAAGGGGAGGACCTAAGTAAAAAAATCCTACCTCAAGTTTTGTGTTATGATATTGGAATTTCAAGGATGACTTATTAAGTCCTACCTAGATCCTTTTTAAGAAAAGGATAGGGGAGATACGCAAATACATCCTAAATTCAGATTTAACATTAAATTACACTAAATAGGTGCTAAAAGTCATATATTTAAGTGCTTCCAATTTAATATGGTCTGCAAAGATTAAAAAAAAGTTTCCAATTTATTGAATACATGCCTACCCAAAAAATTATACATTACAATCATTTGGTTATAGCGACAAAACTACAGTTTGAAACATTTCCAAAAAAGTACAAGACAACTAAAAGTGGAGGTTGACTATTAAAGAACATAAAAAAATTCTAGAATAATAAAAGACATAAAGGATCCAAACTATATATATCGGGAGCTTTAGGCTAAATTTGTTTTTATATCTTATATTTTCATATTTGAACTAGACTTTGGGCTGATATTTAATTTGAACTAGGATGTGTGTGTGTGTGTGTGTGTGTGTGTGTGTGTGTGTGTGTGTGTGTGTGTTTGTATGTATACACACACACACACATATGTGTGTGTGTGTTTATATTTATACAACCAAATATATGTGTCTACATGTATACACACATATATGTGTTTGTATATATATACTAACATATATCTATGTACACACACACACACACATACACACACACACACATACACACACACACATGTGTGTGTGTGTGTGTGTGTGTGTGTGTTTATATCTATATTTATGTATATTATGTATGATTTTATGGCTCAATGATTTTGATATATAGTTAAAAATACTTTTTTATATGTTGTTAGATATGATTTTATGTAAGTCCCCTTAAGACATCCCCTTTAGACATTGTGACTTTAGATCCCCTTGGGTATTGTAACTTTAGATCCCCTTACATCATCCCCTTAAGATATTGTAACTTTATATCCTTTAATAAATTATCTTAAGACATATCCTTAAGACATAATAACTCTAGATCTTGTTAATAAATTCCCTTACGACATCCCCTTTGGAAATCCTAGTAGGAACATACATGATTTTATACAAAGGCTCCTAATGGATTGTAGGACCCATTAATGGGTCATAGGTAGGAATGTACATGTTTTCATATAAGGGGTCCTAATTTGTCACATGAAAATTTAGGACCTCTTATGATCCATTAATGTGGAGCCTAAATCCATTTATGACCCCTTACAATGCATTAGGATCAATTAGGACCCCTTGGGAACTTTTAGGACACATTAGGACTCTTTAGGACCTATTAGGACCTCTTAAGGATCATGAGGGATCGTAAGGGATCGTAATGAATCATAATGGGTCCTAAATATGCTTTTACTATTTCTTTTGTAGTCCCTTATGTTGTTATGAATGCTTTTTTAATCCCTTGTGTTGTTATGTATGATTTATAACTCCTTATGTTATGAATGCTTTTTGTTATGCATATCATATTTTACACTAAAATCTAATATTTAACTATTTTAAATGATGAATATCATTTTGGTGAAAAATAATTTATCTTACCTTACATATCAAATTAATTAATTCTTTTCAAGATTTGATTGAATGGTTTGCAAAGGAATATAGTTTCCCAAAAAAAAGGTTACAAAGTCATTGTCTAAGGTGAATTAATTCTTTTAATAATTAATCAAATACATTTCATTATGTTAGTTTTTGGTAAAGGGATCTATATTGTGAAAAATTTAAAATGGGATAAACTATATAGAAAATATTGTGAATGAGATGGGTAAGAAGAATTTATGGGTAGTTACCCAACCATTTAGGTGGAACTCTTTAAAGGGGAAAATGTTAGAGTAATAAAGTATTTTCTTATTAATTAAATCATATTGATTCAATTATTAAGTTACTTATTATCTCTAGTTTACTTAAGCTAAACTTTGGGTAGATAATAATTAATTCTTTTATTAATTATTATCATGCAACCTAGGTTAGATTCTTGTTAGGGTTTTGATCTCCTTTTATAAGGATTGATCTCTTTGTAATTTATTCATTTACTTTTGATATAGCAATTTCTCTTTTTGCTCATCAAGAATGTCTCATCTATGGATCTGGCAATTTCAACCTCCATAGCCTTTTGCTTCTCTTTTGTGACCAATGTTTGCATGTAGGTGATTCTTGATGTGGGGTTGATCTTTTATCAACTTCAACAAAAAAATCTTATTGTAAAGGGGTTCCCTCTGCATAGGAAAATTTTGTAACTAGAAAATTCAAGATTCACAAATTAAAAAAATGGTGGAAGTGAGATTTCATGAAGAAATAATTATTCACCATGATTGGTTTCTTTTTGTGAATTTTGTGTCATAAGAAATGAAATAGATATGTGTATTACCATCTTAGAGGAATATTGATATCCAATGTTCTTTTAATGCGTTTTTGAAGTTATCCATTTTTAGATTGTTAAGGATATTGTTAGTATGCATGCTTTCCATATTCCTTTATCCATTTGTGGATTTGGAGGATATGAATAACATGTGTTTTTATTCAGCTATCACCTTTATAGGAACTATTAATGGACTTTGTTTTGTTTTCAATTAGTAGCATTTCATTTTGTTTACAAATGTTTATTTGATGGAGGGGAAGAATTACTTAAAATATTTAACCAATTAAGGGAGCTATCCATTTTTGAAGCAAAGAAAAATCATTCTTTCCATAATGATTTTTCCAAGTTTTGCAAGCATTTATCACTTCCATTGGGAAAATCTATGAGGAAAACACAATGACCAAATCATTTTCTAACATTTTTGATGTCCCCCCTAAGGATCAAAGTGCCTTGCACATTCCATTTTTAGAAATTTAGAGGTGCCACCCTCAGGATAAAGGTTGGTAGAATGAATTTTAGAGATAGCCATAAGTTCTGTAAGATTGGATTCTTACAAAAAAGTTAAGATAACACAGATATCTCTCTCTCTCTCTCTCTCTCTCTCTCTCTCTCTCTCTCTCTCTCTCTCTCTCTCTCTCTCTCTCTCTCTCTCTCTCTCTCTCTCTCTCTCTCTCTCTACCACCATTTAGAGAGAATCCAATTAGAGAGGTTACAAGAGATTTTGTAAAAGAGGTGGAATTTTAATTTTTTTTCCATGGTGTTGTTGCTAATCTAGAACAAAAATTATCAAGAAAAAGAGAAACACAATGAAGAACAAGTGTATGAAGAAAAAATGGGTTGTTCCATATGTAAAGAAGGAAAAAATTCTAAAGAAAAACCAAACATTCAACAAATGAAAGAGATTGATTCAATTTCCAACCTTCTAAGACTACCATCTCAAGTTTAGTTTCAGAAGAGTGTAGTGATATATAAATGAAGAATCACATAAGAACTCATAAAGCCAAAATATTCAAGGTATGACAAAGTTTGTTGAATTCATAAATACAATTGTGAAAAATTATATGCAAGAGTTTAGTTTTTCATTCCATTGTGAAGAAAGTCTTGCTAGTCATGATAATTTTTTTGATGTTATTTATTTTTCCACCCATGCCTTACATTTTTCTCATTGATGTGATAAATACTACACTTCCTCTATTGTTG
The DNA here is from genome assembly GCA_028749045.1 of Cupressus sempervirens. Classification (NCBI taxonomy): domain Eukaryota; kingdom Viridiplantae; phylum Streptophyta; class Pinopsida; order Cupressales; family Cupressaceae; genus Cupressus; species Cupressus sempervirens. The sequence continues at coordinate 807,578,492 of CM053786.1, read as the reverse complement.
GTTGCCTTTGTGAAAAATATACTTCCTTTTTGCTAGCTAATTCAAAAAGGTTTTATTTTACATTTTTTCAATTTTGGCTTGTTCTTTTTGTCTCCAATAAGGTTTAGGAATAAAATCAATATTCTACCTTCCCTATTTCCAAATTTTCTCGCTACCAAAAAATGGATGAATTCTAAAGAAAATGAAAGGCCTCAAGTGCTAAGAAAAATGCCCAAAATGAAAAATGCTATAGGGAACATTATTAGATCTATGGGACTGCAAATACAGACTCATTTGGAAAGGTTTGAGATGTAAAATATTAAAAAAAGTGTGCTGAATGATCAAAGCCCCTTTCACTTTAGAGAAGACCAAAAAAGAATCATATGATGAACATGAGTTTAGTGTTTTTAACCATGGAAATATTTTGCATAATCTTCATATATGAGTTGCAAACCCATTCATAAACTTATAAGTGCAAAGTCAACTACAAAGGTGTTGCACATTCTAATTTAAAACACGAGAGAAGATTGTTGGTACAACATATATGATTTTAGCTATAGACAAGATCAATGATTGCGTATTTATCGTATAATAGTAAAACAATAAATATGGTGTTTGGAAGATACAAAAACCAAATGGTTTTTTCTATGCATGATTTATTTTGTTTTTGAAATAAAAAGTGACCAAAACAAGGGGGTCGACCCTTATAACCAAAAAGCTGGCAACTAGCACACTACTAGCAAAAATAAGTATAGAGCAACCACAACTATAGAGAATAAAAGCTAGTAACCAAAAAACAACACATGATCATTCACAACTACCAGAGTATCATCTATACCAATTCTAAAAACTATAGTACTAAACATACTCTGATTGTTTAGAACATAATAGCTCTTGGCATAAACAAGCCAACCCATGTTTGAGAATAAGCTATAAACCAACAAACAAGAGAAATTGCAAAAACATATAAATAAACTAGGGCTAAAAACTCCTAGGGACCTCCACATTGTTTCTCATCCTTATCTTTTCCTTTCCCAGCAAGAAGCACCCTGGCCCAATCCTCACCAAGAAACTTGTACAAGAATTTGGTGTCCTCCATGTCTAGCCCTGCCTCATCCTTCTCCCACACTAATAATTAGAGGGTAGTTGTAGTAGCATGGGTAACCTTCAAGGAAAATTTAGAGGAGTAAAACCCATCCTCTAAAAATTTGACCCTCTTCTCCATTTGTGCATTCTTCTCATTCTATTTTTCCTCCTTCTCCTTGTTTCCTTTTTCCACATTGTTAGATGCCTTCTTAATCTTTGTCAATGCCTAGTTCTCATCTTACAAAACCTAGGGGTTAGCAATAACATTGGTTTTTTACTTAGTTGGAGAGGATATGGTGATAGGGAAAGTATCCACTTTATTGTTGTCCTCACAAAAAGTGATAGGTTGCAAGGTAAAACTAGCTGACACATAAGTAGTCTTAGTGGTTTTGACATTCCCAGAAGACACTCGAGTGTTATCAATAGAGTTTTCACTTTTTTTCTTTCTCATCATTCACCTTTTCTCTCTTAGAGTTAGAATGTTTCTCCTCCTCTAGCTCTCTCCCATTATTCTCAGATTTCTCCTCCTCTTACCTCCTTGACACTAAATCTATTGGCCTTTTGTTTATACCTTGCTTTTGACTTGGCTATCCTCCCCAATCTTCTCCTACAATTTCCTCCCTCCTCCTCCTCCTCATCCCCAAGATCCACCTCCATTGGCTTTTCAATTTTTATTTTTTTACTACCCTTTTGTTCAATTACTAGGTTTGGATTTTTATTTTTCTTATTATCCTTACTAGGGGAAGGGTGCAACATGTGGATTCTAGTTCTAGTGCTAGTACAACAACAATGACCCTAGGGGGACAAAGGACAAGATGAAATTGCAAAAATCTAAAAATTAGACCCTAGTGAATGATAGTGAAATTATTACCCTTACTTCTCTTGTCCCTAACATCTCTAATCATGTCCACAAGGGAATGTAACAAAAAGAATGAAATAGAAATAAAGTCTCTATTTCTAAAATGGTTCAGGAGAGGAAAGTGATAATAATAATAGACTCCAAACTTGCCTTTGAGTGTGAGGTACTTCATGATCACCAGACAAACATCATCCCAAGGAGCCGATAGCTTATCCCTCTAGAAGCCTCCCCTATAGTGAATAGGTTCTTCATTATCAATGAAAAAGTAATTCATACTGGCTTCATCTGCCATTTTCGTAACCTTCTTCCATTTTTTCCCCTTCAGGGACAAACCAGTGGCCATAGCAATTACCTCCTCATTTACTTGGAATGAGATACCATTTATGGTAACTCTTCAGTCATTCCACCCATTCAAACACTAAAGAACACAATTTTCATTGTAACCTGTCATTGCCTACATATAAGGAATAAAGCCCCCTTCTTTTAGCATGAATCAGGTCACCATCCCCTCCTTAAAATCTTCTATTTTTGTTGGCTCTAATCAATTTAGATCACCACCCATTTCTTCTTTGTTGATCCCTGAGACCCTCCAATCTTAGTAATTTGCATTTGAGCCTTCTTATCCCTTATTTTTAGATGCTTTATTTTGTTGCCAGGGCTTCAAAAACAAAAAAAATGTTGATTTTACATGCAGAGGATGGCAATAAGAATGTAACCAAGGTATTCATCACTACAGAGTACACTAGTGTGGAAATTAGTGGAGCACCACATTTTAGGACCAAGTGACAAGAACATTAAACATTACAATTTTCCATTGGATTTCATCAAATATGACCCAATTTTTGTATTTATTTTGTAAATTAATGACATGAGATACTTATAGTTAATGATAAAATATTAGACACTTTTTATTTTCATGAACTTATATATAGGCATTTTGGCCCATTTTTTGGTGGATGAATTGGTCTTGTTTATGCTTTAGATAGAATACTTATGGTTGGTATTATACTTGCAAGTTTCTTTTGTAGTGATCATACATATTTTGGTTGAGGCCCAATAAGTGCAACTAATCTGGATCTATATGCATTGCAAGGGGAAGTGATTGATATGGTCTATTATGTTTTGGGGAAACTATGGGAAGTGACCTGGACCATTTGTTATCCAAGTTAGGGCTGAACATTACACTATGATGATCATTATTAATAATATACTATTTATTGGGTTTTTATTTTATGGATGTTACAGATCAAAGCTACCTACAAACTATATTCTTTAGAAGAAACCCTTATTGCGATTAGATAAGATAGTGACATATGTACAACTATGCTATGAAATCATAATTGCAATATAAATCATATTGTTAGATATTTATTAAAATAGAGATTGGTACATGCAACCTAATTGAGAATGGTTTTGGATATAATTTAAGAGCCTTTTTCAGTGGAAGAGATTGACGGTTATTCTTATAACATCATATTTTGCAGTACCACAGTATATTTAATTAGAAGTGGAATTTTCTAGCTAAAAAATAGGTCCTATTGTATTGAATTAAAAGTGGTCAACATTCTCGTAGGTTTAAAAAATGGGTGGGCCTCAATCTATCTTCTTCTTCATTGTCCATGTCACAACCAATTTTCTAGTACCCCAATAAATAGGTAATCATGTTTCCACTTGGCTTTCTTCTAGAACCAATTCAATTTTATGAATTGATGAGTAAAATAAATTAATAACTTTTTATCATTAATGATTTTACGTCAATTTTTTTAGGAATATACTTTAAAAATATAGTAATTAATTGTAGACCACTACCCTCTTAGTTCTATAGTTGCAGATGTCTACTATGTCCATTTGCGAAGAATGTTATATTTTGGCATGATATATTTCATAGGAGGGATAAAAGGAAATTGGGTCAGTTATGCATTGGGGAATATTATATGTAAGGAAGCAAAGGTGCGCATAATCGCTTCCTACACTAATCTTTGAGAGGATGATTATGCAAATTCAACTAACTATTGCAGAGATCTCAAGAAATGCATAACAACTTAATCAAAATAACAATGAACTCATAACACAATGATTACCATGAGGAAACCCTTATGGGAGAAAAACTCCACCCTCCAAAACCCACACAATGTATTCTCAAATCAAGAAGAATACAATACACTTGCAATGCAACTTCTTAAGAAGCGCATCACCACAACTCAAACTTAGACTCAGACTTAGAGAGACTCCTTCTAGCAACAATCTTGCAAACTGAACTTGATGATTCAAACACCTTCCTTAGCCCTCCTTTTATAGTAATTTACAACTTGGAAACCATTTGTGGTCTTAAAAAACCATGGGGAAAACAACCATGCCACATGTTACCCACTTGTAATTTGTAACTCCAAGAATACCAATTTTGTCCATAATTTTTGTCCTCTAGTTAAGATCCCTTTAAAAGTCATATAATGAGTTTTTTACACTCTAAAAATAGCCCTTCTACATTTTTTTAGAGAATAGACACATTTTTAACAACTCATACACCTTTTTCCAACTCATAAACATGTGGAAAACTTCCACAAACAAATTCTAGATTTTTCTAAAAATTTTCTAGAGTTTTCCAAGAAAAAGCTTGCAAGGTTGAGACATAATTCTCAACATTCTCCCACTTGTCGAACACCTTGCAAGAGTCAGGGGATCCAAAGTGTCATGGACTTAATTGCTAGGGGTTGAGAGGCCTATAAATTCTAAACACCATTTGAACTTCTCTGTGCTCACAAGCTTAGTTAATACATTAGCAACATTCGCCAAAGTCTCGACCTTCTTTAGGTTCACCTTGCCATCCTTGACCATATCTCTCACAAAATGATATTATACATCAATGTGCTTGGTCCTGGCATGGAATGTCAGGTTCTTCACTAGGAAAATTGCACTCTGATTGTTACTATAAATTATCATTGCACTCTATTTGAATTATATATTTGAACATAGTCTCTTTAGCCAGATAGTTTTCTTGTAGGCATGAGTAGCTGCCATAGCTACCATATACTTTGCCTCTGTAGTGGACAAAGTGACCACAACTTGGTACTTGCTCATCCAACTAATTGTACCACCAAATAATGTAAACACATATGCACTGGTGGATCTTCTACTATCAACATCACCGGCCTAGTCTAAATCCACATAGCTTTGAATATCTAAGGAATGCTAGTATCTCGTTCCATGAAAACATATAGAGTACATTGAGGTACCCTGCAAGTATCTAGAAACTCTTTTTACTACATCCCAATGTGCTCTTCCTAGATTAGACATGTAATGGGAAAGTACTCCCACTGCTTGGGTAATGTTTGGTCTTGTACATACCATAACATACATCAAACTTCCACAACATTTTGATATCGTACTCAACTCATCTCTTCCATCTCTAATGGGGATGAAGAACACTGTGAGCTAGAAAGCTTTTTTTCCATAGTAGCACGAACACTCAATGGTCTAAAATCCTGTATATTGAATCTTCTAAGAATAGTACCAAAATAATTACTCTGACCTCACCAAAAATTTCTATTTTGTCTATCTCTATAATCTCCATTCCCAGAATGTACCTTGTTGAACCAAGATCTTTTATTTCAAACTTTTTTGAGAGTTGAGATTTTAATTCTGCAACCAAACCTTTTCCTTTGCCAATAAACAACATGTCATCAACATATATGACAATAACTAAGAAATAATCACCATCAGACTTGTAGTATATACAATGATCAAATTTTGATCCCACAAATCCCAAACTCAATACATATGTATCAAACTTTTGGTACCACATCCTAGGTCTTTGTTTTAGACCATGCAAGGATTTCTTCAATTTATAAGTCAAATGACTTTTACCTTTTACCACAAAGTGCTTTGGCTGTATTACATAAATTTCTTCCTTCAAATTTAAATGAAGGAAAGCTATCTTCACATCCATCTACTCAACTTCTAGATCATAAGCTACTACAATAGAAGGTAAAAATTGAATGGATGCCATTTTTCCTATAGGAGAAATTTTTTTTACCATAATCAATTCCTACAACCTAGGAGTTACCTTTTTGCAACCAAGCATGCTTTATACTTCTCAACACTTCCATTTGAACCAATCTTCCTTTTGAACACCCATTTACAACCAACAGGTTTCCATCCTTTAGGCAATGGTACAAGGTCCCATGTGTCATTCCTCTTAAGAACTTCCATCTCTTCTTCCATGGCTATCTTCTAGGACTCTAAATCATTCATACCAAGACCCTCTTCTATAGATTTTGGCTCATCAATATTAGCATTCAAAGAAAATATACACCTCCAATCATCAAGAGAATATCCATACCTTTCTAGTGCTTTCCTCTGTCTACTAGACCTTTGAACAAGATCTTGTTCAAGTTCAAGTTTAGGTTCAGACTAGGTTCTCTATCTTCCACTAATGATTTAGAACTCATAGAGCTCTCTTCAACATCTCATCTTTCTAAGAGCCTCAATTCAAATTTCTTAGGTGTAGCAGGAAGTTGAATCACATCTTTCTTTTCTTTTATCTATTTTGGCTACACTATAATAGAAGAATGTTCAATTTCTCTAAAAATAACACTTCTGGAGTAAAATATCTTTTGTGCAACAAGATCCCAAAGCTTGTATCCTTTCACAGCATAACTATATTCAATGAAGATACATTTGACAACTTTGTTGTCCAATTTTTTCTGCTTCTCCTTTGGCTCATGAGCATATGCCTCACAACCAAAAACTCTCAAATGCCTAAGTGAAGGCTTTTGGCTTGACCATGCTTCCATTGATGTCATTAAACAAGAGCTAATGTAGATAACCTGCGTATTAGGTAGTAGGCAGTGGCTACAACTTTGGCCCAAAATTTTTGTTTTGGTCTAGCTCCACTTAGCATACTCCTAGCCTTCTCCATTAATTTCCTATTCATTCTTTCTACAAATCCATTATGTTGTGGAGAATAAAAAGTTGTCTTCTCTCTTTTAATGCCATAATCTTTACAAAATGTGTCAAAATCATTTGAGCAATATTCATTTCCATTATTAGTTCTCAAATGCTTTATCTTATTTCTAGTTTGCAACTCAACCATTGCTTTAAATTCTTTGAAATGATAAAAAACTTCAGCTTTACTTCTAAGAAAATTAACCCATGTTCTTCTATTGAAATCATCAATGAAAGAAACATAATAAATTGATCTACCAATAGAAGGAACATCGACTAGACCAAATACATCCGAATGGATTAGATCCAAAATACATTAGGACTTATGAGAACTTGAGTAAAATTGAACATAGTTTTGTTTACCATAGATAAAATGCTCACAAAAATCAAACTCAAGATTGTAGCCATTCAACCTGTCAACAAGGTTTTTATTCTTTAAGGTTCATAGACCTTTCTCACCTATGTGGCTGAGTCTCCAGTGTGATAAAATAGCCTTCTCTATAGGTAGCTTTGATTTGGTAGATAGAGCACCCTCAGGTACCCAAAAACCATGACCATCTATTGAAAGAGAAACCCTCTCCTTCTCCAACAAAGTAGTCCTCTTCATAGTCTTATCAAAAGTACTATTGCAATCAACCATCCATGCATCAAGTTGGTATAATCTAAACAAATCTACTTCCTCTTGCTATTACCATAGTGCCTCTCACCATTTTCACACCTATTTCAAAAAACTATACATGCATACCTACATCTATTAGTTTGCTAATAGATAAAAAATTCCTCGCTAGTCTTGGGATATGCAAGACACCATCAAATCTTCTAATTCTACCATAAAAAATTTCAAATTCATATTTACCAAACCAATTTCTTTTAGGACTCATGTGAAAAGATGCATCTGAGTCTATCAACCATGCATTGTCACCTACATGAGTGACCAAGGCTATAATAAAAAAATCTCCATCTTCCTTCTTAGAATTAGAATTAGAATCTTGCTTCTTCTTCTTTCTGTTTTCCTCTTTGTAGTCCTTTCAAAAGTGTTTATGTTTGCCACAATTCCACTAGATCACCTTGGACTTACTAGAAGATTTTGATCTCCCCTTATTCTTGGATTTAGAATAGCCATGCTACTTCTTATTCTTGCCTCTTTCCTTTGGTCTTTCTTGAACACTCAAAGCCTCTTTGGCATTTAGAGAAACCTTCCTTCTCATCTCTTTAGAAAGTAGAGAACCAACAATTTCCTCCATCTTCAAGATGACTAAAGTGCTCCCTATGGACATGACAAGGCTATCCCATGAGTCTCGCAACAAACATAGCAATATTTGGCACCTTTCTTCTTTATCCACCCACACCCCAACTGAGGTCAACCGAGTCACCAACATTAAAAATTTCAAGATGCTTAGAAATCTATCCATCTTCTTCCATTCTCAAGGAATATAACTTCTTCCTAAAGAAAATTTTATTCACAAGTGATTTTTCTTGATAGATCTCACTTAGTTTCTTCTAAAGCTTCTTCACAATAGGTTCTTCATGGACATTAATCAGTATAGAGTTTGCAAGACACAATCTAAAGAGACTTTTAGCTTTTCTATCTCTCACATCATACTCTGTGACTGAAGTTGGATTTGTGGGCCTCATCTTCTTGTCATCGACTACATCCCATAGATCTTGATCAATTAATAGATCTTACATCTTCAGCTTTCACATCTCAAATTTTGTGCCAAAAAACTTCTCTACATCAATCCTCCTTGATGTGCTTGCCATCTTTGCAATCATGCAACATAGAGATAAAAACCTCTACACAAGCTCCCACTCAAACCTTGATTAGCTCAAAAAACCCTGTACCCAACAAATAGAACAAAAACTCGCTAGGCTCTAATATCAATTGTAAGGAAGCAAAGGTGCATGGAATTTCTTCCTATACTAATCTTTGAGAGGACGATTATGCAAATTCAACTAACTATTGTAGAGATCTCAAGAAATGCATAATAACTTAATCAAAATAATTATGAACTCATAACACAATGATTACCATGGAGAAATTCTTCTAGGAGAAAAAACCCACCCTCCAAAACCTGCACAATGTATTCTCAAATCAAGAAGATTACAATACATTTACAATGCAAGTTCTTACAAGAGCACATATTCTTGCGAACTGAACTTGATGATTTAGACACCTCCCCAAGCCCTCCTTTTATAGTGATTTACAACTTAGAAACCATTTGTGGTCTTACAAAACCATGGGCAAAAAAACTATGTGAAATGTTACCCATTTTTAATTTGTAGATCTATGTGGCATCCACATAGGTGCTACAAGGGAGACACATGGATTAAAGGACAAAGCCATGCAAACATCAAAACTAGCCTTTATGATTGAGAGGCTCAAGGTTTGCTGACACATGTGTGAGCAACCTTGGGGGAAGGAGTGGGGGACAAAGGTGTGAGAGGTGTAAATGAAGTGGAAGCTTTATTAGATCATGAGCTTCTCACACATATGTGAGAAGAAACTTATGAGCTAAAAAGGTGATTTAAAGAGGTTTAGAATAATAAAGTGGGATTAAGTAGTGGATAGGCTTAGAAGGATGAAAGTGATGGGTATAGACTAGGTTTTAGGATGAGATTATGATTAAGTTAAATAAGATTTGACTTAATCATAAGATTAAATAATTTAATAAAGTAGAGGGGATTAAATAAATTAGAATTTATTTAAAAGGGGATTTATGGAGCACTATGTATTAAATGACTTTAATGCATTAGAGGGGAAGTATTTAAATTAAATTTAAATACATTAGGAAATGAACCTATTTAATTAAATAACTAGAAGAATATGAAAAATATAATTAATTATATTGTCAAAAGAAATATTAATTAAATTAATATAGCATTTGGGACGATTTTAAGCATCTACAGAATTTTAAATTCATCCTTCAAGATTCCTTCATTACATAACTTCTCATAGGCTTCTCTTATCTCATAATCTTCCACTTCTCCGATCTTACACAGATAATAAATCCTAACATCATAGATCTTAATAACTTGGGGTGGTATCGAGGATAACACATCCATTGAATCTCCTTGCAATTTTTGGAATAACACAAAAGTTTGGTGGAGGACAAGCGTCACTCTTCACTAGTTGGATTTTTCTAAACTCTTGGCTCATTCCTATGGTATATGAAGCTACCATATCCTCTATTAGGGTATAAAGTCTTCTCTTTCTCCTCTATATTACTCGACATAGTTCACATCTTCACTTGTTCAAGCTTCTCATCCAAATTGCTCTTGAAATCTTTTGCTAGTCGCTCAAATCACTCTGTGCTCTTGAAATCTATATGCAAGGTATGAGATAATGTCTTCCAAATTTGATATATACCTTCTTTTGATCAATTAAGGGTCTCTATTAATGTTGTGTACTTAGGTAGGTGGGAGCCAATTGTCTTGGTTGAATTTTGTATCTTTGAGCCAGGTCTTTACTTTTTAGCTTAGTCTCTTCACTCAATCTCTACCATTTTACTTGGTCTCTATACTAGTTTGATTCTGAAGTACTTGGTCCATGTTGCAATGCTTGGTCAATATAGACAATTTTACTAATGTTTAGCAACCCTTTACAAATATGTTCTTATGGATCTTCATATATGCAAATATGAATGTAAGGAAATGATGTATGATATATCAATTGAATATACAGTTCCATACATACCTTTCTTTCTTGTTTTGGAATGACATGACCACCTTCTCCATTAGATTGGGTGACTTCAACTCCATTTTCTCCACTATTTCCATCTTCTACTTTCTTTTCCCATTTTTGATTCATCTCCTTCTTTATCTATTCAATGTCTACTTTTCTATTGCCTTTATCTCTTGTCTAATTTTTTGAATGTACTTGAGTATTGAAATTCTTGTTTATATGTCAAAACTTGTGACATTTGGAACATTCATTGTTCGGTGCATAATTCTACCATTGATTTAACCAATAAGGTTTGGTCTGAGATCTGCATTCATATGCTGTATGCCCATACTTTTGACAATTGTAGAAATGTCCTTCAAATATAGGTGTAGTGGATGCAATCTTCATTTTGGACCTTCATTCATGTATTTGATGTCCTTGTTTCTTGTAGTAAAAAATAGTAACCAGTAAACTTAGGTTTAGGATTTTGCATACCATGTTTTCTTCAACAAAAGTTTATAGTATGACCAATTTTTCCACAATAATAGCATGTTGGTTTGTCCTTTGACTTTGTATTCCTCATTTCTCCATTCCTGGATGATTCTCTTTGATTAGTGTATGAATGTCTTGAGCTATTAGTACTACTAGATGACTTCATAAGTTCTTCAAAGTATTTCATTTCTTCTTTTGGTTTGTTGAATTTCTCCATAGATTCTTTCTGAGTTTTCTATTCATTCTTTAGTATGTCCTTCTGTGATTTGAGATTTTTATTTTCTTCATTCTTATGATTCAATTCCTGATTTGCAAGCATTAGTTGATTCATCATGTCCAGTTGAGTGTTTGTGAGCTTCTGCACATTTGATATCCTTTCTTCAAGTCTAGTAGCTATTACTCTTTTGTCTTTCTTAGCCATAGTCTTGTCTTCTTCAACTTTATTATTTTGTTCAGTCACCTCACATAATCTTACTTATTGGATTTCATGTTCTCTTTTTAGTCCCCTTATCTCTTCATTCAGAAGTTTTTTCTTTCAAGTAGACCAATAGATAGTTTTTCATTTGGATTCATTGGTTCAAACAGTCCTTTAGTCTCAACTTCTTCATAGGAAAATGGTTTGTCCTAGATAGCCAATTCCTTTCTTCTTTTCAATGATTTCTTCATATCTTGTCTTGCTTCCTCAAGTTCTCTTTATATGAGTTGGATGTCAATCACTTGATTGCTAATAACTTTGTCTAGTTTAAAAGCTTCCATCTCCAAGTGATTAAGCCTCTCTTAGAGAACCAATACTATGATAAAAATTGTTGATTTATGGAATTATAAACATGATAGCAAGATATTGAGGTGGAGGGGGGTGAATCAAAATCTTAAGCACTTTTACTTTTCAACAATTCATTCATACATTCACTAGTTATCTTGTGCATGTAAAAATTGTACTAGTAAACTTGCAGTAACATGTAAATCTGATCTATCACATGTATGAAAATAAACACATAACACAATATTTTTTTACCTAGAAACCCTCTAAGGTGAAGGTAAAATTGGGGTGAGGATGACACCCACAAATCTTCACTACTGCAGTAATAAAATTAACATGTTAGGGTTAAAATGTTTGATCATTATATATGATCTACCTTATAAGGGGTCTACCCTATTAAAAACATTTGAGACTACTAGTTCTCATCTTATTACAGTATCTAACACTTAAAATAAAGTAAGGACTTTGTTAGTAGATTTACAAAGATCTGTTAAGGCTACTCAATTAAGAGCTTTACCCTAATTCAAGTTGGTTAGAATTGATTTAGTAGCTAACTCTCGGTATGCTCTATAAGCTGATTTTGAGTCTTCTCCTTGCTAACTAATCCTTTCTTCTCATTTGATAATACTTTTCTTCCCCTTCATTACTTTGAATAGGTCACTTGCTCTATTAAAAGATAACAAAACACTTTCATTGACTTATGATATGATCTCGATCTTCCACTTCACCATTAAGATAGTTCTCCTTGCTTCACATACACACTCTTCTCCTCTCATCCCATCATTATATGATCTAGGTTAAGATCTTCTCTATTTAAAGAGTTTCATAAATTTTTTTCTATATACTTCCATATTTTGCCTCTTCATCTAAGTCATTGATCACAAAACATAGGGATTTGTGATCCATGTCATTAATCCATAAAACTCTCTATAACAACCTCTACATATATTAAGTTTTCCTTCCATGTCAGATTGAAAATAATTTACCTAAAAATTTGTAACATCTCTAACTTTTATGTAAACTCTGCATTGCTCAGCCTTTACTATTTTTTGATACTCAATATTGTTGTTGCTCGGTCTATATTGTGCTTGACATGTACTATGTAACTCAACACTTGTATACTTTGAGCTACTTGTTAGGTGTTGAAATTGGCTTGTATAGAAAATACTCAATGACCACATACTTACTCAGATCTTATAAAGATTGGTACATACATACTTATGTACATGACTGAGCCTATATAGAGTAAATCCATCACAATGATGAACACCTGACTCTTCCTAGTAAATGACTAAGTGTTTGACACTAATAGACAACAATAGTTGGATGGATAGACCATGATTTTATCCTTGGTTAGATCAACATTTTTTTCCATGCGATATGTGAAACTTATGATTTTTTCATCTAAAATGAACATGTTAACTAGGCTGTATGAACCATGAAATGTATTGCGAATGTCTCTAAGTTGTTAATGTTTTACATAAATAAATTTCATTTTCTTATAAACCTTTTAGTATAATTATTGACTGAAGCAACTAGTTGCACTAATATTATGTTGTGAGAAATCAATTCATGTACATAGTGGAATGTGCCTTATCATTGTCCATCGTAAAAGGCCATGGTTCTTTTAGGTGCTCTTATGTGATAAGGATAAGGATAGTGTATTGGATTTGTATTAATTTAAAGCATGTCCTTAAGAAGGAACACATGAATGTTTAATATTTGCTATATATTTTTATTCATGTTTGAGTGGAAGGATAATTTTGGTCTTATATTGTGGTGGAATTGAATATTCCTCTATCCATTAAGAGACATTTTGTATTTTGAGAATTTGCGAAGTCATGTTGAAATAATTTATTTGGTATTGAAAAATTTATATTCACATGCTGAAATAGAATATGATTGTTGATATGCTTGTTGAAAACTAAAATACTGATGTTTTTCATTGCTTGAAAAATACCTTGTGTTTTTATTATTATTATGAGGCGAGACCATGATATGATGGATTTATGGGATGCTTGATTGAACATTAATTTTATTATATACACAATTCTATTGCTTCTTTAGTTTTTCTTGGTTAGTCTTCCTCATGCCAACTAGGTATCTTTCATGTCAGGAAAGATTTTTGAGGAAGCTTAACAACTTCATGGTAGGGTGGGTGAAGTACTCCTACAATATTAATTCCCTTATGTTTCTTGAGCAGGATTTGGAGCTCTTTATAGCTTGGTCATCTTGTTCACACCATCTTAGTATTCTAGTATCTGGTTACAGTTTCTTTTAGAACTTTTCATTTTTACTTATACAAACATGTGTGTGTGTGTGTGTGTGTGTGTGTTTCTTTTAAATTTAATGATAATTAAAAATCAATGTTGACTCAATGACAAAAAACCTCAACTTAGAATATCTCCAACGTAGATGTTCACAATAGTTTCATCCTCCCTCCTTCACATGAGTTTCTTGAAATGATGCTAAATTCATGTACACACACATAATGGCATTGTCTTACTCATGCAAGGTATCAAAAAGTCGAATAATTTTCTCACAAAGTGTGATGTTATAACTTCTAATCAAAATTTTGATGAAGTTATATCAGAGTACCACAACTAGATTTCTATTGCAATACACGAGTGTTTTGTACCTATGATTGAAACTACAAAAAAGAAGGATATTATTAAAGAGTTGATATTTAATAAGGGTTGTGAAGGAAACCAATTAGGTTTTATAATTTCTCTACAATTTGTTTTCAAATAGGAGATGATTTTGTTTCTATTTGCCACTGTGGGGATATATGGGCAAGAGCTACATAAATGTCACTAGACATGTGAATGACGAGACAAAAAATGTGAAATCCTAGTTTTTAATTTTTATTTTGATGAAGAGATGACATTTCATGAGGACAATTAACACATAAAATACATTTGTTGAAAAGGTTTAGAGACACTCATGCAAATGCAATGAATAGATATAAGCCGAAGCTTATAACTTTTAGGAGCATCCTACAGGCATGGCATGGGTTTCCTAAATCCAACAACTTCTCCACCAAAAATTGCATCGGAAGATTCATAGAAGACTTACATATATGTTGATTTAATGAACTATGCATCCTAAGAAAATATTACAAATCCTCCAAACACTCACACATTGGCTAATATTATTGATGGTAAGGCCATTATTTTCAAATTAGAAACAAGGATTGGAACAAATTTCCCTTTTTTGGGGGAAAGGCAAAAGTTGAAACTCAAGAGAGAATGATCAAGAAAAGTGAAATTGTGATAATTGAATAATAACAGAGTATGCAGAGAATAGTTAACATGCCTTGCCTATGGATTATAACTAATTTTTTTAATGAAAATTATCCTCTAAATGAAAGATATCATGGCTCATGTTTACATCAGTTCCTTCTAAAATGTCTAGTGTAGTGTGTGGAGAGGCACACGAGTTGCACTAAATGTTATGCTTGAGTATGATTTAACAATTGGGCATGTGTAATTGTGGTCACCATAGCAAGCTAGTTAATGGCTTAATCAATCTCACTAGTCTTTTAGGTTGTCATTTTCAGAGTTATGCAAGTGGATCTATCCGATTGCAAGTCAAGAAAGTGATAGAATGAATTCCAAGAGATCAATAGGGTTTATCTACTAAAACCTCTGTTAAAATAGTATAAGATCATACTAATTAGTGACTCTATATTCTCTGCATCCTTGGCACAAAATGTAGTCCTCAGGCATAGCCAATGCTATCCAATAAATATTTTGTCATGCATATTATCATTTTTTTGATAAATTAATGCAATGGAGTTTACAAACAATTTTACACTAAAATCAAATATTTAATTCTTTTAAAAAATTAATAAAAATAAATTTTCATAAAAAATAATATATCTTACCTTAGATATTTGATAAATTAATTATTTTCAAGAATTAATTAAAATATTTGTAAAAGGAATATAGCTTCGAATAAAAAAGGTTACAAGTCTTTGTCTAAGGTGAATTAATTGGTTTAAGAATTAATTACATATATTTAATTCTGTAAGTCTTTGGTTAAGGGATCTTAAAGTGGGAAAATTAAATTTTGATGAACCATTGAGAAAATTTTGTAAATGAGATGGATAAGAAGAATTTATGAGTAGTCACCAACCATGTAGGCATAATTCTTTAATAGGGGAAAATCATGTTGTAAAGGGGTTCCCTTCTCATGGGAAAAAAATGTAACTAGCAATCTCAAGATTCACAAATTAATGAAACAATGGAAGTGAGATTTCATGAAGAAATAATTATTCACCATGATTTGTTTCTTTATGCAAACTTTGTGTCATGGGAAATGAAATAGATCTATGTATCACCATCTCAATATTCCTTTATCCATTTGTATATTTCAGACTTTTTTATGTTGGTGATTAGTAGTGTTTCATTTTGGTTACAAATGTTTATTTGATGGAGGGGAAGAATCACTTAAAATATTTAATCAATTAAGGGAGCTGCCCCTTTCTGAAGTAAAGCACAATCATTCGTTCCGTAATGATTTTTCAAATATTGCTAGCATTTGTCACTTCCATCAAGAAAACATGTGAAGACAATATAGTGACCAAATAATTTTCTAACACTTTTATAACCCCTTATGTTGTATGTATGCTTTTATAACTCCTTATATTATGTATGTTTTTATGACCCCTTATGTTATTATATATGCTTTTATGTAATAGTTTCACATAAATTTTGGAATTCTTTAGAATAACTGTAAGGGGATGAATTAGTTATCCAAGGTCCAAATGTAAAAATAATTTTTTTTAGTGCTTAACATATTCATATCCATAAAACCATAACATGTATGTATCCATTATATTATTTGATTCCTTAACTTAGTAAGTTACTATACTAGGTCAAAATAACTTTGTAGAAATGTAAACATGAAATGTCATAAATACATTCACACAATTTGACACAAGGATTTTACATGGAAACCCAATTTGGGAAAAACCACTAGTAACATGCTACCCAATTTCACTCTTCCGAAGTGATGCTCTGTGACAGGCCAACCCTGTTAAAGGTTACAATACACACTATTAAATGTAACCTAGTTAAAGGATTTATATCACCCTATTAGGAGTGAGCCTTATTATAGGACTTTAGAAAATTCCATTAGAATGTCACCTGGTTAAAGGATTTACAAATGATTGTTAGGTCAACCTTAATCCAAAGGATTTATCCATACTGGTACAGTTGTTAGAAAATAATAGCAAGACTTGATCTAATAAAAATTTACAACTCACTTGTAGATTATAGATCTTTGGTTCAGTCCTCCATTCTGTTTGGCATTCATACTATTCAGTTCTAACAGCTTGTTCACCCTTTATGCATTCATCCTCTTAAGACTTCTTACTTTGTATGCCAACTAGAGTCTCTTCTATTCAACCACTAGATGAAGCAACACCTTGGACTTCTTGTCTTCCTTAGGTTCTCACACATGACAACCTTTTCTTCTGGCATGTTATCTCTATAAATAGAGAATTTATATCTTATTCTTCTTAACCATAATCATCCATTCTAGGGTTAGGTAAGATTCAATGAATCTACCTATGCTTTTTTATTTGAGTCCCTTTAGAAAATTCTTTTACAATCTTCCTTGAATACCTTGAGTTCTGTGCAACCATCTCATCAAGCTTATCTTTTAGACGCTTCAAATAATTTAATAAATCAAATTAGTCAGCTCAGATTTGTCAAATCTTTGATTTAACACTTTTTGTTATCACTCGACATCTATATTATTTTGTCACTCGACCAACACTAGTTCATTGGGCACATACTAAAGTTTACTGATGTTCGACATCAACTAAACTTTACTCAACTTCCACTATTTTTCTTCTTTTCTCAATACCTATTGATTTTCACTTGGCTTCTACTATTTTCTACTCATCTTGCACTATTTTCTTGGCTAGGCTTAGCAAACACATTTCTTTACTTTATCTTCTTCCAATCTTTGCTTGAGTAATCTTTCATTAGAGAGTTTAAGTAGATAAACAATACAATATAATATCAATCTCTTACTTGGTCTTAGTGCTCCTTTTATACACTAAATAACTTAATCTTTCTTTAAGTGCTCTTGTTATCTTCTCTTTTCAAATCCTCTTCATCAATCAACCAAATGATAACAGTCATACCAAAAAGAAATTGTCTCACCATCAAGTAGTAGGTTTGACATCGTTAACAAAATAATTATTGTTCCATGATAGGTTCCACACTTCAAGAAATCTCTTTTCTACAATAAATGATTAGGAGCATATTGCATTTCTTTTATTACACTTAGTAGTTTATATATTTTTCATACTTATAAATAATTTTAGTAAATGTACAATATTGTCTTTGGAATGTATTTCAAGAAAGTGATTGTTATATTACACTTTAGGAAGCACATTTTAATTTTTTATGAACATTTCAATAATATCAAGTATTAGATCTTATATAATTTAGCTATTGCATTTTAACATATTTATAGAATTAAGATCACATGCATCATAATGCGATACCTAGTCTTTGTTGTTATTATTTTTAATTATATAGTTTTAAACTCAATACTTTTTCTTGATTAATTTAGTTTTTTTTCCACACATTTAACAAATTAGAATCATTAACATCAATTTTATTATATTAATATAATTCGTAGACATGCCCAATTCATATAATCATATCTTGTATTATGTTTTTGTTAGCATGAATACTGATGATATTCCTTTGGGGGAGTATCCTAAGTAGTGCTAGAGCATGTGGAGATTGGTAGCATGACTAATATGTTGTATTCATGGCTGTGTTTGTCATTGATGACAACATAGTATGGTTTATGTGAAGACTGACAAAGTAGAAGATATAAATCGAGGTTGTACATATAGAGATTTGATGTTTAGGTCAAGCGTGGTTAAGGACATGTTCTACACTATGCCCTAATGATGAGGTTAAGTGTGCATCAACTGAGTTGAAGTCATATAGAAGATATGCTTGATCTACAGAAAGCAGTATAGAGACAGATTACCTGATAAGAAATTTTTGATGATTAAATTGTATCTCCTAATAGAGATAGAATCAGGATATACAAAGTTATAAAGTGATAAAGGATAGTCTTATGATGATGTCAGTGAGTGAATAGGTTTTGGAGTCATAAGTGTAAGAAGTTATAAAGACTATAAGCCGAGAGTGTTGTGTAATTGAAAAATTATTTATCTTAATGTGGTCCTATTAAAATTAATTGGGAAATCCTCAAGGCCAACTCAAGGAATTGTTTTGAGGACATGGTATAAAGGAAGGATATCTTCCTTGTTTGGAAAAGTATCAAGTGTGTGAATTATGATTGAAGAAGTGTGAAGAAGAGTAGAGTGTTTGGAAAATGTGTGCAAGCAATCCAAGGGATTATTAGATGCAATGTTTGTGATCTAGTATTGAGAGCAAAAGAAGAGCATCAGTTTGGATAGTGGGTCCATCTACCTTCTACAACTCCTAACAGGGCTAGAATCTCCTAACAAGGATTCAAACTCTCCTAATAGGGACTGATATGTACTAAATGATTTTATTGACTCTTAATAGAATCCATCCTCTAACAAGGAACATTTATATTAGTACATCATTTTGTGGGTACCATCCCCACCAAGGTTTTCCCTTTGACTGAGGGTTTCCCTAGTTAACATATTTGGTGTTATTGTGTATGAGTATCTTGTCATGATTGATGCTTATATTGCTCATATGGTTAAGGATTAATAAAGTTGATAATTATTGTAATAGTTGGATAAATGATTCACCCCCCTTCTTAGTTATATTGGTGTATTTTACATTCTCACAATTGGTATCAGAGCATCAGGTCCTTGAAGATAAATTTTTTCAACTTTGGGAGATCAATGTCAAGTCACTTCAGAAAAGAAAGTGCTAAGTTTGACGGAGTTAACTATGATAGCTGGAAAAAAAAATGAAGACTCATCTGCTATGTATGGTTCTAAGATATTGGATTTTGACAAAAGGATAACAAAACAATTATGGAAGAAAGAAAGCTTGAAGAATGCAACAAAGTAGAAAGAGATCTTTTTATGTGCACTATCTGAGCTAGGGAAGCCTTATTGATAGCTCTTCCTAAAAATAAATATAGTTTGGTAAAATCAATAGAAACATCTCATAAAATTTGGAAATATTTAGAATCTACTTTTGAAGGAGATAAACATACAAAAAGAGTAAGATTACATAATTGGATATGCTTGTTTCAAGATGCTAAAATGATGGAAGATGAATCCATGAGAAGCTATGTTGGTAGGATATCTGAGATTATTGTAGGAATAAAATCTTGTAGTGGATCCAAAAAAGAAGATGAGATTGTATGGAATATTTTGTAAACTTTGACACCACCATTCAAGCAATTAGCACATGTGAATGAACTATTGATACCTTGTAGCAAGAATTTCACCAGGGAGACTTTTCTTGGAAGATTAGAAGTAGAATAGTCAAGTTTGAGATAGTCTGGAGAATTGAGAAGATTAGAGACTACTTTTAGTGCCTTAAGTGTTCATCCATGCTTATCTAGGACTACAAGCACTCATGGAGATTATGCTAGCAACATTAGATCCAGATCTGAAGAGGATAGAAAGATTGAAGAAGGTATACCTTTTATTGTAAGAAGAGAACCAAATGGTAAGAAAATCCTTAAATTTTGGACTTGTAATGAACTTGGTCATTATGCATCTAAGTGCCCTTAAAGAGAGAAAAAGTATAAAAGAAATTTCAAGCCTATAAGACCTAGAGATTGTTTGTATGTTAATGAAGATGATGAATATGAAGAAAGAGTTCAAAGTGAAAGTGATGATGAATTAGGATTTTTTACTATAAAAGAGGAAAATAATGAAATTGAAATTAGAGAAGAAAAGGCTCCAATTTCAAAAGATGAAAAGAAATTAGATTGGATTATAGATAGTGGTTGTTCACATCATATGACTAGTGATATAAACAAGTTTGTTAAATTTAGAAATCATGATAGAGGTATTGTGAGAGTTGGTAACAATGTGTCCTATCACATTAGAGGGATAGGATCTATTACTCTTGATGGAAAAACCAACATTGATGATTTTTACTTTATTGATGGTTTAAAGCATAACTTGTTGAGTGTTGGATAACTGGTGGGTAAAGGTTATCAATTGCAGTTTAGACTTGTATTATCAAAGATAAGGATGGTAAGCTAATTGGAACATGTACAAGATCTAGAGATAATGTGTTTCAATTGAATCCTACTAAGATGACATGTTTGGTTGCAAAGGTGGATAATAATTAGTTATGGCATCGAAGGTTCTATCATATAAACATCTGTAGGTAGACATCTACCTAAGATCATGAATCCTACTAATTTTTTTTTCAAAGAATATATCTTGGCTAAACAAAAGAAGATATCATTTCCTAGGAAGAAGTTCAGTATGATAGAGAAGCTAAAAAATGTTCATACAGATCTGTGTGGCCCTACCAAAATAAGAGGATTCTATGGAGAAAGGTACTTTATGATTTTTGTGGATGATTTCACTAGAATGACATGGGTAGCATTTCTTAAAGAAAAATATGAAGCATTTGAGAAGTTCAAGACATTCAAGAATAGAGTTGAGAATGAATTTGGTGTAAAGATTAAATGTTTGAGATCAGATAGAGGTAGATAATTTACTTCTAGAGATTTTAATATGTTTTGTGAAGAAAATGGAATCAAGAGATAGTTATCATCACCAAAGACCCTAGAGTAGATGAAATAATAGAAAGGAGAAATATATCAATACCAGAGGTAGTAAGAGAAATGATATTTGAGAATGATGTATCTAAGACCTTTTGAAGAGAAGTGAACACAACTGTATACACCATGAACAAAGTGCATATCATAAAATGTACAAACAAGACTTCCTATGAATTGTGGTTTGGTCATACACCTTTAGTAAAGTACTTCAATTTTTTTGGAAGTAAGTGTTACATAAATAGAGATGATGATATTGATAAGTTTGACCCAAGAAGTGATGAAGGTATGCTCCTTGGCTATTCATTGAAAACGAAAGCTGATAGATGCTTTAATCATAGAACTAAGACAATTGTTGAGTGCACAAATGTGAAAGTTGATGAAAATTTTGGAATTAAAGAGAGGATAATGGATTATAATTTTGTCAAGGAAGAAGAAAATCCTGAGAATGTACAATTTTTCTTTGAGATTGACAATGACTTGCAGAATGATGTACAAATTATTAAGAAAAGAGGAGAATGAATAAATGAACCAAGAGAAGAGATAAGAGTTGAGGTAGCAACTCCTACACCTAACAGGAACTTGAAAAAGCATCACCCTTCAGAGAAGATAATTGGAAGCAAAGACAAAGGAATAATGAAAAGAAATAGAGTACAAGAGGAATTATGTTTCATTTCTCAAGTGGAACCTAAGAGTGCAGATGAGGCATGCAAAGATGATCATTGGATCCAAGCAATGAAGGAAGAACAAGATTAGATTATGAAGAATGAGACATGGGAATTGGTTCCTAGATCTAAAGATAAGAACACTATAGGAATTAAATGGGTATTTAGAAACAAAATGAATGAACAAGGAGAAGTTGTGAGAAACAAAGATAGATTGGTATGCAAAGGTTATTCACAACAAGATGGAATAGATTATGAGGAAACATATGCCCTTATAGCTAGAATGGAAGTAGGAAGAATGTTTTTGTCTTATGTAACAAGTAAGAAGATCAAAGTGTATTAGATGGATGTCAAATCAATCTTTTTGAATGGAGAACTTGAGGAAGAAGTTTACATTGAAAAACATGAAGGATTTCCTTTAACAGGAGACAATCCATTAATTTTTTTGGGAATTGATTATGGAGTAGATAGTGTTGGAATTTTTACCATCACAATCTAATTCATAAGCAATTACCAATAATTGTTAATCATTGTGATATTTGTTGATGACATAATATTTGGAGATAATGATGAAGCAAGTGATAAGTTTTCCAAAGAGATGAAGAATGAATTTAAGATGAGCATGATTGGTGAGATGAAGTTTGTCCTAGGTTTACAGATTGTGCAAAATAATGATGGTATTTTCAAATCACAAGCTAAGTATTTGAAAGACTTGTTGAAAAGATTTGGCTTGGAAAGTTGTAAGCCCATTGGTACACCAATGGTAATTGATCACAAGTTATCTAGCAAAGAGGAGACATCTACAATTGAGAAGAAGAAGTAAAGATCAATGATTAAATGTTTTCAATATCTAACTCACACTAGACCAGATATAGAAAATGTTGTTGGGATAGTAGCTAGATTTCAAGCTGATCCTAAAAAGTATCATTATGCAACATTTAAAAGGATATTTAGATATTTTAAGGGTACACTTGATTATGGATTATGTTATGATAGATCAAGTGATTTCACTCTATGTGCCTATATTGATGCACATTGGCTAGACAATATAGATAATAGAACAAGTACTAGTGGTGGAGCATTTTTTCTTGGAGGAAGACTAGTTTCTTGGCTAACCAAGAAACAAGATTATATTTCACAAGTATAGCTAAAGTAGAGTACTTAGTAGCAGCAAATAGTTGTAATTAGATAACGTGGATGAAGTAGATCTATGCTAAAGGACATTGGGATAATATTATCATATCCTATGATCATACATTATGATTACACAAGTACGATGAGTATGTCTGAGAATCCTATATTTCATTCTAAGACTAAGCATATATCTATTAGGTATTATGTTTTGAGAGAGAAAGTTACAGAGAAAGAAATCATATTGGAGTATGTCAGTACAAAAGATTAGATTGCAAATATCTTTATGAATCCTTTTCCTAAAGATGCATTTAAGTACTTAAGAGGTATGCTTAGGGTTATGCCCCTACCTACTTCTGAGTAGATGATGCAAAGATTACATCGGTCTAGTGGTACATAGCAGTATTGTTTGACTAGATTTAATGCTAATGCTTCTTGTATGGGGAAGTATTTGAGATGAGCAAAGTCATCAAGTACTCTTGGTAGCTAGTTTAGAATAGTGTCTTTGGACAGTCAAGTTGTTTGAAGACTTAGAGTAGATGATTAACATAATGAAGCCTTTGTCATTAATGCCAATGGGGGAGAGAGCATCCATGAAAATAATTCCTTAGTACTATGTGGGAGAGATTACATAGAGAAGTACCATGTATGAGGGAGAAGATCCTCTAATGGAGGAGAGATTGAGATCTCCTATGTGTAAGAGAAAGTATTGTTGATGTTAATGGGGAGTAAAATTGAAAGGGGGAGAAGGTGAGACTTGTTTAGTGTGTGAACAACTAATGTAGGTAAAAAGAGTTACAAAACATAGTAGTGTTCTAGAGGATTTTAGATTTGGTTAATGAAGAGGATTTGAAAAGAAGAGAACAAAAACCATTGTAGTAGAGTGTTGTTTTGGTATACTTGGAACTTAGATGTTTTTCATCTATGTTTCCATCTATTCCAAAGGGGGAGATTTTTAGCATGAATGCTAATGGTATTCCTTTGGGAGAGTATCCTAAGTAGTGCTAGAGCATGTAGAGATTGGTATCATGATTGATATGTTGCATTCATAACTATGTTTGTCATTGATGACAACATAGTATGGTTTCTTTGAAGATTGGTAGAGTAGGAGATAGAGATCAAGGTCATACTGACAAAAATTTGATGTTTAGGTCAAGTGTGGTTAATGACATGTTATACACTATGTCTTGATGACAAGGTTAAGTGCACATCAAGTAAGTCAAATTCGTACATAAGATATGCTTGATTTATAGAAAGCAATATAGAGACAAAGTACCCAATAAGAAGTTTCAAATGATTAGATTGTATCTCCTAAGAGAGATAGAATCAGGATATGCAAAGTTATAAAGTGATAGAGGAAAATCTTATGATGATGTCAACGAGTGCATAAGTTCTAGATTCACACGTGTAAGATGTTGTGAATACTGTGAATAGACAATGTTGTGTAATTGTAAAATAATTAATTATCTTAATGTGGTCCTATTATAATTAATTGGGAAATCCTTAGGGTTGACACAAGGAATGTATTTTGAGGACATGGTATAAAGGAAGAATATATTCCTTATTTGGAAAACTATCAAGTGTGTGAATTGCAATTGAAGAAGTGCAAACAAGAGCAGAGTATTTGGAAAATGCATGTAGGTGATCCAAGGGATTATTAGATGAAAAGTTTGTGATTTGGTATGAGATCAGAAGAAGAGCAATAGTCCAGTTGACATGATAGAGGAAGAGGAAGTACAAGTACAATTCATTTCTATTATTCTACAAGGAATAATACATAGATCATTTGGAAAATGGGTTCATTGGTCTTGCCCCTAATGCTATTTGGACAGTGGGTCCATCTGCCTTCTACAACTCCTAACAGGGTTGGAATCTCCTTACACAAATTCAAAGTCTCCTAATAGGGACTGATATGTACTAAATGTTTTTATTGACTCCTAATAGGGTCCATCCTCTAACTAGGAATATTTATATTAGTACATCATTTTGTGGGTACCATCCCCACCAATGTATTCCCTTTGATCAAGGGTTTCCCTAGTTGACATATTTGGTGTTATTGTGTATGAGTATCTTGTTATGGTTGCTGCTTATATTGCTCATATGGTTAAGGATTAATAAGACTGATTATTTTTGTAATAGTTTCATAACTACTTCATCCACCCCTCCTCCCCCCTCTTAATTGTATTGGGGGAATTTACATTCTAACAATGGAAAGGTTTAAGATAAATTTCTTACATATAACATTAAGTTGTACAGATTTATTGCTTATATAACAAAAGTTACATAAGTTAAAGTATGCATGAAATTAGTTAAATAATTTCATACATATGCACATAATCAAACATGATCATAACTTGATCCTAAATAAACAAATAAACATCATAAATAACCTAACTAAAATATAGCATACTAAATACTCATTATAACACATGAAATGATTATAATGTTGAAAATAAGTCTATAAATGTCTACAAATCCAAAATGTATCTATAAATGCCCACAATGTATATAAATGTCTAGTATGTATAAATATGTAGATACAAATGTATGAAATTTTTAGTGAACATCAAACATTATCTCTAACCTTGGCCCTATCCCAATCTCTAATATGATCCACCACTTGCTCGAGGGGCCTATATTGCACACCAAATCCATTTAAAAAGTTAAAGTATACACATGTGCACATACACAATTTTTTAATTTATACTTTTAAAAGAAAAATTAAAATACACATGTTTAATATATATCAATTTACTTATGTATCCTGATGCATTGGATCACTAGTTGCTTGAAAATCTCCATAGGTTGTGGCCATCATAATATCTTATAACATATCAAATTTTAAAAGTGTGCACACAATCAATATTTGAAAACAAGCTATCTATGTAATGAAATCAAAATCAAAATTTGATTTCTTGTCTTATTTCTCTCCTTGAATGCACACATGATGTCAGATTTCTCATAAGAGTGTAATAATAATATATCTGAATAAATAAACTCATCTATAAGTAGAGATGAAAAAGATCCTATCTAAGTTATTTATATCTAAGGTGTAAGATTAAGTGATGTTTTTTGTAGAGGAGTTGTAGGATGTATCAAAATATCCTCTTAACTCGAAGTATCAAGCTCTACATCTCCACCTCCATGAATGCTACTAATGGAGGATCTCTAAAGCACTCATTTAATGAGGGGTAGAATATCTTGGGGGTTTATCCCATTTAATGTTAAAAAAATAATATAAACATCAATGATATTAGTCACTAAATAGGAGCTTATGTCATGCATATGATCAACTAAACATGCAATGTCATTGGAAAAGGTAGCTCATAATAGGTATGTGGATTGAAAGGATCAACAATAGGGATAGTATGAGAATGTGATATATATCTACCAACATGATCACATGTCATCTCAATAACATGAGTTATAATAATGAAAATACTAGTATACATGCTAAGTCACACATCCTTAGTTGCTTAATCTCCTTCATCTATGGTAGTTTCCAAACCTTTTGGAGTAACCAAAAGGTTTGGACCTATCAATTCCCTCTTAATAGGGATATGTGGTACATCTTGGCACCTAAATTTATCTATAAATATCCCCTTACCATTCCTAACATGTCTTGTTTAATTAGTGTAATCGACACCATCGCCTAGATGAAATTTTGCAAATAATTATTTGCATAAATATTATGGTATCTCATCTTTTTGTGGTGCCATATGATGTCTCTCCAACCATCTAGGGTATAGGAATGATGCAACAAGTATATCCCTAACCTGGTAACCTGATATCATCTAATTGTTGTCTTTTCCATGTACCATAGACTTGACATTGGCAATGGGTACATCCATATCAACTTGTCTCCATATAACAATGCCAAAGATAGTTTAGGATACAAAGGCATAAAAATGATCAATGTTTGGGTCATAATAGGGGTTGTAATAATTGATAAATCTCAATAAGTACAATAAGATCTTATTTGATGGAATATATTGTATCCCTATTTGAAAGGGTGATAATGTTTTCAAAAATCCACTCTAGTTATGCTAGAGTAGCCTGCAATCTCAAGATACTTTGATGACGTGTCTTGTCTCTATCCTCTAGAGTACTAGGAGAAGACCGAGGTCTTCTTAGAATTTGGATGGACACTCTTCTCAAAAGAATGATGACCTAAACCACTAGAACCCATATAATATAAGATCTATGAACATAGATGTCTATGTACATTAAATATAATTAAAAAATAAGTTCATATATATGTAAACAAGATGAATCATTGTACATATATTTTAAAAATTCCAAACAAGATCAATCATTTTACTTTAATATTTCTTCTAAATATTCTAATCAAGATGAGTTTTATGTCTTATAAATATTAATAAAAATACATTCATTTATGTAAACATTCTAAACTAGATCCTAACTATATAATCATTACATAAACATTCTATACAAGATGAATTGGATCTAGATAAACATTGAAAATATTACATAAACGTTAAACATTGGATTCATAATAAAAACAATAAACATTAAAGATATTACATAAACTTTAAATATAAAAAAACACCACATAAAATTAAACATTACATAAATATTAAACATTGAACTTTAGATAAACATGTATAATGTTGCTATGTATGCTTTGATCTATACATATACCCTTATTATGACATCTAAGAGAATCAACATGTATAACATGTTCAATGGTTTTGACATCCCCTCAAGAGATATATAATGGTTTTTTCATCCCCATAAGACATATTCAATGGTTCAATGGCTTGGATAATGTTGATCTGTATGTTTTTATGTACATGTACAATGTTGATATGTATGATTTGATGTACATATACCCCTAGGAATATAAGAAAATCAACATATATAATGATTGTAACATCCCCTTAAGACATGTTCAAACTCCTAATTATTACAATTTACTTTTTTATTGGTATATAGGTAGACAAGTTTTTAAAACAATTTTTTTAATAGTAAAATCCATGAATTTGGAATGCAAAATAGAAAAATTATATGAATTTAATCATGTTTTCTATATCTTTCCATTTTTACTTTCTTCATATAATTAATTAGATTGATACTTTTTTAAGGATAAAATTAAAAAAAAACTTAATAAGGAGATTGTGGCACTACATTCTATAAGAAACAAGAGCTCTAAGAGAGCTTGAGTCCCTACCTTTGGGGGTATGGGATTTAATTTCTTGTTTGAATTTGTTTTTATATTTCTTGGTTTATCTTTATTAAATTGTATGAGGTTGATTTATAATTGAGTTGATTTATTGCTAAATATGATATAAATAATTAAACACAAGATTTTATATGCTCTAAGACTTTGGCAATGAAATCTTTTGTAAAAAATAAATGATATATTTGATAGTTTTATTCTATGATTGAAGTAGACATCTCAAGAAAGTTGTCAAAGTAGTACTTTAGAGCTTATGATAATTAAACTAAAATAATCAATTTCTTAGGAGCATTTGGAGGGTTGTATTGTATGAAAATCCATGGAAGGTTAAAATTACTATAGTAGAAAAACACTTTGTAAAATTTGATGAGGAAAGAAGGAAAACACTAGGGAAAAGGCAATCATAAGAAGATTTTAAAAAGTATTAATCTAAATCTAGCCTTTTGGTCCACAACATTTTCATTATCATCATCAAATTCTACTAATGTCATTGAAGCTGATCCAATCAATTGGTATTGCTTGATTATTTGCTAAACAAATCAACTTGTTATCATTGTCTTCCCATGTTATCAAGGTAATATCTTCATTGTGATATTTTCAATAATTTTTTTGGCTATATTGTTTAGAAAGGTGCTAGAAAAATTCAAAGAAAATCATCTAAGAATTGTCTAAATTTATCAATAATTGCAATATAAGAAATCAATTATATAAATAATATAGTTTAAGTTTATGCATTCTTAACTTTAAAATCAAATTAACCATTATTTGATTAAAAAAATTTCTAGAAACTCACAAATTCTTTTAAATTAGTATAACTTAGTTTAAAATATAATATGTAATAATAATCATAGATATTAGGCAAGAGCCTACAACACAATGAAAAATTGTGAGCCTCTTATTTGGGAGGTCTTGGGTTCAAATCTAATTAAGATTAATAAATAATAATAAAACTAATGAATTAAAAAACATAAAATTAATCAATCTTGGCTTCGACCTCTCATTGATAAAAAAATCATAATCATAGATATTATAATTTATCAATTTTTAGAAAACATTAAATCTGAGACTTAAATTTTTTTTTAATAAAAAATATAAAATAAAACCAAAATTCTCAAATAAAGATGAAATATAAATATATTCAATTAGAAATAAAAATGGTTTCTTGCACTAAGATACACCTTTGGCTTCATTCTAAACACTAACAATGATAACATCTTGATTGTGTTATTTTTCAAAGCTGAGAATTATTTTTAATAAGAAACACTAAAAATACCCAAAACTTTTTAAAATATGAATCCATATTCTCTCTTTTTGCTCTCTAATAGGGAGGCTAAATTTGATTGGGTTGGCTTTGACAAAATTTTCAATTTTTTACACTTGACTATCAGAAGTTTTTTGTTGGAATTTTACATCTGACTATTAGAAATATGTTTGTAGAATAGAGGGACATATTGCATGAGTCAGTAGATGTAGGCCTGTCATTTATGTGCTATGGGCACATTTGGGTTAACTCAGTATTGTACCTATAGATGGAGATGTGTTAATTAGTGAAAGCTATCAACAGATAAAATGTAATTAGTGATGTTGTTAGAATGTTTACAATAATTGTGGGGGAGGGGTGGGGGGTGGGGGTGGTGAATAAGTTATCCAAGGTCTAGATATACCAATTGAACAAATAAACCCTTAAACAACTTCATATTTTTACATTCATTACCTTAGCCTCTATAGTAAACTTTCAGTAAAATAAACTAGTAGTCCACTATCCTAAATATAACAAACATGCAGAATGTAAACATTAATAGTAAATCATCACAAATAACTATTGGACTGTCTTGCTGGAAAGAATGCTTCTGAGAGGGGGGGGGTGAATCAAAAGTACTAGCCTTTTTAACTGTTTCAAATCCTTAATAACATATTTTAAACATGCATGCATATAAATATTAAGGAATCATGAGAAACCAATATGCATCACCACATAACACTTAAGATTTGGTAACCCAGAAACCCTCCAGGAATAAGAAGGTAAAACTGGGGTGGGGATGATACCCACAAAATCACTGCAGTAATAATGTTTAACCACTTCTGATGGTCTACCCTGTTAAAGGCTTGCCCTGTCAAAGGCTTTACACTGTATCAATAGTGACCTAGTTAAAGGATTTACAAACACTTTACATGAAGTGTCACCCTGTCAAAGGATTTAGTCACCTAGTTAAAGGATCTATAAAAATACCTTCTAAGCTAACCTATCATCATAGGATTTTATCTCTAATACAATGGTTAAAGAGTATTAGGTATGATAAACCTAATGGTTTACAATCCTTTGATTACTGAATACAGGCACTTGATCTGCTCTTCTGTGATCTTGATCCTTTTTGATCTGATTCTCTTCTCTCTGATATTAGACTTCCTTATACACTTTTTCATGCTCTCTCTTATCTCAATCTGATTTCATCTTCCTTATAAAGACACTCGAAGACTTAGGGTAAGGTATGGATCTACGATCCATATTTAATCTTTGATATTTGCTTATTCCTTGCACATCACTTATTTGTTGCATGCCTTCTCCATTTTTCTTATTGGCTGCATGTAAATTGCATAGGAAATATAAATGATTTGATCTTATCACTTAGATCCTTTGAGATTTGTCTTATGTTGGCTATGAAAATGGTTTACATCTGAGTTTGTGAAGTTTCAAACTCATATGCTGATTCTGTGTTACTCAGCACTTACTGCTTCCTGATGCTCGACACCTTTTGTAACTCAGCTTCTATACATGCTCCTAGCTTGCTCGACATCCTTTAAGACTCGACACCTGAATGATGCTCGATACTTGGATCATGCTGGACACCTGTACTCACTCGGCACCTGATCTTCACTTGGCACTTGAAGGCTACTCGACACCTGATGTCTTTTCTGACTCGGCTCATGTTGTGGCTCGACATACATGATGTACTCGGTTCCAATGTAGAATGTAATTAAGTGTGTTGGCACTCAATTGTCAAAAACCATTATGAGGTTAACAATCTCCCCCTTTGACATGAGTGACAAAAACACTTAACTGACCTTATGATTACATGTACTAAACTTACTCGGTATATACAGAGGTTGAAAAACCTTACTCAAAATTGCAAAATGTATATATACCTCAACATTTGTGTAACTCCCCCTGAGTTGATTGTGCCAGTGTCTTGTGCTGTTATGCTTAATGTTCTGTTTAATATATCTTCAACATATTATCTCCCCCTTAGAGTATTATCTCCCCCTTTTTGATACTTATGTTAAAGGGTCCTAAATGGTAATGCCATGTTTGGCCAAAAATGTCTTGTTTACCTCAAGGAGTATTTGGAGAGCTGCATCCCAGTTATTTAAGGCAATATCCAATGACTTTTGTTGTATTGCACGCTCTGCTGCAAGATCAACAAGTCCTTCATGTGTGGAAATATTGAGATCCTTCTTCAGGACTATTTCTATATACAATTGCTCCTTGTGCAATATTTCTAAGTGAGGAGTTATGGAGGCTTGAATTTGAATCAACTTTTCTTTGATAGTGGCCTCTTTTGCTAATAGTGCAGCTAATTCCCTCTGAGTGTGTAATGTATGAGAAAATTGCTTTTCACTTTGTGTAGGATCTGAGGGTAGTTGCATGCTAAAGAATTTTAATTTATTCTCAAGATTCAAAATTTTCTAATTTATTTCTTGTGTGAACCTGAAAAAATCACACAATTTACTGTAAAGGGAGAATATGTTCCCTAATACACTTTTTACATTTTCTAATTTCTTGGCTAGGTCAACCTATCCCAAAATTATGTTATTAGCTATTTTCTGGTTGACTTTGCCCAAAAACTTCTTTTCTGACCATTCCAATAGTTTTTCATTAGTATCATGGTCTTCATTATTTACTTGATCAACTATATCAGATAATTGCTCAAGTATTGGCCTGTTTGCATTTGGAGGTTGAAGACTAAAAGAATCCATGAATATATCTTTTATTTCATTCATTTCCTGCTTGTATTTGTAATCTCTTCTCATTGCCTCTTGTCTCCTCCTCTTATCCAATGCACTCTGTATTTCATTCATCTTCTCATTGAGAGTGCTTGAATCATAATAGGGTATTTTGATTTCTTCATCAAGCTCAGGAATACCATAATGTATGGTCCTGGCTACCCTTGTAGAACTTGAGCTTGGTGTACTCGCATATAAAATTATCTTTTTAGTACTCTACTCATGACTAGATTTGGTGGGAGTTTCTATTTTTGGTAATTCAACCAAAGTTTGTATTGCAGACTCCTCTTTATTCTGGGTTTCTTCATTCTCCTCTTCTTCTTGCTCGTCTTCTTCTTGTTGTGTTACTACTGCTGGGGGTGTACTCACTATCTGAGCTATTGTCCCTATGATAACCTCTATTGTTGCACTCGACTCCTAATGAGTTTGTGTACCTAATCTTGGTGGTGACGGAGGTGGTAGAAATGTAAGCCCAATAGTTTGAGTGATTTGAGGTGGTTTTTGTGATGGGACCTTGACCTCTTTAAGTTTATCTACTGACTTTTGAAGACTATCCACACTAACCAATATGGGATTTGTACATAATTGTGCTTGTAGATTCGTTTGGTCAAGGATCTTGGTAAGATCCGCTGCAGTTAGTGGATTGATGTTTTGATAAGTGGTGTCAACAATATCCTTAATATTTATTATTTTTGTAGGTGTGGTAGGTGAGTGAGGCGAGCTAGGAGGTGAAGGATGTGTGTCTTGCACACTTTGCTATTGTTCAGTTCCTTTTTCTTCATCTTTCCTTTCCTCCTCTCTTTCTTTCTTATTTTCCTCTTCTTCAACCTTTTTCTCTTCTCTCCTCTTCCTTCTTTCTTCCGGTTTGGCAACAACTTCTTCTTTTTATATTTCTTCAATAACATCTTCAAATGTTTTGTACAAGTTTTTCCATACTCTTGTTGTTCTCTACACAACTTCTTCAATTTTGTTTTGCAGGATGGAGAATGCCCTATGTTTGGGTGTAAGCCTTTTATTATGCCTTTTGACTGCTTGGGTTACCTGTTCTTTTGTCAAATCAGGTAGTAAGTTTGCTAGGGTTGATTCCCTCATTTCTTTCTCCATCATTAGGTAGAAATGCCATATGTCTTCTACAATTTTAGAAAATTCCTTTGGCAATTGTCCATCTAGTTCAAGAGGTGTATACTTGAACTGTGCCATAAATGCATAGACTGATTCTTCTATGCTATTTTGTTCCTCTTTACTAAACTTATTGAAATCAAGTCTTTTAATTTCATTTAGGTCTCCATTCCTAATCTTCTTACATAATATATCAATTGAAGATTTAGGAGGACTTACCTCTTCAATCTGATCTTCTTCATCTGTATCAGGTTGGGCCATATATCTTTTCCTTTTCTTTGGCTCTTCCTATGCCTTTGTGTTTTTCTTCTTTGTGGCTTCCTCTTTAGCCTTCTGGGTAGAGGCCCTTGTTGTAGCTCTGGTTGTTGGCTTCTTTGGTGTTTTCACGACAACTTTCTTTGGTGAGGGCTGAGAGGCAGGAGAGGTCTTTGTTTTCCTTTTAATGGCTTTGCCTTTGATAGGTGCTTCCTTGGTTTTTTTTTCCTCGGAACTCTCATCTTTCTCTTCACCTTGTTTTTGAGTCAGTTCAGGTGGCTCTTGTTCTAGCTCACCTTCTTCTTCTCCTTCACTAATCTCTTCTTCTTCACCTATTGCACTTGATTCTTCAACACCAAATTTCTTCTTTATTTGTTTTACTAACTTGTCCTTTTTCTTTACTGCTGAGCCTGTCTTGAGTTCTGTAACAACTCTTGATTTTACAATGTCATATGTCCCAAATGCTTGGGTAGATTTGTCCATTTATTTTGCAAGTAAAGTTGTGATGGCTATAGAAGCTTGGTCAACATCAAGCTCATATCTTAATGGTCTTAGCCATCTTGTTCTAGGAAGGACTGCTTGTATGTAGATGTAATCAATATCAACAAGAAAACATATGTCATTTATATGCTTTTCTACTAGTGAGACTGGTATTCTCATTCTGTTCTTCATTGCATTTTTGAAATCCTCAAAATAGATAGATATTTGATCATCAAAGCTATCTCCCATTTATGCAATGAAATCATTAATTTGATCAACAATTTTTTTATTTTGACTCCAGTTGACTTTGCCAAATGAAGGGAATTCCTTCATTACATAGAAGAACATGCAAACCAACACTGAACCAAATTTGCACTATGCTCCCTTGGATTTTGTAATAGCTCCAAGATTTTCATTTATCTATTGCAACAGGAGTTCTGCAAGATCATAAGTGTGGTCTTTCTTTACAATTTTGTATGCCACATCAACTGCTATGCAGGGTACACTATTTAACCTGTTGGATTGGTAGAACTTATGTGATATGATCCTTACAACAAAATCTAAAAGAGGATCAGTAATAGTATATGTGGTCATTCCTCTATTGTTCCACTTTGCACCAGTATTTTTCTCAATTGTTTCCTTCTTTTCGCTCCTCAATGTTTTTGACTGATCTAGGGTTGGAAAACTAGTAACCCTATGAACCATTTTCTTAGTAATCTTAACTTGCCCTTGTTCTAACTAGAATGATCCAT
Organism: Cupressus sempervirens; assembly: GCA_028749045.1. Lineage (NCBI taxonomy): Eukaryota > Viridiplantae > Streptophyta > Pinopsida > Cupressales > Cupressaceae > Cupressus > Cupressus sempervirens. The sequence continues at coordinate 807,543,375 of CM053786.1, read as the reverse complement.
CATGGATTCTAATGAGTATAATGCGTATCCACTCATTTTTGAATACGATTGGGAAAACTAGGGCTTTGGTTAAACCCTTCTTTTCTATGATAGAAAACTCATCTTTTAGAATACCATTTTTGCAGAGTTTGTCATAGGCATTGAAGATTTCCAAATCTCCTATTGCTCCTATTTTACAATTGTAGCATTTTCGCACATCCTAAACCATAACGACTTTTTTAGGAATGGCGTATAGGGCACAACCGGGATCATTTTTGTATGCAACCTCTGGTATTGGTCTAAACTTAGGTTGCTTAAATTCATTGCTGACAAGTTGAATTTCATGACTCTTTTTCTCTTGGGTCATTTTTGAGCTTGTTGCCATTTGTTTCCGAACTAGGGTTTTAACAATTTTAAAGAAAAACTTTTCAAACCGTAAAACTCGACACTTGTGGGAAATACCTGAATAGATACTTTGATTGCTTGGGTGGATGTTGATTTTCTACAAATCACTGGTTGAAAGCTTGAAAATCGCTCAAACGTGCTCAAAATAATCGTTCTTCATTTGAGTGACTCGAGAATGAATTAAATTTTACTTTTAAATAATAGAAGAAGCTTTTGCATTTAATGCATTTTAGTACCTACACCTGTCACTCGGCTTCCAAATGTTCTTCAACTCGGCATCCACTCGGCAGCTATGCTTACTCGACATCCACTAATTTTGCTAATAACTTCGGCATCCAAAGCAGTTTCACTTGGCATCCAAAGATGACTCGACATCATTGTTTGAGTTTAGTCTTAGCATCTTATCTTATGCTTAATTCTTCTTTTTAGTGCTTCTTTGTCTTGGGACTGATGTATGATATAACTTTGTATATCAGTCCCATACATCTCTCTTATGTTTAGTTTGATGAAGTGTGATCACTTGACCCGTTAGGTGAAGTGATCCTTTGCTTAATGTACTGTACTCATCTTTCTTCTTCCAAGTCTTGTTCATTTGTCCTCTTATGACATCAATCTTTTCTTTTCCTTTGTTGGCATCAGTATTTTGTGCTTTGGACCTTGTTGGACAATTTTTGCTAGTATGACCAGTTTTCAAGAAACTAAAACATGTAGTTTGACTCAACCATCTTTTATAGTTTCCCTTGAAATGTGTTCTTATGCAATTTTGGGGTGTATGTCCATATTCCTGGCAATAGTGACAACTATACCTGGTATTGTAATCCCAATAGTAGTGACTTTCATTCCCTTTTTCTAGTTGATATGATGTGCACATGGGCTTTGATCTACATTCAAATGCCCTATGTCCATATTTCTTGCAGTTATGACAATGTCCATCAAATCTTTGTGTTCTTGGGATTTTGAATCTATAGTCTTGTGTCATATGTCCTTGCATTTTTCACTTGTGATAGTAACTCTTGCTTTTATTTGGCTGATTGATTCTTCTACTCCTGCAAATGTTAGTAGTATGTCCCTTTTTATTATAGTAATGACAAGTGGGTTTAGAATCCTTACCTTTGTCACTTCTTTGCTCAATACTCTTTGATGATTCTCCAACTTCAGTGCTGTTGTATCCAAGTCCTAACGTATCATGAGTTGATCTTGGGAATTTTAGCAACTATTCAAAGTAATTTATGGCTTCTCTTGACTTGTTGAGATTTTTTGCTATCTACTTTTCTCTGTTCAGTTCATTTTGTAATTGTTCATTTTGTATCTTCAGAGTAGAGATCTCAGTATCTTTCATAATAAGTTCATGATGAAGGTTCATCATTTGAGAAAGTGTATCCATCTGCATGTTTGAGATCCTTGTTAATTCAGTACTCTTTTCTTCCAGTTTGATTGCAAGATTTCTTTTGTCATCTTCCATCATGACTCTGTCCTCAACTGCTCTTTTCTTTTGTTCAGTAATTTCACATAACATTATGGCTTGTGATTCATGTTCCATCTTGAGAGATCTTATCTCATTTGCTTGATCTTTGTTTTTCTCCATCAGTTCTGCTATTGCTGCATCAAATTCTTTAGTGTCTCCATTGGAAAACACTTGTGTGGTATCAATCTCCTTGTAGTGTATGTCATTTTCAGCTATGGCTATCTCCTTTCTTCTTTTAAAAGATTTTCTTAATTCCACTCTGGCTTCCTCTACCTTTTGTAGAGCGAGATTCACATATATCACCTAGTTTTCAATGATCTTTCCAAGTTTGAAGACTTCCATCCTTAGATCTTTTCCTCCAAGTTGTTAGGCTTCTCTTTGAGAGAAACTGGGCTCTGATACCAATTGTTGGATTGTCTTGCTGGAAAGAATGCTTCTGAGAGGGGGGGGGGGGGGGAATCTGAAGTACTAGCCTTTTTAACTATTTCAAATCCTTAATAACATATTTTAAACATGCATGCATATAAATATTAAGCAATCATAAGAAACCAATATGCATCACCACATAACACGTAAGATTTGGTAACCCAGAAACCCTCCAAGAATAAGAAGGTAAAAATGGGGTGGGAATGATACCCACAAAATCACTGTAGTAATAATGTTTAACCACTTCTGATGGTCTACCCTGTTAAAGGCCTGCCTTGTCAAAGGCTTTACATTGTATCAATAGTGACCTAGTTAAAGGATTTACAAACACTTTATATGAAGTGTCACCCTGTCAAAGGATTTAGTCACCTAATTAAAGGATCTATAAAAATAGCTGCTAAGCTAACCTATCATCATAGGATTTTCTCTCTAATACAATGGTTAAAGAGTATTAGGTATGATAAACCTGATGGCTTACAATCCTTCGATTTCTGAATATAGGCACTTGATCTGCTCTTTTGTGATCTTGATCCTTTTTGATCTGATTCTCTTCTCTCTGATATTAGACTTCCTTATACACTTTTTCATGCTCTCTCTTATCTCAATCTGATTTCATCTTCCTTATAAAGACACTCGAAGACTTAGGGTTAGGTATGGATCTACGATCCATATTTAATCTCTAATATTTGCTTATTCCTTGCACATCGCTTATTTGTTGCATGCCTTTTCCATTTTTCTTATTGGCTGCATGTAGATTGCATAGGAAATATAAATGATTTGATCTTATCACTTAGATCCTTTGAGATTTCTCTTATGTCGGCTATGAAAATGGTTTACATCTAAGTTTTTGAAGTTTCAAACTCATATGTTGATTCTGTGTTACTCGACACTTACTACTTCCGATGCTCGGCACCTTCTGTAACTCAGCTTCTATACATGCTCCTATCTTGCTTGACATCCTTTAAGACTCGGCACCTGAATGATGCTCAGTACTTGGATCATGTTCAACACCTGTAGTCACTCGGCACCTGAAGGTTGCTCAGCACCTGAAGATTACTCGGCACCTGATGTGTTTTTTGACTCAGCTCATGTTGTGGCTTGGCATACATGATGTACTCGGCTCCAATGTAGAATGTAATTAAGTGTGTTGGCACTCAATTTTCAAAAACCATTATGAGGTTAACAATAACATCCACACAAGTTTGACACTATGATTTAATGTGGAAACCCAATTTGGGAAAAACCACTAGTAACATGTCACTGATCTTTTCACTCTTTTGAAGTGAGCTCTATTAGGAGAAAACCCTATCAAAGGTTACAAGATACATTGTTAAATGTGACCTTGTTAAAGGATTTAATCACCCTATTAGGAGTGGCCTTGTTAGAGGACTTTATAAAATTCCATTAGAATGCCATCTTGATTAAAGGATTTTCATATGACTATTAGGTCAACCTTGATTAAAGGATTTCAAACTGATACAATGGTTAGAAAGTAGCAACAAGTTTTGATCTCAAAAATACAACTCACTTTGCAAATTTAGATCTTAGTTTAGCTCAAATTTTGATCCACTATCAGGTCTTCATTGTCATCTCAGTCTTTGATTTTCTTGGCAACCCTTCAAGAAATTACTCTTCACCTCTTCTCAACTCTTCTTAGCCTTCCTCTTAAGTCTACCAATAATTAGCACCAAGAACTACTCTAAGCTTGTTAGGTTAGCCCTTGCACCTCCTTAAATAGGTAATTCTAGTCTTTTTCTGCTTAAACATTACCATAGATCTTAGGATTATGAATAGATTCAACCCATATAATAAATTTTTCCACCATTTACTTCATCCTCTCCTTTTCAAAAAACTTCTCTTTGAATCCTTACGTAGAAATATATAAACATGATTTTCCTTGATTTGAATGTTCTAGGTCATCATCCTTATCTTCAACACACTTTACATATTCCAAGAAATCAACTCTGTCAACTAGAAATTATGATTTCTCATAAACTATTAAAATATCCCTTACCCAACATTGTGTTTTGACACTCAGTCATCACTGGATTACTTGGTTGCTACTAATTTTCTATTTTCAACAAAGATATTGTCACTTGGTCAATATTGATGCTCAGTCACCACTATTTTTGCTCGACACATATTGTTGCTTGGTCAACACTAGCATCACTCAGCATGTATTGCAAGTTCCTTAATTTTTTGCTCTATTTCTTGTTCAAGCTTGTGCATTTGGTCAATCTTTGATCTCTTCTTCAAGGCTATAATACAAACTATCTTCTTCTCTTGTATTATGATTAAATAATCACTTTATCTTATCAAAGTCTAACTAATCAAGTGTCCATTTGTAGTTTCTTCTCATAATTCAACCTTTCCTATAGGTTCTTTTATTACCAACTTCTCAAATCCTCTTCATCAATCATATAAATATGACACTCAAATTAGATAGCAAATTGTTTCACCAATAAGGTTTGACATCAATGAAAACATAACAATTGTTTTAATTGTAGTTTCCAAAAATATCCCTCTTTCGTATTGATGACAATACCTCTAGTTACCATGCGATCCAAAACATGCACTAATCAAGCAAACTCCATCTATGTACAATATTAGATCTTCTCTAATATCCTTAGTTTTATTCTAATTCTCATCCATGCAACACCTTTAGTTCTATGAACTCCTCCTTGCTTATTCAATCTCTCCATCTTACTGATTACTTCATAAGTAACTAAATTTCATCTTCTCATTACATCTTCTCCTTCTTTCTTATTGTAACCTTTTTGACAACATTTTTCTTCACAACATCTTTCTCTTCATGGTAATCTCTTCTTCTTTGACAACAATGCCAAAGACACTTAATCTATCTCGTGCATCTTTTCATATAGATATCTTCATGTCAGTATTGAATTCATTCTTTGTCATCTATGTATGACTAATACAACATTCTATCATCCTTTCTCCTAAAGTAGGACTATCTGCATCAACTTGTAAGATATTTTGATCAACACATTTGATGTAGAGCACAATTTCAACTTAAGTAGCCTTGTCTAAGGGAATCGCCCATAATTTACCTCTTAGATAGTCATGAGAATCCTTAGGTAAAGTTGTAGTGAAAATATCATCTTTTTTCACCTTGGTGTTTACATACTCCAATCTCACTTTTTTTTCTTGAACTATCTCTCTCAAGTAATGACACTTGATAGAAATATGCTTAGTCTTTGTATGCATTACAAGATTATTTGATATGTTAATAGCACTAGTTTTATCACAATAGATAACAACTAGATCAATAATCTCTTCATTCCTTTCAACAATTACTTTGATCCATATGATATTTGAACAATTCATTGTTGCTACCACATACATAGCTTCAACTGTTGATTGAGAAATGTAGTTATGCTTCTTGCTTGCCCATGAAACTAGTCTTTTCCCTAGAAAGAATGCTCACCCACTTCTACTTTTTCCATCATCATCATTTCTTACCCAATCTAAATCAGTAAACACCTTTAGTTCAAACTTATCATTCTTGTTGTAATACAATCCATAGTCTTCTATTCCTTTTAGATATCTCAGTATCCTTTTTACTGCCATCATAAAATTTTTCTTAGGAATTGCAAAAAATATTGCAATTATCCCAACTGCTAATGCAATATTAGGTCTGATGTGAATAGCATATTATAGATTTTCAATCATTGATCTATACAATGTCTAGTTCACATCAATAGAATCATCATTCTTAGAGAACTTATGTCCAGTAGACATAGGTGCACTAACTGGTCTTGAATCTTCCATTCCAAATGTTTTTAATATCTCCTTCATGTATTTGGATTAAGTAATGAAAATATCTTTCTTCATTTGATATACTTGTAAACCAACAGAGAATTTGATCTCACCAAATATAGACATTTCAAATTCCTTCTTCATCTCATCTAAAAATGATTTGCACAATGCTTCCTTGCCTCCAAATATGATATCATCAACAAAGATTTCAGATAATAATACCTCATTGTTATTACCACTCTTCAAGTATAGATTACTATTATCATTATTTCTTGCAAAGCCAATCTTCAACAAATAATTGTGTAATCTTTCATACCATGCTTAAGGGTCTTGTTTCAAACTATATAAAGCTTTGTGCAACTTACATAGCATATTGATGCAGGAGCATCCAGTGGTGTAAGGGCAATCCTATATCACCAAAAAATATGCTCAGAGATAGTTTCTATTTAATGTATTTTCATTTCTGGATACCCATTTGGGTCAAATAAAACTTTCAACTCTCATAATTCCACTATTAGTTTTTTGGGTTAGAGTTCTGGAGCACCTTGGGATACATGTCAAAATAAAAAATGAGTTATTTTGTAATTGAACCAAAATTATGATGAGTTAGAGGGTTTAAGTTGGAGGGATGATTATACTTTTAATTTAAAGTTCTCCAGAAAAAGAATTAGGTCAAAAGGCTTTATGGTTAGAAAGTTATTGTAGTTTTAAATTTCTTGGAGACCTTCTAAGAGCGCTTCAAAGTTAGATTTGAGGCACTAAACAGCCTCTTATGGGCCCAAAAAATGGGGGACAAGTAAATCTTTTCCATAAGGCTATAGAGCAGTTTGAGAGCTTTTCAAAAACGTAAATGGTTTGTCAATTAAAGTCTCGGTTCAAAAGTTATGCCTCGCAGAAGTTGGGCTACCATTTCTAGATTCTTCTAATTTTACATCGACTTCTAACGTGATTTCTAAAACCTTCTTTTTTGGTGGTAGATGCCTACTAGCATATTCTAGAATGTATTCCTAACCCTAAACCAATTGGGGTTTATTTAAGAACATTTCTAGCACTATGAAGGTAGTTCCCAGTGGAGTTTGGGAGAAGGTACTATGAGGAGGATTTCTCTGCATGATCAGACTATTGTAAGCCCATAGGGCATGTCTTTGGGTCTATTTTTGTTGTACTGAATGTAGTAGTAGATTTTCACTAATAATAATATTTCCCTTTTCCTGTATGTTCATTCTGGTCTTGGGTTGTGTCCCCATCAAGTGGTATCAGAGCAGGTTTTCCTGAGAGTGTAGATAGAGCGCCGACTGTGAGGTAGTTGTTGTCACTTAGGTTTGCACCCTTTTCCAAGGCCTATGCACGAGGAAAACCTAGTGAAACATGGAAATAACCTCCAAGCTGTGGGACTTGAACTATGAGGTTGAGTCTCCGGAGAAGGCCGGCTTCCTCTTACTATCAGGGTGCACCTATCTACTCTTGGACAGGAAAAGGGAGAAAAAGGAGCACGAAAGCAAATCTACCTAGTCTATTCTAAGGAGGTGATGCACCAAAATAGAGTGTTCAGACCCATTTCTACCCATATATGCACTACAAAACCAAGATAACATTCAAAGACATACACACTCATACTTATGTCAATCAGTAACCACATACAAATCAGAGAACCAACTGAATAACACAAGGAAAAGGGTTTCACTTATACATTATCTAGTAGGCCAAGAATAGATACAATATGCCAGTCATAGATCTCAATAGTACACCAATGAGAGGCAAGATGAATGCACATGCACATCGATGGTTGAAGGAGATGATACAGAATGTTATATAGTTCAGAGACACAGGGAATTTTATACTGCAAACCTATGAGCAGTAGCAGAGAATAATAGAGAAGGGTCCACCTTAAGAAAAGATCACAAAATTGCCTTTATAGTTCAGGCATAACTAAGGAAACTGGATTTGCATTAACTTCTCAACTACTGCCATCGAACCCCAAAAATATCTGATCAAAGATCACACTCGAGCATGGTTATGAAGTAAAAAATTAGATATTTGATTGAAGGAACGCCTTGAGTAGACAGAAGCAGCGCTAATGAATGATCCTAACACAGTAGATGGATCGACTGAGATAGTGGAGTGTTTCCCTATGCCTTGCATTCATTTTTGGTAGGTCAGAATTGATCACGAAGATCAGATCACAAGATAACATTGATCATCTTTGCTTCCTGGTTCATGAATCTGTCGAAGTCAAAAAGTCAACTAGGCTATATAAACCAGCTGGGCCAATCATCTCTCTTTATACTGCCACCTGGGGAGTCCTTCCGCGGTTGACCACCTTTATCAGACTAACTGTGCCACCTTTCAGACTACTATTATTCACCATAACTGCCAGCCGCTAACCGTCAACCATCAACAGCCAACCCTGGTTTGCCAGTGAGCCACGTGTCGACAAATTGCTATGTCACCAACATATACATCGCACAGCTTCTCCATAGCACGATGGCACCTACCGTCGATCTGTCTAAATCTGATGATTGTGAAGACTCGTCATACTCCATGTTGTCCTTACCCCGAGCCCATCCTATCTGGCGCCACCTCAGTGACTGCGCCACCCCAAATGACACCTGGTGATATCTGGTGAGACCTGGCCTTGCTGATCCACATGGCAGATGGGCGTTATGTCACCATGGTAAAATTCACACATCTTCCCCATAGCGAGATGGCACCATTCGTTGATCCGAATTGATCTGACGATGAGCAAAGTAGATCATTCTCCTCAGCGCATCAATGATCATAATTCTTGTGCAACTCTTCTATAGCGCGATGGCACCTACAGTTGATCTGAGCTAATCCGACGATGGAGATCTTAACCTCTAATGGCACTGACAACTTTGACGATCTGGTCCCATGCACTGACTATGTTCTGACTTGGTATATGTGGCATTTTCTTATTGGCCATTTGAAGCACCGACTTGGTAGATTACAAGACCTGACCCCACGGAGTGGCCACGTGTCAATTAGGCACCATGTCGCTATGAGAAAATTGAGGTCAAATTCCCATAGCGCCATAGCGCCCAACTGATGACATGTATTTTATCTACATGTGGCCCCCTCTGATTTTCCACCATGGCGTCGAGCTTTTTGATTGTGCAGGTGAAGTACAAATGGGACCCAACAGCTTTCCTGAAGTTCCTGCGGCTGATATTTTTCATCACCGCGAACCTTGCCGCCAATACAGAGACTCACCGTAAAACATCTTCCGGCCGACTGGGCGCTATGTTGCTATCAAAAAACTTGCTAGCCATAAAACATCTTCCAGCCAGTCAGGCGCTATGTCGCTATCAAAAAACTCGAGTTTTTCGATGGTGACATGGCGCCTTGCCGCCTTTCGGATTTTTTGGCCAACAAAACTGACCGCTTGTCGTGAAACCTTTTTTGGCACACTATGAAACCTGGTGCCCGGCCCGTAAACTGATTGCCTACCGCTGGACCCACCGGACACGCGTCAACTGGGCATGATGTCGCTAATGTAACTCTCACACAACTTTTCCATAGCAAGATGGTGCCCTCCATAGATCTTCCTTAGATCTGACGGCCATAAAACTTGCGAGCCGTGGAAACTTTTATAAGGTTTGATTGTTTAGAATTTTTTATGTCTCTTAGGAGTTAAAATAATATTACTTCTGGGACTAGCCGTTGGACGAGCCGAATGTTTAAATTTTGAATTTTTTGGTGGGTGACAAAAGATAACATTTCTGGCGACTCACAGGAGGCATGAGCCTGCTCGATAAGACCAGTGCCTGCAAAAAACTCCATTGGGCTACAGGGTCAAAAAGTGTGAATCTGAGAACTACAAAACCCTAACTGCCTATTGGGACATTGAAAACCTTGAAAAACCTAGCTCTTTTTTTGTAATTGGAAACAAAAATAGAACTTGCTCTGCAACCTGAGACTATCAAAACTTCGAAAGCTGGCAACTCAAAAAGAGAACCCTGTGCACCCGCACTTCTTGAAAAGTAGGAAATAACAGAAAAGAAACTAGACTAACTATGTACATGGATTCACAATCTTCATCAGAAGCAAGCTTTAAGATAAATCCCATTGATTGGGATGGGCATAACTTCACCGTTGGGTCTGCTCAGTTGGAATGCATTAGCCTGTTTGCAACTGGCAATCAGATAGGGGCCACTCCATAGTGGTCAAACTTAGAATGTCTTCCTGGTTTTGCTCTGTCTGAGTCCCACTTGAGGACTAAACCTCCTTCTTTGAAGGTTCTGGCCCTTGCCTTCTTATCAAAACTCCTTTTCATCTGCTGTTGATGCATCTCCAGGGCTTGCATGGCCTTGTTTCTCTTTTCTTCCAGTTTAATCAGCTCTGCCATTCTTACTGACATGACATTATCTTCAATTAATTCCAACTGATGAGCCAACTCCAAGGAAGGGAATTCTAATGAAATTGGGAGTCTGGCCTCCCTACCATATACCAGCACAAAAGGTGAATTCCCAATAGATCTCTTGGGTGTTATCCTATCAGCCCATAGAGCAGTTCTTAATTTCTTATGCCAGACCCTCTGATTGTCTTCTATTGTACTCTTCATGATTCTGATCAGATTCTTGTTGGAAGACTCAACCAAACCATTGCCCTAGGGATAATAATTTGATGATGTGCTCAGGTAGAAATTGTGATTCATTGCCCATGCACAAATATGGGTTCCAACAAAAGATTTAGCATTATTTGAGATGATAGTAGAAGGAGCACCAAACCTAGACACAATCCCATCAAGGAATTCAACAACTGATGGTTCTGTGGCATCCTTCAAGGCAACTGCTTCTGTCCACCTAGTGAAATAATCAGTAGTAGCCAAAATCCATTTATGACCTGCATTAGATGGAGGATTAATGGGGCCTATAAAATCCAACCCCCACTGGGTAAAGGGCTGATCCACCTGAATAGGATGAAGGGGGAGAGCTGCAAGCCTTTGTTTGCCTGAAAAGAAAGCATTTTTCTCACATTTTCTCACATACCTATAACAATCATGGAACAGAGATGGCCAATAATAACCAGCCCTCATGATCTTCATGGCAATTTTTCTTGCAAAGAAATGGCCACCATCAGGGCCATCATGAAGTTCTTTAATCATCCTTTCAGCCCGATCCTCTTCAATGCATCTCAACAGGGTCCCATTAAAATCCCTCCTGAATAGGATACCATCAATTACAACATAGGGAATGGACTGTAGTCTATATTGTCTTCTTTTAGCTCTGTCCAATCCCTGAGGGTATCCATCCCCTGATAAGAAGCTCTTCATATTATTTATCTAGCTCTTTGGGCCATTAACATTTCTTGCTTCCTGTTGCTCTGTTAACACCATAGAAGTCTCTTCATCAGAGTCCCGGTCTGATAACATTTCCTTGCACAATCCTCTCCCTCTTACCAACTTGGTAATCTGAATATCAGCATCATACTCCATTACCCTAGTGATCCATCCAGCTCTCTTTTCACTGATATCTTTTCTTAACAGGAAGTCTTTTACACTGGCATGGGGCACCAAAAAATGGATCCTATTGTGGGATAAGAGGTGTTTGAATTTCTTCAAGGCTTTGATGACTGCAAGGGCTTTCTTCTCAACAAAGCTATACTTATCTTCATATTCCTTGAGCCCTTCACTACAGAAGGCTATGGGCTGCTCCTCATCCTTTCCATTTGTTTGAGTCAAGACAACAGAGATACTTGACTCACCACCTAAAGTGTAGAGGATGAAATCTTTCTCAAAATTTGAGTTCATGAGAGTAGGGGCTGAGGCTATGGCTGCCTTGATCTCTTCAAAACTCTCCTTCCCCTCCTTGGTCCATGAGAAGACCGTGTCTATCTTAAGCATGGCTGTAAGAGGTTTCACCATGGTAGCAAGATTAGGAATAAACCTCCTTACAAAATTTATTCTACCAAGGAAACTTTGCAGCCCCTTCTTGTGTTTAGGAAGAGGAAGGGCGAGTATTACCTTTGTTCTTTCTGGATCAATGGTCAACCCATCCTCAAATACAATGTGTCCTAATAACTTTCCTTGGCTTGTAGCAAAGAAACACTTGGCTGGGTTGAGGGAAACCCAAAACTCTCTACATCTTTGAAATACTTGCCTTAAGTGATCAAAATGATCTTCCACATTTTTTGAGTATATAGTTATATCATCAAGGTATACTAAGACAAACTTATCAATTAATTTTTTGAAGGCCATCTCCATTGCCTTCTGAAATGTGGCACCTGCATTTGTTAGTCCAAATGGCATCTTGCAATAAGCATAGGTGCCCCATTTATTAGTAAATATTGTTTTATGTCTATCAGATTCTTTAACCAGCACTTGGTTGTAACCAGAGAATCCATCAAGAAAAGAGAATCTCCTTGACCCACTGACCTTGGATAGAATTTTCTCCATGGAAGGGAGAGGATGGTGATCTTTAAGAGAAGCCTGATTAAGATCCCTAAAGTCCACACACAATCTGATTTCCCCATTCTTCTTCCTTACAGGGACAAGGTTAGCTACCCATGATGAGTGTTTGATAGGAAATATTATATTGGCCTCTATCAACTTGGATAATTCTTTTCTCATTAGGGGCTCAATCTTAGGATTCACTGGTCTCTATTTTTGCCTTACTGGTTTGGCCTTATCAATTAAATCTATGGTATGCTGAAACAAACTAGGGTCAAACCCTTTTAAGTCATCATATGTCCAAGAAAATACATCATTAAATTCTTGACATAAATGAATGAAGTTTTCTTGCTTAGTTTCAGAACATACCTTCCCCATATTCAGAGATTTTCTATCAGCAATTGTAACTGGGGCATAATCATCCTTTTCTACAGCTAGATTCATTCCTTTGCCTCTTGTTTGATCATCAGGATTAAAAACACTCTCCAAAGTAATGAGACTCTTGGGCAACTTGTTAGAACTGAGATGAATGATCTGATCACCATACTGATCTTGCATCCTTGACTGATTTCTATCTGAGAATTCTGCCTCATTATGCAAGAAACTCACAATTTGTTCATCAGAATCAAACACCTTAATTTGTTGCTTCTTTTCCTCCTCAAGATTCCCTGGTACATCATAAGCTGCACCCACCGCTGCAAGTCTATTAGCATGTTTATTTTATTTCCTAGGAATGCTCTAAATATTAAATGCATTGAAACCCTCAAGCAAATCCCATACTCTATGTTTGTAAGACTTGAGTAGGCCATTTTTGGTGATATTCTAGCCTCTCACCTGATTGACTACCAAATCACTATCTCCATATACTTTCAAGGCTTGAATTCTTCTCTTTTTGGCAAGTAAGAGACCTTGAATCAAAGATTCATACTCGACCACATTATTGGTGCAACTGAATTAGAGCCTAAAGGAGAAGTAGTATCTTATTTGTGCAGGAGAGACCAATGTAACATCGGCCCCTGATCCATTTCTATTCCTTGAGCCATAAAAGTACATACTCCATATTCCATTTATATCATCATTAGTCCCAACAAGATCAAGAACTTGAGCCTCTTTCTCTATTATGCAATATGTACTAAGCCCTGTCTCAAGAGTTTCCAACATAGGCTCAAACTGATATGCATTTTCCCACTCATCCAAGAAGAAATCAGGAATCTCTGCTATGGAAGTGACAGGCTCATTTACTATGTCATTTTCATCCATCTCTAGAATAGGGTAATTCATATTGATGAAGTTGGGGGTGTAGGGTTCAGTGTAATGAAGAGCTTGAGGTTCTGCTCTAATTGAGGCATTGGCTCCATATCTGGTCCTAAATGACATATATGACCAATCAGCAGATATGAATCCACCAATTTGAGAAGTGAAGTCTCTTGAAAGACAAATGGAAAAATAGGGCTTGACTTTAGCAACAGATATATCTTGAATCACAGTGCAACTAGGGCATGCATGTAGGGCCATCTCCACATTCCTAAGGATACCTACGGTTTTGACACTACTACCATCTAATTGTAACACATCCCTAACAATGGGCTCATATTTCATTCCTAAAGCATCAGCAACACACCTAGGCATTACTAAGCTACTAGCCCCTGAATCTATCATGTAATTGTGGACTAATTTGCCTCCTATAATCAGAGAAGCATAGAATGGAGGAGGTCTAACCTTTTTATTTGTCTCCACATCCCCTGCTGGTTGTACTAGACTTGTGGCACTCTCTATGGTAGATGGCTAATCCTTGGGTTCAATCTTCTCTAAGTCTTGCTGCAACATCCTCTTCTGCATTGGTATGGTAGCAACAACATCCCACATATAAATATTCACATTGGTCTTCTTCATTTGCTCTACCACACTGAAAGGTGTATTAGGAACTTTGGTAGAAACTTTGGGAGCTGCACTTATAAGAGGTTGAAGTGGAGCAACATAAGGATCACTTGCATCCTTCTTTCTTGGATCTTGCTTTTGCTATTGTGAAGTACTTGTCTGCTTATTTGCTGCTTGTATATGAGGTGTGGCACTTGAAGTTGAGGCCTACTTAGGAGAAAGAGGGGCAGCATGTTCCATAGCTCTCTTCTTGCTTCTTGTGTTATGAGCAATGAAATCCTGGTTTACATTACAATGCTCCCCAACCTAATGATTCATGAAAGAGCAATCATCACATCCTTGAATATATGAGGCCTCCTTGGGATGATTTTTCTTGTATGATTGCTTTGCTGTAGGTTCTTGGACAGTTAGGGCCATATAAGATTTTGCCTTCTAGCACATGCAATAGGTATAAGAATAGTTTCAAGAAGGACATAAATCTTGATCTTGGGCCAAGTTATTTTGAGGAACTAAAGCTCTATTTTGATTTGAGCTTGAAGCAGAAGCATGACTATTTTTCCTATTCTGATCAAAAGAGCTATTCCATTGGTTAGGAGGCCTACCACCACTTGGAGCCTGATATTGTAATTGGGGAGGCTTGCCACTTTGAGCTTGCTACCTTTCTAAGGCCACCACCTTGTTACTCATTTTTTGTATTAGAGAAAAACTATCCTATAATCTCTTCCCTTGATCCTTCAACTCCCTCCCCTACTCTTGCAATTTTTTATCTAGGGTCTTCTCTCTTTTATCTGTATTCAACACTAGACCTTGGAGCATTTCGTTGAGTTCATCTATCCCATTTGAGGATGTAGAAGCTTGAGGGACTGGAGTGAGGGCTTGTGATGTAGAACTTGTAGGAAGAGGGGCTATTACTAGTTGGTGGTTGGGAACATCAGGAAGGAAAGGCATAGGGGGCCTTGGAGCCAACTTTCCTCCTTGTATTAGGATGTTCTCAACTTTTATGGCTATCTCATAGGCATTAGGCAAGGTATCTCCTCCCATAGTTTGGATTGTAGTGGCAATATCACTGTCAAAAGCTCTAAGGTAATGCAAGAAGGCATTACCAGGGGTAGGTTTCACTGTAGTAGGTATTCTATCCCATGTATTTTGGAATCTATAATTAAAATCAGTCATACACTCATGGGGGGCTCTTTTTATTGTAGTCAACTGCTCTAAAAGTGATAGATGGTCACTTCTATCCTCAAAATGTTTGCATAATCCTCCTCCTAGTCCATCCCAATCAGTTATAGAACCATGAGCTAAGCCTCTATACCACTGTAATGCTTTTCCTTTTAAAGATGAGGCTAGAAGTCTGACAACAACATCATCTTCTATAATACCATGGATATTATAGACATTTTCTATTTCTTGGATATGCTCTAAAGGGGAGATGGAAGTTTCACCAGTAAAATTAGGTATGCCTTTTAGTGCAGTTACTGGTATATCATGTCTTTGGGCTAACAATAGAGGACTTCCACCATTAAAGGTGGAAAAAGCATGAACTCTTGGCTATGCCATGTAAACAAGTGTTCTATTGATGAGTGTTGATGGCAATCTAGGCTGAGTTCGAGCAGTAGGAGGAGTAGAGACAGATCTTACAGGTATATTAACTGTTATTCTACCCCTAATTGGTGATAATGAAGTTCTAGTCCTCCTTCTTCTAGGATTTGAAAGAGAAAGCTCTTGATATTGAAATTTACCTCTAGAAGACACCCTTGTTTCAGCTCTGGGCATGAATCAATGAAACTTTGGTCTGGAACCTAATTTGTTGATGTTCAGAGTCGCTAAGTACTTGAAGAATCAGCCTCTTGAAGGCTTGAATACTGAAGCCAGCACTACCTCTCCAGCATTAATCTCAAAAATTCTTTCTTCTTTTGACACCAGTAGACTTTAAATTCTATTTGAAAAGTGTCCCACTAGGTGTGCCAATAAACTGTTGTCACTTAGGTTTGCACCCTTGTCTAAGGCCTATGCACGAGGACAACCTAGTGAAACATGGAAACAACCTCCAAGCTATGGGACTTGAACTTTGAGGTTGAGTCTCCGGAGAAGGCTGACTTCCTCTTACTATCAAGGTGCACCTATCTACTCTTGGAGAGGAAAAGGGAGAAAAAGGAGCACGAAAGCAAATCTACCTAGTCTATTCTAAGGAGGTGATGCACCAAAATAGAGTGTTCAGACCCATTTCTTCCCATATATGCACTACAAAACCAAGATAACATTCAAAGACATACACACTCAGACTTATGTCAATTAGTAACCACATACAGATCAGAGAACCAGCTGAATAACACAAGGAAAAGGGTTTCACTTATACATTATCCAATAGGCCAAGAATAGATACAATATGCCAGTCACAGATCTCAACAGTACACCAATGAGAGGCAAGATGAACGCACATGCACATCGATGACTGAAGGAGATGATACAGAATGTTATACAGTTTAGAGACATAGGGAATTTTACACTACAAACCTATGAGTAGTAGCAGAGAATAATAGAGAAGGGTCCACCTTAAGAAAAGATCACAAAATTGCCTTTATAGTTCAAGCATAACTGAGGAAACTGGCTCTGCACTAACTGCTCAACTACTGCCATCGAACCCCAAAAATATTCGATCAAAGATCACACTCGAGCATGGTTTTGAAGTACAAAATTAGATATTTGACTGAAGGAACACCTCGAGTAGACAGAAGTGGCACCGATGAATGATCCTGACACAGTAGATGGATCGAATGAGATGGTGGAGTGTTTCCCTATGCCTTGCATTCATTTCTGGTAGGTCAGAATTGATTGCGAAGATCAGATCGCAAGATAACATCGATCATCTTTGCTTCCTGGTTCATGAATTCGTCGAAGTCAAAAAGTCAACCAGGCTATATAAACCAGTTGGGCCAATCATCTCTCTTTATTCTACCACCTGGGGAGTTCTTCCATGGTTGACCACCTTTATCAGACTAACTGCGCCACCTTTCAGACTGTTATTATTCACCATAACTGCCAGCCGCTAACCGTCAACCGTCAACAGCCAACCCTGGTCTGCCAGTGAGCCACATGTCGACAAATTGCTATGTCGCCAACATATACATCGCAAAACTTCTCCATAGTGCGATGGCACCTGTCGTCGATCTGTCTCGATCTGACGATCGTGAAGACTCGTCATACTCTGTGCTGTCCTTACCTCGGGCCCATCCTATCTGGCACCACCTTAGCAAATGCGCCACCCCAAACGACACCTGGCGATATCTGGTGAGACTTGGCCCTGCTGATCCACGTGGCAGATGGCCATTATGTCGCCATGGTAAAATTCACACATCTTCACCATAGCGAGATGGCGCCATCCATTGATCTAAATTGATCTGACGATGAGCAAAGTAGATCATTCTCCTCAGCGCATCAATGAACAAGAACTAGCCATGTACCAACGGTTTGATGGGTCCTCGTTGACATCCCTAGACCCACGAGGACATGTGTCCTCCAGGCGCTATGTCGCCATCATAATTCTCGTGCAGCTCTTCTATAGCGCGATGGCGCCTGCCGTTGATCTAAGGTGATCCAACGGTGGAGATCTTAACCTCTGATGGCACTGACAACGCTGACGATCTAGTCCCATGCACTGACTGTGTTCTAACTTGGTATATGTGGCAATTTCTTATTGGCCGTTTGAAGCGCCGACCTGGTAGATTACAAGACCTGACCCCACAGAGTGGCCATGTGTCGACTAGGCGCTATGTCACTATGAGAAAATTGAGGTCAAATTCCCATAGCGCCCAACTGATGACATGTCTTTTATTTGCACGTGGCTCCCTCTGATTCGCCACCATGGTGTTGAGATTTTTGACTATGCAGGTGAAGTACAAATGGGACCCAACCACTTGCCTGAAGTTCCTGCCACTAATATTTTCCGTCACCATGAACCTTGCCGCCGATACAGAGACTCACCGTAAAACATCTTCTAGCCGACCGAGCGCTATGTCGCTATCAAAAAACTTGCTCACCATAAAACATCTTCCGGCTAGCCAGGCGCTATGTCGCTATCAGAAAACTCATGAGTTTTTTGATGGCGACATGGTGCCTTGCCGCCTTTCAGATTTTCCAGCCAACAAAACTGATCTCCCATCGTGAACCTTGCCAGCAACTGACCGCTCGTCATGAACCCTTTTTTGGCACACCGCGAAACCTGGTGCCTGGCTCGTGAATTGATTGCCTACCGTTGGACCCACCGAACATGCGTCAACTAGGCGCAATGTCGCTAATGTAACTCTTGCACAACTTCGCCATAGCGAGATGGCACCCTCCATAGATCTTCCTTAGATTTGACAGCCAGAAAACTTGCGAGCGGTGGAAACTTTTATAAAGTTTGATCATTTAGAATTTTTTATGTCTCTTAGGCATTAAAATAATATTTCTTCTAGGACTAGCCATTGGACAAGCCGAATGTTTGAATTTTGAATTTTTTGGCGGGTGACAAAAGATAACAGTAGTTTGCACCATGACTATGTGGTTGTGGGTTTAAGACAAGAAGATGCCTCCATGAAGGGAATGTGGTGGAAGGGCTAGAGTTGTTACTCCTAAGGTTAGAGCCCTCCAAAGATAATTTCAAGCATTGTAGGAGGAGATCCATAGAGGAATGAATGTTTCTGCAGGAGACAAAAGTGACGAAGAAAATAAAGAAGAAGAAAATATTGGACATGAAGAGGAAGGCAATAAGGAAATCCTAAATCAGGTAGAGGAGAGGCTTTTTAGGGCCATTTCTAAGCTAGGAAAGAGACCTAAAATTGATGTGGGTGTGTTTTCAGGAAATGTAAACCTGGATGAGTTGATCGACTAGATCAATGAACTAGAGGAGTATTTTGAGTATGAGGATATCAAGGACCCATATAGGGTTAAGTTTGCAAAGGCCAAAATGAAAGGCCATATCAAAATCTGGTGGTAAGAGATTCAGGTGGAAAGAAATAGAAGAGGAAAGGAGAAAATCACACAATGGGATCGCATGGTGGACAAACTAAAGAAGCAGTTCATTCCTGTTGATTACGAGCTTGATTTGTTCAAGAAAATGCAAGTGTTAAAGCAAGTCAAAAAGTTTATCTAGGAATATATAGAGGAATTTAATTGAGTTCTTATTAGGGTAGTGCATGTAGAAGCAAATAAGGAGAAGGTTTCTTGTTACCTCAGTGGGTTACGACCTAACATTCAGGAGGAGTTAAGTTTGGTTAGAATGACTAGCATTAAAGAGGCATACCAGTTTAACCTATGAGTTGAAGAGAAGCTAAACAAAAGGTTTGAAGGAAAGTAGAGAGGGAATGGTTAAGGAGGAAGGGGTAGTGGTAGGTCATTTGGAGGCCAAAATGAGAACCAAAAGAAAAATGAAGATGTGGGTACTAGCAAGAACTGAAGGAATGAGGGTTTCAACCACTCTTGTGATCAAAATTTGGGAGATTAGAGAGGAAAAGGTAGAGGATGTGGAAAAGTTTTAGGAAGAGGAGGCTTCTGTGGTACCTATTTTCATTGCAATAAAGAAGGTCATCTTTCCTTTGAATGCCCTTAATGACAAGGAAGGACAGATAGGAGAGCTGATGGTCAAGCAAGGGTTGCTCATGTAGATGAGGATGCACAGTCATGAAATTCAAAGGATGGAGAAAGAGGAGAGGTTCTAGTAAATGAAAGGGTCATATTAAGCAGTGATATTGAACCTAGAAAAAGGAGGAGTTTGTTTCATACCAGGTGCAAGTGCGAGGATAAATGTTGTGATGTGATTATTGATGTTAGTAGCACTGACAAGTTGGCGTCGAAGGAGATGGTCTCTAAGCTAAAGCTCAAGAGGGAGAAACTCCCCTAACCTTATCAAATTATTTTGCTAAAGGATGATCATAAGGTCTTGGTTAGTGAACAATGTTTGGTGAAGTTCAAGATTGGAAGTTACCATGATGAAGTTCTCTGTGACATTATTCCAAAGGATGTCTGCCATTTATTGTTGGGAAGACCATGGCAATTTGATAGGCATGTTGTACATGATGATAATGCAAATACATACTTTCTGATAGAGAATGGAGTTTTCCACAAATTGAAGCCCATGATAAAGGAAGGTGAAAAGGTATGCAATAGTGCTAGGATATGTCTTGTTGATTGCAGAAACTTTTTGGATGGCATGAAACATCAGCGTATGTGTTATGCTTTGATTCCTAGAAAGATAAGGAAGGTAGTAGTGAAATTCCACTTGAAGTTTCAGACCTATTAAGTGAGTATGGAGATGTCATCTCAAGTAATGTTCTAGAAGGGTTGCCACCAGTAAGGCAAATTAGTCATCAGATATATTTAATCCCTCGAGCTAGTTTGCCTAACAAGGCTGCTCATAGGATGACTACTATTGAAATTGAGGAGCTAAATCAAAAAGTTCATGAGCTATTGAGGAAGGGTTTGAATCGAGAGAGCTTGAGTCCATGTGCAATACCTGCAGTACTGGCACCAAAGAAGGATGGAGAGTGGAGAATGTGCACAAACTCTCTAGCTATAAATAGAATAACCATTAAGTATTGGTTCCCTTTGCAAAGAATGGATGATATTATGGACTACTTGAGTGGAGCTCAGTACTTCACAAAGATAGATCTCAAGAGTGGCTATCACCAGATACAAATATGAGAGGGAGATGAGTGGAAGACTGCATTAAAGACCAAGGAGGGTCTATATGAGTGGTTAGTCATGCCCTTTGGATTGACCATTCCAAATTGTGTATGGAAGTAGCCCAAGGACTACAACATAATTCAGGAAGATAGAGCAAGGGGAGAGGACAAGTGCCGAGGCAGAAGAATTTGTTGAACATATCAAGAGCCTACATGAGGAGGTCCATGCACACATTACTAAGATGAATCAATAGTATAAAGCTAGGGAAGATCAAAGGAGGAGACATAATTATTTCCAAGTAGGGGATTTGGTTACGATACACTTAAGAAAAGAACAATTTCCAGTGGGTACTTACAAAAAGCTGTAGATGAAGAAATTTGGCCCTTGCAAAATTTTGAAGAAACATGACTCAAGAAATGCATATGAGTTGGAGTTTCCAAAAGGAATTCACATTTCTCCTATCTTCAACATTACAGACTTAACATAATATCATGATGATAGTGTAGATGAGGGGTTGGTGTTGGAGCCATGTCCAATTCCTACTTATAAGAAGGAGGAGATAGAACATATTCTTGATAGTTGTGTTGGTAGGAGTACCAGAAATAGGAAGTATGAAGAGTACCTAATGAAGTGTAAAGGATGATCAATAGAAGACTCAACTTGGATATCAGTAGTGGAGGTTTTCCATTTGGGTTTTACTCTACCAACCCCAATGTGACAGGGTCACTTTTCAATCTACCCTGGGTGTCTAATGTAGGAGCATCCAGTGGTGTAAGGGCAATCCTATATCACCCAAAATATGCTTAGAGATAGTTTTTATTTAATGTGTTTTCATTTTTGGATACCCATTTGGGTCAAATAAAGGTTCTGACTCTCACAATTCCACTATTAGTTTTCTAGGCTAGAGTTTTTGAGCACCTTGGCATATATGTCAAAGGAAAAAAATGGGTTATTTTGTAATTGAGCCAAAATTATGATGATTTAGAGGGTTTAAGTTGGAGGGATGATTATACTTGTAGTTTAAAGTGCCCTAGAAAAAGAATCAAGTCAAAAGGCTTTACAATTAGAAAGTTATTGCAGTTTTAAATTTCTTGGAGACCTTCTAAGAGTGCTTCAAAGTTAGATTTGAGGCACTAAATGGCCTCGTATGAGACCAAAAAATGGGGGACAAGCACGACTATCCATAGGGCTATAAAGTGCTTTGAGAGATTTCCAAAAATGTAAATGGTTCATCAATTGAAGTCTCGGTTCAAAGGTTATGCCTCCTAGAACTTGGGCTACTATTTTTGGATTCTTCTAATTTTACACCAACTTCTAACATGATTTCTAGAACCTTCTATTTTAGCGGTGAATGCCAACTAGCATATTCTAGAATGTATTCCTAACCCTAAACCACTTGGGGTTTATTTAAGAACATTTCTAGCACTGCAAAGGCAGTTCTCAGTGGAGTTTGGGAGAAGGTATTGTGAGGAGGATTTCTCTCTAGAATCAGATTGTTGTAAGCCCATAGGGCATGTCTTTGGGTTTGTTTTCTTTGTACTAAATGTAGCAGTAGATTTTCACTAATATTAATATTTCCCCTTTCCTGTGTGTTCATTATGGTCTTGGGTTGTGTCCCCATCAATTGGTATTAGAGTAGGTTTTCTTAAGTGTGTAGACAGAGTGATGACTGGGAGGTAGTTTGCACCATGATTGTGTGGTTGTGGGTTTGAGATAATAAGATGCCTCCATAAAGGGAATGTGGTGGAAGGGTTGGAGTTGTTACTCTTGAAGTTAGAGCCCTCTAGAGACAATTTCAAGCGTTGCAGGAGGAGATCTGCAGAGGAATGAATGTTGCCATGGGCGACAAAAGTGAGGAAGAAAATGAAGAAAAAGAAAATATTGGACACGAAGGGGAAGGAAATGAGGAAGTTCTAAATTAGGTAGAGGAGAGGCTTTTGAGGGCATTTCTAAGCTTGGAAAAAGACCTGTTGTCACTTAGGTTTGCACCCTTTTCCAAAGCCTATGCATGAGGACAACCTAGTGAAACATGGAAACAACCTCCAAGTTGTGGGACTTGAACTGTGAGGTTGAGTCTCCAGAGAAGGTTGGCTTCCTCCTACTATTAGGATGCACCTAACTACTCTTGGAGAGGAAAAGGGAGAAGGAGAGCATGAGAGAAAATCTACCTAACCTAATCTAAAGAGGCGATGCACCAAAATAGAGTGTTCGGACCAATCTCTGCCCATGTATGCACTATTGAACCAGAATGAAACTAAGGATATACACATTCAGACTTGCTTTAATCAAATAATCACATGCAGATAAAAAAACCAAGACAAATGACACAAGGAAGAGAGATTCACTTATATTATCATT
This sequence comes from Cupressus sempervirens, assembly GCA_028749045.1. Taxonomy (NCBI): domain Eukaryota; kingdom Viridiplantae; phylum Streptophyta; class Pinopsida; order Cupressales; family Cupressaceae; genus Cupressus; species Cupressus sempervirens. The sequence goes on along the minus strand of CM053786.1, from coordinate 807,520,018 downwards.
CATAGGTCAGGAGGATATAGTCATGCAGATACTGATTTCCACAAAACACTGGTGGGGGCAAAGAGTTCTTGCACTTCACACCAATGGATGAAGGAGATAAGGCATAAATCATACAGTTTAGAGGCAAAGGGAATTTCACACTAGAATTGCAGAGCAACAATAGAGAACAATAGAGAATGATTGACCTTTTCAAAATTCACAAAAATTGCCTTTATAGTTCAGGCATAACTGAGATTTTCCCTCCAAAATTATCTTGCAACCACTGCCATCAAGGCTCTATCAGGAACAATCATGGGGATCTGAAGAAATCTGATCTAAGTATAACCTTATGGTACCATGAAATCTGATCTTTAACTAAAATAGGGCCTTGAGAAGATAGAGGCGGCACCATAACTGTGCTCTGACCAAGTAGATGGATTAGATTGGAGGTGGAGTATTCTTCCTTGTCTCGTATTCACTTCTGGTGGTTGGAATCAATCAAAAAGATCAAATTGCATAGCAAAACTTGATTTCTTATCATTTTTTGGTGCATGAATCAATAGAGTCAGCAAGTCAACTAAACTCTGCAAGCAAGATGAGCCACGTGGACCAACGAGCTTATTTCCTTTTGCCACCTCGTAGGGTCCCCCTGAGTTGACCATGCCTTTCTCTAACTAACCATGCCATCTTCTTAAAACCCTGACCACAATGACTACAACATAACTGCTAACCCTTAACTGTCAATCCTGGTCAGGCCTACAAAGACACTTGTCACCTAAGTGCTATGTCACTATGGATATCCTTTGAGCACTTTCCCATAGCGAGATAGTGCCCACCATGGATTTGAACTGACCTATTGATCATGATGACTCACCACAATACTGCGCTATCTCCTTAGAACCTCTGGCCCCACGAAACAAGTCAACACACCTGGAATCTGACTTGACCCAAACTGGTACCATCCCTGTAGTTTCATAACCCTTGGCCCCACCCTGCTACGTGTCACTAAGACACTATGTCGCTATGGTTAAAATTCTCGTAACTTTCCATAGCGAGATAGCACCCACCGTTGATCTCCATGAGATCAACGATGGTGGAAGATCTGTGCTTGCCTCCATAAGATTTTTGATCCATAAATCCACTTGGCAACCACCTGGCACATCTTGGCATATCCATCTTGGCGAGACCTGGTCCACTGATCCATGTGGTGAAAGGGCGCTATGTCTCTATGTGTAACATCCTCCTAGCTTCCCATAGCGAGATAGCACCCATTGTTGATTTCCTTTAGATCTACGGTGATTAACAGATTGTACAACTGCGCATCGAGCTGGCTGAATGGACCAATGAAAAATTGCCACTGTACTATGACCCACTTGAAAAATGCCACCAAGGGTGAGCTGTAATATTTCTTTGGAGAAGGGTGGGCCCATTACGTCATCCATGCCACATGTTGCCTAGGCGCTATGTTTCTATGTTTAAAATTCTTGCAGCTTTCCATAGCGAGATAGCGCCTGCCGTTGATTTGAACGAGATCTAACAACGCACAAGATAGATTTGACTTATCAATGTACCAACCAATAGAAACTGGCCAAGTGCCAACCTATCTAACAAATCCTCATTGATATCTGATGGGGCATACTTGGGACCCACGGTATTTCCAAACTTCGCCATAGGATCACTTTCCATCTGGGCACTATGTCACTAACGGTGAGAAGCATGGATTTTCTAATAGCGCCATAGCGCCCACCATGGATGGAACAAACCTAGTGCCAGAGAACAACAAGGTAAAAGGGAGGATCCACCTGACATGTGGAAAAAGGGCGCTATGTTGCTAACACAAAAAAAAAGGTGCAATTTTCAATAGCCACATAGCGCCATCCGTCGATTCAAATTGATCCAATGATGGGGACTTGTGGGCCCGCGGAAACAAATCATAAGGTTTGATCTTTTAACAATTTTTTGATATTTTTGGGGCATTTAAAATAATATGAAATAGGGAAGTGAACTTTGGGTGGGGGTTGTATTTGAATTCAAATTTTGGCGGGGGCAAAAAAATAAGCAACATTTTTGGCAACTCATAGGGGATGCGAGCTTGCTATAGATATGACCAGTGGCCTAAAGCATCCATTGGGCTATAGAGTCATAAAAAATATGTAGATTATGAGCACTATGAAAATCTAACCCCACTACTAAGAGGAAAACCCTGAAACCCCTGTCTCTGCAACTGGAACTAGAGACCAAAACCTCCTTTCTGCAACCTTCAAAATTTAGAAACATGCCATCTCTCAGAGAAATAGGTTGTGCTCGTGCACTTCTTGGAAAAATAGAGAACTAACAAGAAACAAAACAAAACAAACTATGTACATGGAATCTTAGATCCTCATCAGAAGCATGGCTTGAGATAGATCCCATTGACTAGGATAGGCAGAATCTCACCACCAGGCTTGCTTAACTGAAAAGCATTGGCCTGCTTAAAACTTTCAATTAGATAGGGACCACTCCATAATGCATCAAACTTTGAGTGTCTTCCTAGTTTTTCCCTATCTGCATCCCATTTTAAAACCAAGTCTCCCTCCCTGAAGATTTTGACCCTAGCCTTCCTGTCAAAACTCTTTTTTACTTGCTGCTGGTGTACCTCTAGGGTCTGCATGGCCTAATTTCTCTTCTCTTCCACCTCCATCAACTCTGCCATTCTCACTGTCATGGCATCATCTTTTATCAACTCCAGCTGATGAGCTAGCTCTAGGGATGGGAACTCCAATGAAATTGGAAGCCTCGCTTCTCTGCCATAGACCAACACAAATGGTGAATTCCCTATTGACCATTTAGGCGTTATTCTATCAGCCCACAGTGCAGTCTTCAATTTTTTATGCCAACACCTTTGGTTATCTTCTATTGGCCTTTTCATTTGGTGAAGTAATTTGTAGCAGCTAGAATCCACTTATAACCTAAACTAGAAGAAGGATTGATAGGGCCTATGAAATCCAATCCCCATTGAGCAAAAGGCTAGTCCACCTGAATAGGATGAAGGGGAAGAGCTGCAAGCCTTTGCTTGCTAGAGAAGAAGGCACATTTTTCACACTTCTTTACATACCTATGATAGTCATGGAACAAGGATGGCCAATAATAACCAACCCTCATGATCTTCATTGCAATTGTCCTTGTTGAGAAATGACCACCATCAGGACCATCATGAAGCTCTTTGATCATTCTTTTAACCTGGTCTATATCAAGGCATCTTAACAGGGCTCCATTAAAATCTTTTCTAAAAAGGATACAATCAACTATGACATAAGGAATTGACTGCAACCTATACTATCTCCTTTTAGTTCTATTTAATCCTTGAGGGTATCCATTGCCTAATAAGAAACTCTTCATGTCATCCATCCAACTCCTTGGGTCGCTATTTCTTACCTCTTGTTGTTCTGTCAATATCATAACAGCTTCCTCATTAGGTTCCTAAGATGATAGCATCTGTTTACACAACCCCCTCCCTCTTATCAGCTTGGTAATATGAATGTCAATATCATATTCCATCACTTTAGTAATCCAGCCAACTCTTTTCTCACTAATATATTTGCTCAAAAGGAATTCCTTCACACTGGCATGGGGTACCAACAAATGAATCTTGTTATGGGACATGAGGTGTCTGAATTTCTTCAAAGCTTTGATGACTGCAAGGGCTTGCTTCTCTACATAGCTGTACTTATCTTCATATTCTTTAAGCCCTTCACTAAAGAAAGTTATGGGTTTCTCTTCATTCTTGTCATTTCTTTGAGTTAGGACAGCAGAAATACTTGACTCACCACCTAAGGTATAAAGAATGAAATCCTTCTCAAAATTTAGATTCATGAGAGTAGGGGCTGAACCTATGGCTGTCTTGATGTCTTCACAACTTTTCTTCCCTTCCTTGGTCCATGCAAAGACCATACCTTTCTTGAGCATAGCTGTAAGAGGTTTCACCATGTTAGCAAGATTAGGAATAAATCTTCCTGTAGACACTAAAAATTGTCCCGAATGACTTTATTAATTTAATTAATAATGGTCACATTCTTCTACTTATTTAATTAAAATTATTTTAATTAAATAGGTTCATTTTTGGCCTAAGTATTTAAATTTAATTTAAATACTTCCTAGCCTTAATGTGTTAAATTTAATTTAACACATGATTCTCCATTTATTCCTTTTTTAAAATAAATTTTATTTATTTAAATCCTTCATATCCTATTAATTTCTTCTAGACCTTGATTAAATTAAATTAAATTAAATTAAATCTTTATCCTAATCTATATCCATAGGCCTAAGAGTATGTGTACTCTTATGAGTTGTCATCATAAGGGTTTACATTTCTTTTTAAGCACATGGTGTCTACAACTTGAGAACTTTCTACACACATCTGCCACCTCATCTTTATCCTCCCAACTAAGAATATGGGATAAGGTGCTTAATTGTTAATTCTTATCCTTATCTTTTAGACACCCTCTAGATGTTTCTTGAGAGTCTTTAAATAGAAGCCTTGTCTTAAGCATTGCATATAGAGGATTATTGGATTACATTGACACGCCGTCGCTTTGAGTCTAGAATCACCACATTGAGAGCTTGCATTATAGCTACATTTCCATACGGAGTTCATAGGCTACATATTAGTGATTTGATAGTTGGTAAGATTTACATTTTGTATTGCATCTTAGTTTTTGTTGTGCATTTATATTTAGTTTACATTCTAGTTCTAGTTTTCATTTTAGTTATAGCTTGCATCCATAGATAGTTTTCATTATTTCATGTTCATTGCATCATAGAGTACCTTTGAGTGTGACTTCCTCCATAGTCATATCTTGAAAGTATTCTTCTTTTCATATAGCTTAGGATCATATTGCACATTCACTTTGCACTCACTCTCACATTTGCACTTCCACACAAGGGATTTACTTATTGTTGTGTTTGTGAGAGCATACCAAACACACCCTCCATCAAAGATACACCAACAATGGCTACACATAGCTGCCCTTGTTGAGTAGTAGAGGTGGTTGGAATTTTGGTTTGTTGGTTGCTTTTGTGAATTTCTTTTAAATTAGCTTGATTCCTTAGGCTTCCAGCAATTTGTACATTTTTCCAGCACACACTTCCCACAAAATTTATCCTGCCTAGGAAACTTTGCAGCCCTTTCTTGTGTTTAGGAAGAGGGAGGGAAAGTATTGCTTTTGTTCTTTCTGGATCAATGGTTAAGCCATCCTCAGATACAATATGTCCTAATAATTTTCCTTGGTTAGTAGCAAAGATACACTTGCTTGGGTTAAGGGAAACCCCAAACTCTCTACATCTTAGGAATACCTTTCTTAGATGATCAAAATGATCTTCTGCATCCTTAGAATATACTATAATATCATCAAGGTAAACTAAGACAAACTTGTCAATCAATCTTTTGAAGGCCATCTCCATTTCCTTTTGAAATGTAGCACCTGCATTGGTTAGCCCAAATGACATCTTACAATAATCATAGGTACCCCATTTAGTGGTAAATGCAATCTTGTATCTATTAGACTCTTTAACCAGCACTTGATTGTAGCCAAAAAATCCATCAAGAAACGAAAATCTTTTTGAACCACTAACCTTGGACAAAATCTACTCCATAGAAGGGAGAGGATGGTGATCTTTAAGGAAAGCTTGGTTAAGGTCCCTAAAGTCCACACACAATCTAATTTCTCCGTTCTTTTTCCTAACAGGGACAAGGTTTGCTAGCCATGATGAGTGTTTGATGGGAAAAATTATATTAGGCTCAATCAACTTGGATAGCTCCTTTCTCATTAAGGGTTCAATTTTAGGATTCACTAGCCTTTGTTTTTGTCTTACTGGTTTTACATCATTAATTAAATCTATGGTATGCTGAAACAACCTTGGGTCAAAGCCCTTTAAGTCATCATATGTCCAAGCAAATACATCATTAAATTCTTGACATAGGTGAATAAAATTTTCTTGTTCAATTTCAGAACATACCTTACCCATGTTTAAGGACTTTCCATCAGCAACCATGACTGGGGTGTAGTCATCTTCATTAGTAGCTAGGTTCATGGCCCTGCCTCTTGCCTGGTCATTAGGATTAAAAACACTCTCTAAGGTAATGAGACCCTTAGGTAGTTTGTTGGATTTGAGGTTAATGATTTGGTCACCAAATTGATCCTGCAGTCTCATTTGGTTTCTTCCTTAAAATTCTACCTCATTCTACAAGAAGCTCACAATTTTCTCATCAGACTCAAACACTTGCCAATGGATGTTGCTATCAAGGATGGCAAGCCTTACTAACACTCTAATTTGTTGCTTCTTCTCCTCCTCAAGATTCCCTGGCATATCATAAGATGCACCTATTGCTGTAAGTCTATCAGCATGCCTATTTTCCTTTCTAGGGATGCTTTGAATATTAAATGCATTAAAACCTTCAAGAAAATCCCATACCCTATTTTTATAAGACTTGAGCAAACCATTCTTGGTGGTATTCTAATTTCTCACTTGATTAACCACCAACTCACTATTTCCATACACCCTTAAGGCTTGGATTCCTCTTTTTTGAGCAAGTAGGAGACCTTGAATCAAGGATTCATGCTCAGCTACATTATTAGTGCAACTAAATTGGAGACTAAAGGAGAAGTAGTACCTTACTTGTGCAGGGGAAACTAACATCACACCAACCCCTGACCCAAACTTATTTCTTGAGCCATCAAAGTACATACTCCATATCCCACTTACATCTTCTTCAATCTCTATAAGATTGGGAACTAGAGCATCTTTTTCCAATATATAATATGTACTGAGACCTATCTCAAGGATTTTTGATGTAGAATCAAATCGATATGCATCAGCCCATTCATCCAAGAAAAAATTAGGTATCTCTGCTAGGGGAGTGGTGGGCTCTTTTTATAGTAGTCAACTACTCTAAAAGTGACAAATAGTCACTTTTATCCTCAAAATGTTTGCACAATCCTGCTCCTAATCCATCCCTATCTGTTATAGAACCATGAGCTAAACCTCTATACCATTGTAGTGCTTTTCCTTTCAAAGATGAGGCTAGGAGCCTAACTACAACATCATCCTCTATAATACCATGGATATTACAAACATTTGCAACTTCTTGAATGTGTTCTGAGGGAGAGATAGAAGTTTCACCAGTAAACTCTGGTAGAATTTTGAGGGCAAATATTGGTATGTCATGTCTTTGGGCTAATAAGAGAGGACTTCCACCATTAAAGGTGGCAAAAATATGAGCTCTAGGAAACACCATATAGACAAGCGATCTATTGATATGTATTGATGTCACTCTAGGCTGAGATCTAACAGTAGGAGGAGTAGAGATAAATCTTGTAGGTGTATATGTTACTATTGCATTCCTAATTGGTAATAAATATATTCTAGTCCTCCTTCTTCTAGGGTTTGACAATGAAAGCTCTTGATACTGAAACTTACCTCTAGAAGATGCCCTTGTTTCAGCTCTGGGCATGAGTCACTGCAACTTTGGTCTGGAACCTGATATGTATTTGAAGCTCAGAGTCACCAAGTACTTGAAGAATGATCCCCTTGAAGGCTTAAACATCAAAGCCAGTACTATCTCCTCAGTATTGATCTTGAAATCTTCTCTTTTGCCCCAGTAGGCTTGAATTTTTTTGAGAATCTGTCCCACTGGGCATGCCAAAAACTGTTGTCACTTAGGTTAGCACCCTTGTCCAAAGCCTATGCATGAGGACAACCTAGTGAAACATGGAAACAACCTCCAAGCTGTGGGATTTGATCTGTGAGGTTGAGTCTCCAGAGAAGGCCGACTTCCTCTTACTATCAAGATGCACCTAACTACTCTTAGAGAGGAAAAGGGAGAAGGAGAGCATGAGAGCAAATCTACCTAACCTAATCTAAAGAGGTGATGCACCAAAATAGAGTGTTCAGACCAATCTCTTCCCATGTATGCACTATTAAACTAGAATGAAACTAAGGATATACACATTTAGACTTGCTTTAATCAAATAATCAGATGCAGATTAGAAAACCAAGACAAATGAAACAAGGAGGAGAGATTCACTTATATTATCATTCATAGGCCAGGGGGATACAGTCATGCAGATTACTGATTTCCACAAAACATTGGTGGGGGCAAAGAGTTCTTGCACTTCACACCAATGGCTGAAGGAGATAAGGCAGAAATCATACAGTTCAGAGGCAAAGGAAATTTTACATTGGAATTGCAGAGCAACAACAGAGAACAATAGAGAATGATCGACTTTTTCAAAATGCACAAAAATTGCCTTTATAGTTCAGGCGTAACTGAGATTTTCCCTCCAAAATTATCCTGCAACCACCGCCATCAAGGCTCTGTTAGGAACAATCATGGGGATCTGAAGAAATCTGATCTAAGTACCATGAAATCTAATTTTTAACTAAAACAGGCCCTTGCAAAGACAGAGGTAGCACCATAACTATGCTCTGACCAAGTAGATGGATTAGATTGGAGGTGGAGTGTTCTTCCTTGTCTCGCATTCACTTCTGGTGGTTGGAATCAATCACAAAGATCAAATCGCATGGCAAAACCTGATTTCTTATCATTTTTTGGTGCATGAATTAGCAGAGTCAACAAGTCAACTAAAATTTGCAAGTAGGACGAGCCACGTGGACCAACGAGCTTATTTATTTTTGCCACCTCGTAGGGTCCCCCTGAGTTGACCATGCCTTTCTCTAACTAACCGCGCCATCTTCTTAAAACCTTGATTGTGATGACTACAACATAACCGCAAGCCCTTAACTATCAATCCTGGCCAGGCCCTCAAAGACACGTGTCACCTAGGCGTTATGTCACTATGGATATCCTCTGAGCACTTTCCCATAGCGAGATAGCGCCCACCATGGATTTGAATTGACCTGACGATCATGAAGACTCACCACAATACTATGCTATCTCCTTAGAATCTCTGGGCCCATGAAACAACTTAGCACACCTAGCATCTGACTCAGCCCAAACTGGTACCATCCTTGCAGTTTCATAACCCTTGGCCCCACCTTGCTACGTGTCATTGAGGTGCTATGTTGCTATGGTTAAAATTCTCACAGCTTTCCATAGTGAGATAGCGCCCACCGTTGATCTCCACAAGATCAACGATGGTGGAAGATCTGCGCTTGCCTCCATAAGGTTTTTGATCCATGAATCCACTTGGCAACCACTTGGCGAGACCTAGCCCCACTGATCCATGTGGTGAAAGGGTGCTATGTCGCTATGCGTAACATCCTCGTAGCTTCCCATAGTGAGATAGCACCCATCATTGATTTTCTTTAGATCTACAGTGATCAACAGATTGTACAATTGGGCATCGAGCTGGTTGAATGGACCAATGGAAAATTTCCACCATACTATGACCCACCTGACAACTGCCACCAAATGTGAGCTGCAATATTGCTTTGGAGAAGCGTGGGCCCATTATGTCATCCATGCCACATGTCACCTAGGTGTTATGTTGCTATGGTTAAAATTCTCATAGCTTTCCATAGCGAGATAGCACCTGCCATTTATTTGAATGAGATTTGATAGCACGCAAGATAGATCTGACTTATCAGTGTACCAACCAATAGAAACTAGCCACGTGCCAACCTGTCTGAAAAATCCTCACTGATATTTGATAGGGCATACTTGGGACCCACCGTATTTCCAAACTTCACTGCAGGATCACTTTCCGTTTGGGCGCTATGTCGCTAGTGGTGAGAAGCATGGATTTTCTGATAGCGCCATAGCACCCATTATGGATGGAACAAACTCGACGCCAGAGAACAACAAGGTAAAAGGGAGGACCCACATGACACGTGGCAAAAGGGTGCTATGTTGCTAATGCAAAACAACGTGCAACTTTCAATAGCGACATAGTGCCATCTACTGATTCAGATTGATCCAATGATGGGGACTTGCGAGCCCATGGAAAAAAATCATAAGGTTTGATCTTTTAACAAATTTTTGATATTTTTGGGGTGTTTAAAATAATATTAAATAGGGAAGTGACCATTGGGTGGGGTTTGTATTTGAATTCAAATTTTGGCGGGGGCGCAAAAATAAGCCACAAGACCTAAAATTGATGTGGGTATGTTTTCGAAAAATTTAAACACGGATGAGTTGATTGACTGGATCAATGAACTAGAGAAGTATTTTGAGTATGAGGATATCAGGGACCCATATAGGGTTAAGTTTGCAAAGGCCAAAATGAAAGGCCATGTCAAAATCTAGTGGCAAGAGATTCAACTGGAAGGAAATAGAAGAGGAAAGGAGAAAATCACAAGATGAGATCGCATGGTGGACAAACTAAAGAAGTAGTTCATTCTACTTGACTATGAGCTTGATTTGTTGAAAAAAATGTAAGGGTTAAAGCAAGCCAAAAAGTTTGTCTAGGAATATACAAAGGAATTTTATCAAGTTCTTATTAGGGTAGGGTATGTAGAAGCAAATAAGGAGAAGGTTTCCTATTACCTCAGTGGGTTACTACCTAGCATTCAAGAGGAGTTAAGTCTGGTTAGAATGACTAGCATTGAAGAGGCATACCAGTTTGCCCTATGAGTTGAAGAGAAGCTAAACAAAAGTTTTGAAGGAAGTCAAAGAGGGCATAGTCAAGGAGGAAGGGGTGGTGGTAAGTCATTTGGAGGTCGAAATGAGAACCAAAAGAAAAATGGAGATGTGGGTACTAGCAAGAACCAGAGGAATGAGGGTTTAAACTGCTCCCGTGATCAAAATTTTTGAGATCACAGAGGAAGTGGTAGAGGACATGGACAAGGTTCAAGAAGAGGCTTCCATGGTACCTATTTTCATTGCAATAAAGAAGGTCATCGTGTCTTTGAATACCCTCAATGACAAGGAAGGACAGATAGGAGAGCTGATGGTCAAGCAAGGGTTGCTCATGTGGATGAGGATGCACTATTATCACATTCAAAGGATTCATATAGTAAATGAAAGGGTCTTATTAAGTGGTGAGACTAAAACTGGACAAAGGAGGAGTTTTTTTTGTACCAGGTGCAAGTGCAAGGATAAATGTTGTGATGTGGTTGTTGATGGTGGCAACACTAACAACTTGGTGTCAAAGGAGATGGTCCCTAAGCTAAAGATCAAGAGGGAGAAACACCCCCAACCTTATTGGATTACTTGGGTGAAGGAAGATCATAAGGTCCTAGTTAGTGAACAATGTTTGGTGAAGTTCAAGATTAGAAGTTACCATGATGAAGTTCTCTATGACATTATTCCAATGGATGTCTGCCATTTATTATTGGGAAGACCATGGTAATTTGATAGTCATGCTATACATGATGGCCATGCAAATACATACTCTTTGACAAAGGATAGAGTTCGCCACAAATTGAAGCCCATAATAAAGGAAGGTGAAAAGGTATGCAGTAGTGCTAGGATATGTCTTGTTGATGGAAGAAATTTTTTGGATGGCATGAAACATCAGCATATGTGATATGCTTTGATTCCTAGATAAGATAAGGAAGGTAGTAGTGAAATTCCACTTGAATTTTTAGACCTATTAAGTTAGTATGTAGATGTGATCTTAGATAATGTTCCAGAAGGGTTGCCACTAGTAAGGAAAATTAGTCATCAGATATATTTAATCCCTGGAGCTAGTTTTCTTGACAAGGTTGCTCATAAGATGACTTCTATTGAAATCGAGGAGCTAAAGAAACAAGTTCAAGAGCTATTGAGGAAGGGTTTGAATTGAGAGAGCCTGAGTCCATGTGCAGTACCTACAGTACTGGCACCAAAGAAGGATGGAGAGTGGAGAATGTGCATAGACTCTCGAGCTATAAATATAATAACCATCAAGTATTGGTTCCCTTTTCCAAGAATGGATGATCGTATAGACTGCTTGAGTGGAGCTTAGTACTTCACAAAGATAGATCTCAAGAGTGGCTATCACTAGATACAAATACAAGAGGGAGATGAGTGGAATACTGCATTCAAGACTAAGGAGGGTCTATATGAGTGGTTAGTCATGCCCTTTGGACTAACCAACACGCCAAGCACCTTCATGTAGCTTATGAATGAGGTACTAAATAAATTATTCAAAAAATTTGTTATTGTCTATTTGGATGATATTTTAATTTTCATCGGGACTTTGGATGAACATTTATTGCACATTCATAGTGTCCTTGAAAGGTTGAGGGAAGAGAAATTGTTGATTAATCTGAAGAAGTGTAGCTTTGTAAAAAAAGAGTTAGTCTGCTTGGGGTTGTTGTATCATCTTAAGGTCTCAAAATGGATCTAGAGAAGGTAAAAGCCATCTTGGAATGGCCTAGTCCAAGGTTTTCTACTGAGGTGAGATCATTTCATGGTCTGGTTAGTTTTTATAGGAAGTTCATTAAGAATTTTAGTGGCATATGTGGACCCCTGACTGAAATGATAAGGGGGGATAGAAAATAGTTCAAGTGGACTATAACAACTGCAAGAAGTTTTGAATTGTTGAAGAAGAAGGTGACAGAACAACCTGTGTTGGCACTTCCTAAGTTCAGTAAAGTGTTCCTAGTAAATTGTGATACTAGTGGCAGTGCTATTGGGGCTGTATTGAGCCAAGAAGGTAAGCCTATTGCATATTTTAGTGAAAAATTGAATAATGCAAAGAAGAAGTATTCTGTTTATGATCAAGAATTCTATGCAATTGTTCAAGCCTTAAAGAAATGGAGGCATTATTTATTGCCAAAAGAATTTGTCTTGTATACTGATCACCAGGCATTGCAGTATCTAAATAGCTAAGGTAAATTGAACTAGAGACATTTGAAGTGGGTAGAGTTCATGCAAAGCTATACATTTGTGTTGAAACATAGAAGTGGAAGGTCTAATAGGGTTATAGATGCATTGAGTAGGAGATAATTATTGCTGACATCAATGGAGTGGTTGGGTTTGATGAACTCAAGAATCTGTACCTTGAGGATCCTAATTTTGTTGAAGCATGGAAAGCTTGTAAGGAACCTATTATTATAGACAGGACTAGGTGGTGAGATTATTTGATTTAGGATGGCATGTTGTTCAATGGTAGTCAATTATGCATTCCAAGAAGCTCTATGAGGGAAAACTTGATCAAGGAGAAACCCAATGGAGGGATGGTAGGACACTTTGGTCAAGATAAGACGATTGCCATTCTTAGAGAACATTTTTGGCCTCAAATTTCACAAGATGTAAAGAAGTTTGTGTAGAGTTGTCAAGTATTTCAAACAACCAAAGGATTTAGTCACAATACTAAACTCTATCAGCCATTGCATGTTCCATTGAAGTCTTGGGAGGACATAAGTATGAATTTTGTTCTTATATTGCTGAGAACACAAAGGGGTAATGACTCAGTATTTGTGGTGGTTGATAGCTTCTCCAAAATGGCACATTTCATTCCATGCCACAAGACTCATGATGATGTACATATTGCAAATTTTTTTTTTAGAGAGGTGGTTAGACTACATGGTCTCCCAAAGAGTATTGTTTCCAATAGAGATACTAAATTTGTGGGATATTTCTAGAGGACTTTGTGGAAGAAGTTGAGGATGGAATTGAAGTTCAGTTTTGCACATCATCCGTAGACTGACGGACAAACAGAAGTGGTAAATAGAAGTCTGGAAATTTTTTTGAGGTGTTTAGTAGGAGATAAGCCCAAGGGATGGGATTTGATTCTACCACATGCAAAATTTTCTTTCAATAATTCTATAAGTAGGACTACTGGTAGATCACCATTCCAAATTGTGTATGGAAGTAGCCTAAGGACTACACCATAATTGAGGAAGATGGAGCAAGGGGAGAGGACAAGTGACAAGGAAAAATAATTTACTAAACATATCAAGAGCCTACATGAGGAGCTCCATGCAGACATTACTTAGATGAATCAATAGTATAAAGCTATGATAGATCAAAGGAGGAGACATAAGGAGTTCCAAGTAGGGGATCTGGTTATGGTAGACTTAAGAAAGGAACGATTTCCAGTGGGTACTTGCAACAAGCTGAAGATGAAAAAATTTGCCCTCTACAAAATTTTGAAGAAACATGACTCAGGAAATGCATACGAGGTGGAGTTACCAAAATGAATTCACATTTCTCCTATCTTTAAATTACAAATTAACAAAATATCATGATGATAGTGTAGATGAGGGGTTGATGCTAGAGCCATGTCCATTTCCTACTTCTAAGAAGGAGGAGATAGAATAGATTTTGGATAGTTGTGTGGGCAGGAGTACCAAAAATAGGCAGTATGAAGAGTACCTGATGAAGTGGAAAAGGTGATCAATAGAAGACTCAACTTGGATATCGGTAGCGTAGGTTTCCCATTTGGGTTTTCCTCTACCAGCCACAAAGTGACAGGGTCACTTTTCAATCTACCCTAGGTGTTTGATGTAGGAGCATCCAGTGGTGTAAGGGAAATCCTATATCACCCAAAAAATGCTTAGAGATCATTTTTGTTTAATGTGTTTTCATTTTTGGATATCCATATGGGTCAAATAAAGGTTTTGACTCTCATAGTTCTACTATTAGTTTTCTGGGTTAGAGTTTTTGAGCACCTTGGGATACATGTCAAAGGAAAAAATAGGTTATTTTGTAATTGAGCCAAAATTATAATGATTTAGAGGGTATAAGTTGGAGGGATGATTATACTTGTAGTTTAAAGTGCTCCAAAAAAAGAATCAGGTTAAAAGGTTTTATAGTTAGAAAGTTATTGCAGTTTTAAATTTCTTGGAGACCTCTTAAGAGTGCTTCAAAGTCAGATTTGAGGCACTAAATAGACTCATACGAGATCAAAAAATGGGGAACAAGCACAACTATCCATAGGTCTATAGTGCTATAGAGCACTCCGAGAGCTATGGAGTGCTAGTGCTATAGTACTATAGCTCAAAAAATGGGGGATGAGAAAATCTGTCTATAGTGCTATAGAGCGCTTCAAGAGCTTTCTAGAAATGTAAACAGTTTGTCAATCAGAGTCCCGATCCAAAAGTTATACCTCTCAAAAATTGGGCTACCATTTCTAGATTCTTCTAATTTTACACCGACTTCTAACATGATTTCTAGAACCTTTTGTTTTGGGGTTGAATGCCAACTAGCATATTCTAGAATGTATTCCTAACGTTAAACTAATTGGGGTTTATTTAAGAACATTTCTAGCATTGTAAAGACAGTTCTTAAGGGAGTTTGGGAGAAGGTACCATGAGGAGGATTTCTCTCTATGTAAGCCCATAGGGCATGTCTTTGGGTCTGTTTTCTTTGTACTAAATGTAGTAGCAGATTTTCACTGATAATAATATTTCCCTTTTCCTGTGTGTTCATTCTGGTCTTAGGTTGTATCCCCATCACATATTCTTCTTGCTAGGGTCAAAAAATCCTTCTGGTTACTCTATGTACACTTCTTGTTCAAGTATCCCATTCAGAAATGTTGTTTTGACATCCATTTGGTATACCTTAAATTCTTTATAAGAAAAATATGCAAGTAGTGTTCTAACTCCTAATCTTGCAAAAGTGGCAAATGTTTCCTCATAGTCTTTTTCTTCTTCTTGTGTATATCCTTTGCATACCAATATAGTCTTGTTCCTTGTGACTTCAACTTTTTCATTTAGCTTGTTCTTGAATACCCACTTTGTTTTGATAACATTTTTGTCCTTAGGTCTAGGTACCAGTGTCCATGTTTTGTTCTTTTCAATATGCTCAATTTCTTCATTCATTGCTTGAATTCAATCTTCATTCTCCAAAGCATCTTTTACTAATTTGGGCTCAAACTCACAAAGTATACATGTCTCACTTCTGAGTCTCTTCCTTGTCATAGCACCATATTCTTTATCTTTAATGATTTTCTCAAGTGCATGATGTCTTCTCGCATATATTTTTAGTATAGGTTCCTTCTCTATTCTTCTATAGGTTAATATTGAAAAATGATTTCAAGCTCATTTTCCTTTTTGGTTTAGGTTTTGGTTCATGTTCTTCTTTCTCCACATTATCTTCTTGATGTTTGGTTCCTTCTATTTGTGACTCGACATCATTTTTCTATTGCTCAACATTCACAATCTGCTACTCAGCAACTTGCTGTTGCAACTTGACATTCCCATTTTTTCCTTGATGTTTTACTTTGTTCTCTCATTTAGGTGGGGTACAGGGAGAACTTTCATTCACAAATATGAATTTATTGTAGTCTTCAAGTTCTGTCTTACATTCAACTTCATTCTTTTCTACATATTCATCAACTTTCATGTTTGCACTTTCCACAACTTTGTTAGTGTTAGAGTTCAAAAAATTATAAGCTTTGCTGTATGTGGAATAACCTAGGAATATGCCTTCATCACTTTTAACATCAACTTTTCCATTTCGATTTTACTTAAGTATATAACATTTTCTTCCAAAAACTTTAAAATACTTCACATTAGGCACATACCCATACCATAATTCAAAAGGTATAATATTTGTAGCTTTCTTGGCTTGAACTTTGCTCAAAGTATAAGCAATTGTACTTACAACTTCTCTCCAATATTTTTGTGATACATTCTTCTCCATTATTAGTGTTCTAACACAATCCATGATTGATCTATTCCTCCTTTTAGCTATTCCATTTTGAGGAAGGGTCCTAGGTGCTGAAATTTGTCTTTTGATTCCTCCATTATTGCAGAATATGTTAAATTCATTGGAAATAAATTCTCTGCCTCTATCAGATCTCAAGCATTTCAAAATCTTTCTTGTTTCCTTTTCAACTCTAGCCAAATACCACTTAAATAACTAAAAAACATCATATTTTTCTTTAAGAAACATCACAACCATCATTCTAGAATAGTCATCAACAAATATTATGAAATATTTGTCTCCATAATAGCTTTGAACACCAATAGGTCCACATAGGCCACTATGAACCAATTCCAAAATATAATTAAATGAACATGTCTTGCTCTTGAAACTAGACTTTGTCATTTTTCCCAATTGACATTGTTTACACAATATTATTAGGTTTCTTTATTTTTGGAAAAACTCTTACTCTTTTCGTCTTACTAATGCTAGCCAAATTATCAAAGTTTACATGACATAACCTCTTATGCGATAACCATATATCTTCACACTGTGCAAACAAACATGTCTCATCAGATAAATCTAGATACCTCTTGTTTGATCACCACTTCCAATTAGTTCACCATCAACATCAAATATCTTGGCCTTTCTGTAATGGAATTCAACTTTATAACTTGATTTGTTCAACTATGAAACACTCAACAAGTTATATAGTTAAGCCCTTCAACCCAATAAACTACTACATTAGAATGACAAAATTATTCTACATTTTGGACATCAACCATTAGCTTGCACAACCCCCAACTCTCTTGTAGTGTTTGTTGATGCCTATAATTTCTCTTCCCTTGTAGATGTGACCTACTTTGTCATTAAACAACCCTCTCTTTCTTTTGACTTGATAGGCAATTGAACCACCATATGATATTACTCTTCTTTATTTTTTATCAATTGATATTGTCAATATTGGGACTATATAAGTATTTCCATAGAAGGAAGATGATTATGTGGCAGACTTTTCTACAAATATTTGGAAACAAGGTAATGCAAGTTAGTGCTTTCTTCAATGGAGAGGTTCTCTCTTCTTTAACCTTTAATTGGTCAATGTCTATTTGTTAAGATGTTTTATTGAACACAACATATATATTGGCCCTTATTTCTAACAATATTTTTATATAGCAATTTGTAGATCAATATTGACTTATTATAACTTATAACATGTCTTTACATGATGCTTTGCAACAACTATACATGGATCATAGATGTTAATAACTACAAGATAAGAGTGTATTTAAATTTGGACCTTCCTAAAGAATAATATTTAATATATATTTGTGTAAGAAAAAAAGTGATACAATCTAGTTTATTTTTAAATTTTTTTGGCTTATTAAGTATAAGGTAAATTTATAGCATTATAGATTTATTAATTAGTTTTACAACATATGTAAAGATTGTTATGTCCCTAGCTAGTATGATATATGACTATAAACAAGAATTTTGAATTAAAGTTAAGCATCTAATACTAGGCTTGACTTTAAATGGTTTAAGTCCTTGATAATGCCACCCATTTATGTTTAAGGGGACCCAAATAATTTTATTGAAGTCAGATCCTCAATTCCATTTGACAAATTTCATAAAGGGGCGTAATTCAAAATTTAAAGCCATTTTAGTGTCTTGTAAGCAAGCCCATACACTTGATATAGGATAGGCTTTACTTCATAATGCCTAGATCTGGGTTTTTTTAGGCCCATATGTACCACTTGATACATATATAGGCCCTGCTGAATCTGATTGAAGTCTCATTAATTGCCTTAATTAAGGTCTCCATACCTCGAGTCTTGGTCCATATTTGGCACATGTTACAAGTGTGGGAGAACATGTTTTAATTTGGAGAAGGCCCTATTTAATTTAAATCTAACCTATTGATCTCAAGGCCACATGATACACCTTTAGGCATCATATTATTGAGCTTTGTACCTAGATCTGCCATAATTCTAGCCCAAACTCGAACACACTAGACCTGATTGATCCAATCAGTGCCATATGTTTCATCTTAGTGGGGTCAATCATCCATTTTAAGGGTCTTTCAAGTCGTGTTACATCAGTCCTATCAAGCCATTAGCTTAGATGCTATCTTTTTGGGATCTATATCTTAGAGTCCATTTGACTATGGGAATATAAATATGGGAATAGGAAGACTTATTCTCGAATAGAAAATGGGGGTACGTATTCCTAATCTTGTTTGGTTCAGCCAAAATTTGATGGGGAATTCACGGACCCAATATTTTATTTTTTCCAAAATAAATAAAACTAGAATAGGAATACATATTCCAATTCCACCTATTTAGGTGAAACTGCAAATGCTCATCTTTGGGTCAAAATTGGAATATGTATTCCTATTTTATTTCTATTCCAATTTCAATTTGGTGCATCCAAACAAAAAAATTCAAAATTTTAAGAATTTATAGATACCTATTCCGCTTGTATTCCCGCTGCCAAACCAGCCCTTAAATTTTAGACACACTTTCTCCATGTATACTCCACATGTTTGTTCATCTGAATCGATAGCTATATGAACCTAGAATCAGAACTAGTCCAAAAAGTTTCTGTGTCATTTTACGGAACAATAAATAGGCATTTTGAGTAAACTTCATCCACTACATAATGACACGTTACATTTAATTTCATAGTTAAAAAATCATTAAATATTTTAGAGAATTCCAATCATTAAACCAACTCCATGACTTAGCAATAAATATTGTATTAACCACTGTTCAAGTTAGTACTGATGGAACCTTTCAGGTCTTATGCTGTAGATCAATCTTCCATTCGTCTTACACCTCCTAACAAAATTCTTCCATTTCTGGCCTGTTGCAGCAACCTCGGCATAATCCTCTATAGCAGATTTAGACCATTTGCCCGCACACCAGACACTGTTCCAGCCCTTGATAACTTGAGAAGATTGTGGGAAGCATAGCCATGGCTAAAATACACAGTTACAATTTTAATGGTGGAGATCGTTGCTTGAAAATGACATTTGTAAGTTCCATCGCACTTATGGAGTCACACTAGCTCACAGCGTTTTTCCAAATTCTTCATGTCAGTAGTAATAAAGAGAAAGATCCATTACAAGATATAAAATATTTAAGTATTTATTTCCACCAAGAGTCAAATTGCTAGTATTCCGAGTTCCCTTATTCAACCCTAAGGTTTGTCAGATTTTTAGCATTAGAGGAAATCTTGGAATCTAATTATAAAACAAGTGACTCTTGCATTTTTTCCCTCTCATCTCATATATGCAGTTTTTTATTTTAATATTGCTAGCACTAAAACTTGTGATATTTAACAATTTGAGCATTGAAAATCAGGCGAGGTTAAAGGTTATTCTGTGCTCCATGTTTTTCATCGAATCTGCCTCTGTATTTAGACTATCAAGTGCCTTAATTGTATACTACACATTCTTGGTAAATTGCTGACTCCTATGTACCTCGATTCTCTAGATAAATAACACAAAGGTAAAATAATATAGAAATGATTTTTTCCTAACTGGAATTTCTAAATTATATTCTAAAACTTTGTATTATGATTGTCTGGATATATAATGCACATTTAAAAGAACTTCAAAGGACTTTTTCCTCACTAGATTTTGAGGATAATGAGGAGAAGAATTTTCAAAGTTCATTTGGTAACCTTGTATCTGAATTTCTAGATAAATAATCATGCATAGGCCAAAAATAAGATTTGAAAAAATTCAACCAAAATATAGAAAGAAAAATTGTACAAGTTTTCACCATGAAAATACTCGTGTTTAAAAGTGTAGTGTGTGTAACACTCACTTTTATTTTGGGATCACAAACATGCTAAACAAGAACAACACCCACAAACCATAGACTGTCAATAATTAAACCAATTTTGTTTGACGATTTTTCTGCACAAGAGATCTATTTTTGGCAATGCAGTCCTTCACAAAGAAAATTCTTAACAATATGAATGCTAAAATAACTAAATTACTATAACCACATAAAATTGAGGACTACTTTTGAGATGACTAAATTGAAAGAAAACGATTTTAAAATGTAAACTAGAACAACAAACTTAACTACTTTACACTATAAAATTCAGTCTTTCTTTTTTAATTTCTTTCCAAAAAAATCATACCTTTTCCAATTTGTCTCAAATGCAACAAATGAAACTTCTGGTCCAATTCCACTAGAAATGAAAATCAAACCTTCTCTCTAGTCACCATTACATGTACAAAAACGATTCTCTCCAACAATCTCATCATTGTATCTCCTTTGTATGAATCACATAATATCTCCTTCACATTTATTTCTCCCACTCTGGCCTATCAGCTCCATCTCTACATATATAATTACATATCCTTCTAGCCTTTTTAACTCTTTCTATCCTTACTTTCATTCTTCTTTATCAAATGGCGGAAACTTTCGCACATTATGTCTTGCATTACATTGATGAATTTGCTCCCGTTGGATTCAATGACTCGGAACGAGAGAAACACGTGTCGTAGTACGTGGAATTGATGGACTGCCTCATCGACACCACTGAAGACGTGGCGCTGCTGCGAGAAAGCCACGTCATTCATCCCCAAAACAAGATAATCAGCGACGACTATCTGGCAAGGATGTGTCACGACATTTATAAGCCCATGTGTCTTGGAGGTTTTCTGGAGTTTCCAGGTAGCCTAAGACCTCAAATCACAGAAGTCCTCCACAAGAAATACTACGAGCAGCTACTCGACGACTACAAAAGCAAGATCAGGGGTTGGCGGAACGAATTCCACACGAATTACTTGTCAAAGAATAATAGTAGCACTTGTATTCTATAGGTCCAAGATCACGCAGATTTCTAATGCCACAATCTTGATTTTGATTGTTCATTTTAATTCACTTTTAATTTATAACTTCTTAGAATTCAACAGAACTTTTCATCCTTGTCTGCTATAGGTATTTGTCCTTCAATCAAGTTGTGATTGGAGGAGTCTAGGCTTTGTCAAGTGTTACCTATTAATGTTACTTTCAGTAATATAGAATGTTGCAATTAATAAATAACTTAATTAGAGGATAAAATGAGGGTTTGAATTATTCCATACCAATTGCCTTTCATCTTAAAGGAGACGCCTTATAATCCTTTCAATACATAGCTAAATGAGCATAGATAGAAGTGGTATAAATATTCATCATTTTCTTCATTCGGGCTTAATTACGAATAAGTAGTATCCTAAACAAGAATCTTATGCATAATCGTAATTGAAATTTATTTGGGAGAGAAAAATAGATTGTCATCAATAAATCAAATTTTAGTGAATTGTAGACAATATGATGTAGCTAAAGTAAAACTAACAACGTTATTAAAAGTCACATTCAGTTCCTTTTACAATCAAAAGGCATATTGAATATAAAATTTTAATTTTTCTAATGCTCTTACTATACTTAGTACAACCACCAATATGTGAAAAACTACTAATAACATTATTAATAAGTCTCATTCAGTTCCTTATATAGTCAAAAGACATACTGAATACAAAATTATAATCTTACCTAGTCATAAAAGGATTACATGATTGGGTGATTTTAGTAGTGAGAATTGTAAAATCCGGAATATTTGGGCATAAATGAATGAATAGAGAAAATGATTCAAAAGATATGCAATATGGCTGAATTAATCTGTTAGACCTAGTCTTCTAAACAATAATGTGAGCATTGAGATTTCAAAAAGGAAAAGAAGCATCTCCTAGCTCAGAGGTTTGAGCCAATCAACATAAGCAAAATACCAATGTACTAGTTCACTAGAAAATTGACAGTTTAACCAAAAGCATAGTATAAGGCAATAGATGCAAGCAAGCAACAAAAACATACAAAAAGTAACTTGTACTTATCAACATTAACGTATACAAATTTGACATAATTAGTATTTCAACAACTTGAACTTTTAATCAAGTGTTAGTATGGTCTAACTTCAGATTTTGCCAGGTGTACCCCAAACATAGTATAGTGAACAGGTATGTGTAAAGATAGAAAAATCCCTTCTATGGAATGACTAATGTACCTTATGAAATATAGTGAATAATATTTTCATATGCATTTGTAGGAGCCTTCTGAACAAAATAGCTATCTAGAGAACCTCTTATAATGGTTATGGTATTTCAAAGAGATTTGTGGATGCATTTGATCTAAGAGTGATGGATATATCTTATTAAGCAATAAAAATCAGCAAGAACATATACTTTAGAACATTGGAAGGTTCTTGTAGACAAAAAAATAAACATGCCTTATAATAATGTATGAATATAGTACATTTTTACGGATTCTTGAATAATCCCTCTCTATGTTAAAATCAATGCATGATTTCTTAAATGGTTGAAAATTTATCTCTTCAAAAAAATATGATTGTATCTCTTGAAACAAAGTCTAAAACTCATGGATACAAAAAACATTGCTTCTTTCCACTTTAAGTCATTGTTCACATTATCTTGCTTAATCTTTCATTTAAACATTTTTTGTCATATAAAATAATTTTTTTGCTTGTGCCCTTGACATTCACTTATCCCTTGAATGAATATTTTATTATATTTCCCATTTTCTTTTCATCTCTATTTGCACTCATGGGAAATCTTTAGCTTCTTACATTCTAGCTTCATCTCAACCCCAATTCATCCTTGTAAGAGGTTGAGTTGGGAACACTAATTGGATTTTCTATTTTTCTAGTTGATCCATTGAGATAAATTTTACTTTGACTCATTTAAAATATTTTTCGCTCTTCTATTTTAACAAAATGAAATCCAAGGTATTAAGAATATTTTTTCATTCCCAATTCCACAAAACTCCTATGTATATACCTAGACTCATGTATATAGGCTATTTTTAAAATTGAAGACTAAAAATAGTTAATATTTTAGCAACCTCTCAAATGTGTTTCATCGCTCAATGTGCAAAACTTATATCCTTTAAAAACATACTAGGCACATAGCCTCTTGATAACTTGAAATAGACTTACTTTGTGACCTTGACATAGCTATTGGAAGCATTGAATACTAGTTACCCACTAACAAGCTTGATTAAAAACATATGCACTAGCACTTAGGGAACAAGAAAATGAATAGAAACACTATGTGTCAATACTTATTTGAAATGAAAACCTAACCCACTCTATCATATCCAAGAAGAGGGTGACTCAAATATAACGACTAACTAGTTTTCTAAAATAACCTATTTTTCTTCCCAACTTAGGATGCTTTGCATTATTAGAGACTATTGATAGAAGATACTTAAAGAATTAATAAAATTCACCTACCTCATTGAGTTAACAAGTGACTAAATTCCTTATCCTTTCTTGTAACTTTAGTCTTAGGAGCAAGCATGACCTCTAAATATTTTTATTCCATATAAAAGAAAATAAAGAGACTATGTTGAGAAGGAATCAAGGAAAAGTCAAACATGAGGAGAGGAAAGAAAAATAATAATCTAAGATCAAACCATACTTTTTCAAACATATTTTCTTGTAAATTTTAGCTAATAGAACAAAGTAATTTAAAAAAAAAAAAAATTGCAGTAAGTTAAACACATGGTCTCTATTGTTAAGTGGCGTTTGATGCCCTATCAAACATAGCATATTTGGCCAGTCAAATTCTATTTAATTGAGCTTACAATTCAAGGTTCTTTTCTTAATGTTTTAAATTTCTATATTAAAAACTAAGAAAATTGATTTAAACAAAACAATATTAATATTTAAATAGTAAATATTATTCTAGAATTTTTTTCTTTATATTGTATAATAGAATTTGGGTTAAATTATTATATTAAATAATTAATTATCAATTTAAAAATTATTTTTTAATAATTGAAATTAAAATTAATTAAAATGTCATTATAATAATCATAGCATAAAGTAAATACAAATTTTTAATATTTTTTCTTATGCCAAATAATAAAATTAATAGTATGTCATATATTTCATAGTAACTATTGCTAAGGTTAAAACATTATTTGACGATTAAACATTCCTCTAACAACTAATAATATCATTTAATGTATACTCAACCTCTAGCAATTGCCTCTATAATGTGAGCACTAGGATGTTCCCCTTGACCAAACTGGAGGCATTGTAGAAGTTTAATTTTCTTAGAGGCTCTACATACATTTTGTTGCCTCCATTGCCTCTAGCCTCCTATATGATTTTTTTTTATTAGACCTTATCTACGATAGATAACATCCATATCTTTGAAACTTGGTAAAGTATAGCATGAATGACCCCAATAGAAAAAGAGTTTGGTAGTTTCAACCAATAATACATCCATAACAATGAAAAGTTAAAAGCCACAACTTTTACAATATAACTATCTCCATCACAAGATAAATATACTATCAAAATAAAACCCCTTTTAAAAGTTTTCAAATAACATAGAATCAAAGAGCTTGACTTTTACATTATAACTATCTCCGTCAAAAGATCAATATACTATCAAAATAAAACCCCTTTAAAAAGTTTTCAAAATAAAATAGAATCAAAGAACTCAAAATTCTAAATAAGTTCCCTAAACATTCATTCCCATTGAAGATGATATTGAGAAACAAGAAAACTCTAAATATATGAATACTCAAATTATATGCTTAGCTCACCAAAAATCCTCAAGCAATTAGTAGTCAAGAAATTGATTCCTCTTAAACAAATGCTTTTCTCTACAACTAAAGGTGTGAACAAGAGAAAAAACTTACCCATGCTTAATAGAATCAAATTAATAATTGGTCAATGGAGGAGACTCTTCTATAGCAATGTTGCAAAGCATCAAGAAGCAAGCAGATGCAGTAAATAAGCAAAAGTGAACTACAACTTAAGAAAGGCCAAACCAAATTTGTTCAAGGAAGATGGTCAACATTTCTTGTTAAAAAATCATACATATCAGCCTCCTCTCACAAACCAATGCTATAACTTTATTTTTCCCTATTTTGTGGTTGTTATTTTAATAAAAATATTAAGATCCACTATCAACTAATAATCCCCAAAGTCAATATATTTGCACTAGTTTTCTATGTCTAAGATAACTTAGAGAAATGCTCGAACTCTAGATCCCATTTTCATATAATTTAATATAAACTATAACTGCAAAGAAAATATAGAATAAAACACTTCTCTTTGATGTAGAAGAGCACAAGGTTGAAGGTTGATGTTGTTTCACATCTCTTCATGCGATAGTACATTGACAAGTGTTATCTATTCAATGACATTGAAATATTTGTGGCTCCCTAGTAAGATAGGCTTAAAATGCCTTACAACACAAGGTATTTGATTCACTATCCTTTCTTTGCTGCTAATACATATTGTATCGAATAATAAGCACCAAAAAATAATATTTCAAAATGCATTAAAAACTTGGAGGTATGAATGCTTTACATCTTTTTCACTCATTCTTATAGCCATATCATTGAACCAATGATTTCAATAAATGATGGTCATTATTGCTCACAAAACATTGTCAATTTTCAGTTGCATAAATTTTTTTATAGTGAAGGAGAAATCTTACCACTGTAATCACCTAAAAATGGCCATCTAGACCAGTGCCTCCTTTTTAATATTAATTTTGCATAATTATCTATCACTTATCTTTGATCAAATCGTTAGTCATTCATACATCCTAAGTCTGCAAACAAGAGATGTTGCATCTAAACATAATTCAAAATTTCAATGCAATCCAAATTGGAAAGCAACATAGTGAAAGTCTTTCTAATCATCCTTAATTGGACAGTTTTATAAGAGAATGCAATCATTGGTTTGCACTCAATTGTTGTTTGGGTGTCATTTTCCACTCTCATAAGTTCATCATGGAGGTTTAATCCCACAACTCATAGTGCTACCTTGCTTATATAAATGATGAGATCATTTGTGCAGTTAGTGTTCTTGTTCTGATGTGTGAACATGACATTTATTAAAGGATGTCATAAAAGAGTTTGGACCATCAAACGTATGAAAAGGGTGGAGCATATAAAATTGATAACCAATTTAACCCATATACCAAAGTTATATAGCATTGTGGTTCTTAGCTTTGTGTTGGAAGCAAATTACGAGAACATTTTCTAGAACTTATGTTGTGTTCAAGCACTGAACACTTTGCAGAGATAGATTGGATGAACACAATAATGATGAGTTAAAGAAATATAAATATTCATTTACAACCATTGTAACTCATCTTCTTAGGACTTCTCAAACAAATTCCTTGAGCTCTCATTGTTACAAGATACTAAGGCACAAGAGCCTATATAGCTAACAATGGCTAATATAGAGTGTTGTAAATGACCAAAGGCAAGAATAAACCAAGGAAAATTGTGCAATAAGAGATCCTTTACAAAAGAAAGTGGTTCACAATGAACTAAGAAATTGTTAAAAATATTATCAATTGTTAATTTATTATTTTCTAACTTGCAAATTATGTTCATTCTTTGTAAAAGAACTCACTATGTTATTTCATTTTTAATCTTTTTTGAAATTCTATTTTTTGGCAATTATTTATGGCTATGTTTACCCATTCATGCCACTTATCATTTAAGTTGTAAGATATGATGATACAAATTACCCTAACCTTCAAAAGATATATAATATATTTGATTGCAAGCTTGGGAAAATAAAGCACACCATTCATGGAAAGTATCCTCATTTAAGATTTTATAATGAGAATATTAGGATCATTATGATGCAGTTGCACTTCATATGGGAGCCTAGGTTTTAAAACCCAATCAATATGTAACAAGGATTATAATCAAGATGTAAAAGAAGAGTTCATTAAGGCTCTCCAAAAGATATATGTACTAAATAGGATTCCAATTTAATTTGAAAATATGCCTAAACTATTTCAATCTTCATAATCCAACATTTTGCAAATAGAACTACATTAGCTCAAAGTAACCATTTTGGATAATGAATGTGGCACAAAAAAAATGCACCAAAGTTGAAGATACTTGCCACTTTCTTACTCTCATAAGTTTTTAGTTCCTTCATTGTAGAGACAAATAAATTCATTTCTAGCTTAATGCAATCAATCAAAAGCAATATACCTTTCCCTCTCAACAAGAAAGAAATTGGTGGTCATGCATCATGCTTTGCAACGTAATGTTCAACCAAGGCCTACTTGGCTTGAGTACCATCACACTACAACTACAATTTGATATGTTGATCCCAAAAGTAGATGTAGAGGCAAATGAGGGCTAGGTTTGGGTTTTAGTAGATGTGGTAGCCACTTGTAGTGGCAATGACTTTAGATTTAAACTTTTGATGCAATTTTGTTAAGGACACACATATTTTCCACATTTTTTTATCACTTTAGTTATAAATCACAGCTTTAGAGCATTTTGTTGTAACTTTTGTATAATATATATGCACACTAACAATGTAAGTAAATATTTTTTGGTTAATTTGCTAGTCAACTCTCATGTGAAAGCAATTCAATTTTGTTCTTGTAGACACTCAAAAATGGTTCACATCTATGATTTCATCACTATTTCATACTAACTTGTCCCATTTTCTCATTCCACTAACTCTGATCTTTTGGCCGACTTGATCATATCTCAACAGTGTTTGTTGTCATTCGTATCCTTTTTCACATCACATCAAATCAACTCAAAATCACTCCAAATCAACTCAGAATCACCTGGAATCAGTCCCAATCAATTTGAAATGTATAAAAAATCCCAAATCTATCATCATTTGTCTAATCCTAGGCATTATTGCGGCTTTCAGTGCCTCAGAAACCTATCAATCTATCAAACCTATCAATTTGACCTTAGTACTATCATAGCTCTCAGTGCTAGGTTAAACCATCATTCTTGTCATTCAATCATTGATATTTTCAAGTCCCTTAGTGTCAAATAATGACATCATCAAATCATCTTAATAACATTGAAAACATCCATTGATGTTATTATGATCAACCTTATTAATCAATCTCGATCCTGTAGCATTTACGATATAAGTTAAGTGTTACATGTTCCTAATTCATGTCATGTCTCCTTGGCATGTTATCAATTTTAATCAATCAATTTATTTGACCATGGCTTCAGTCTACCCATCATCATTAATAATTGTCACATTTCCATCAAAGGATACAATTGCACTTATTTAATCAAATTGGCCAATCATTTACTAATTGTATCTATAGGATTAAATAACCCATAACTTAATCCTATGTCATTTTACTAATTATTCTTCCTAATTATCATCCTCAATTAATTAATTTTATTAATTAATTAATTCATCATTCACAAACCATGGAAATTCACAATTTCCTAAGTCACATTTTCCACCATTAATTCCATTTACAAATTTCTATTTTTGTGGAATAATGGATTTTTAATTCAAATATTCCACATAACATTGACATCATTGTGGCACATGGGCATGACACATCGTGGATTCTCCATTTACACTTGGCTAATATATGTCATAATCCATATATTCTTATTTCATACGCATGTCCATATTTGTCTTCCATTTTCATAGATTCTTGGCTTTAAGTGGGTTTGAGGTGTCACATGACACATCATAGATCCTCTTCCATCTTTAGCCATGTTTGACTTCCAAGCATCATACAATATTACATGTGGCATCTTGTGTCATATGTGTCATGGATTCTCAAAGGAATCTCTTGCCAAGTCACATATCCAAGATGAAAAATCCATTGCTCTCACCTTGCGTGTTGATTATAAATTGAGCATTCTTCCTCTCATTTTCGGTCCTTGAGTCCTTGAGTCCCTAGCTTTTTGGTCTTTTACTCTCTCAAGCTAAAATCACATCTTCTAGTATTCTCATAGCATCATCATTACCATAGGAATTTGCTTCCAAATTGTGTTGACTATAGGAAATTGGAGCTATATCACATGGAGAAGAAAGAAGGACATGGGAGCTACAAATGAAAGAGGGGTTTTTTAACATTCTATTGCTTTCTTTGTTTATTTGACTTTCATGGTAGACTAGAGGGTGTTCATGTATGTTTATTGAGTTTGTGATTTTATCATAGTATGTTAGACATTAGCCTATTTTTTGGTCCTATAATTGGTGAACCCGACGTGAATACATGATTGACTAACTTGGGTTTCTTGTGTTTGTGCTTGTAGGTGCAAGGAAAAAGCTCACTTAGAAGGATATAATGACTATCTACACCTCCTTATCACATCTATATTAATTAGAGGTTCTAGTAACATAGTTATATGTTCTTTTTTATGCATTATATTAGCTTGCTATCCTATGGTGCACTCTGCTCTATTAGGGCACACTTGGGACCCGTAGGAGGCAGTTTTAGGGGCCTAGGAGTTACCATATCCCCCATCTGTTGTTCCTAGGTCACAAATCGTGCTTAGAAATTACCAACTTCACCCTTCTAGGCCCCAACTACACCATGGGCATAGTCTACATTGTTTGAGTGCACTTGGGAGGGTAGGTTTCTAAAATTTTAGTTTTTGGGTATTGTTTAGGGCCCATTTCCACACACTTTGCAATTGGTCTCCCAACTAAACCCTTCTAAGTCACATGTGCACCACGGGAATAGTTTGCATTGTATAAGCACACTTGAGGAAATCCTAGGTCATTCTAGCCTTTTGAGGTGCAGTTTTCTCTGTTAGAGCGCAGTTGGTTCACAGAAAGCACATACTTCACTTAGAATCTACATCTAGGGTTTATGTTTCTTTCTAGGACCTAGATTAGATGTTTTTGTGTTACTAATGGTCTATTTGCAGCATGTAGCAATCATTGGATAAAGACATAATCATTAAAAACTATTAATGCTTATTGGTAGGACATTGTTGAAGACCTTATGTGCTTGTCTAAACTATGTGTGTGGATTTTCTAGATTAAATAACACTTCTCTTAGTGCTTTAAAATGAACTTGTTCTTTTCTTCTTGGCATGTTTGTAGTGTTCAAAACCCTAGGAGTTACATGGATGTATCCTCTCCCCTTGCCATTCATGGATCTTAGGTGTAAGAGAAATATGTGTGACTTCTATAGAGAAGCCTACCTTGGACCAAGATATATGATATCAGATATGCCAGGGGATGACTTTCGAGTGGTAATAGGCCAAAGCCAAGTCAATGTTCCAACCGCTATATAAAACCCAATTATGGTGAAAGCCATGTTGGTGGTATTGTTGCATGATAGCTCTCCTCCAATACCCTTTTGGTCCATCAAACCTCAATTCTCAGGGCTAGGAGACCTTTAGTAGAAGTTTATCATTCACTTGCCAAATAGAATGCCCTTAGTAAAAACTTTGTTTTAGTGGCCAAAAACCTTTCTATCCACTGGCTCAAGGGGTCACCCATGCCCATGAAGACATCCTACATTCTTGGGGTCCTTAGTAGAGACAATAGTCCATTGGGAAGTCATGCCCCTTGGGAAGTGGATCTTGGTAGCCCTAAGAAGTGAGTGCACTATAAGGGGGAGCCTGTGGTGCCAAGATTCTAAGTTGTCCACTCTAGACAAGTGTGGCTAAACTTCAGTTCAAGTAGGAATTCAGTGGATATAGTCCTAAAGCCTAGGTCATAGTGTGTATGTTCACCTTAACAACAACTATTCCTGTCTTATTGTGTCTTACATGTGTGTAAAACATTAATCAAGATAAAAGCCAACTTTTGAATTCACACCTTGGATATCATTTGAACCTTATCAAAACATTACACATTGTCAAAATGTTACAACCTTCATTAAATTTTGCACAACTTTGGTCCAAAACCTTCAAAACTTTGAAAACTTGGAAGACTACATCCCTAGAAGTGCTTGGTATACCTTAGGTTCCATCTTTGCATAACATCCACTTGCATTCACCATAGTTTGAGCCCTCATACTTACATCCTCTAGGTTTCATATTACATCTTATTAGTCTTCATTATGCATTTGTTATCTTTCATATTGCATCCATTAGGGTTTAGTTTGCATCCCTTAGTATTTGCATTACAACCCCAAAATTTTCATTTTTCATCTCCCATTTATGTTCTTGCATTAATCAACCTTCATCTTGCACACTTTAATCATCACTCTAAGTATCTTAACCTTCATTCTGCACCTTCATCTTGGTCTTAGAACTATCCTCTACCCTTTGGATCTCAGTCATATGAATATGGAAATCCTAGCACCTAAAACCATCTTAGTTTCAACCTAGTTTACCAAATGCGCCCTGAAACTACCAATTGTGCCCTAACTAGCCCCAAATGCACCATAGGCATAGTTGGTACTATTTGAGTGCACTTGGTAGTTTGAGGACCTAGTTTGGACTTCTAGACAATATTTTGATACTTTAGAGGTGTCCTTAGGTACCTGGATGGACCCCCCTATCTCAGTATGTCGTGATTTGCATCCTGCATCTCTTAACCTTTAGTGTCTTCACTTAGGACATCATTCCTTAGGTAATAATGTTATTCTACATCTCCTATCCAATCATAACATCAACCCCAACATCCTAGCTCTCTGGTAGAACAACTTGGAAATCACCCAACACAAGATTAGCAACCATTCAACCCAACCTCCCAACTGTGCCATGAAACTACCAGCTGCACGAAAACTTGTCCCAAGTGTACCATAGGCATAGTTAGTATTGTTGGAGCACACTTGGTTCTATCAGAGTGTAGCTGTGTACTTGCATGACCATTTTGGGCCTCCAAACTACATTTTGTGACCTTGAAACTACATTTAGAAGCCTTTGTAGGTCCTCATTCTACATATGACCCAAACAACATCTTGCACCCAAAACCTTATTGTACATCTTAGGAAATTTGCATATTGCATATCCATTCAATGTAACCACCATTTCGAGTGATCTAAACGTCATTTTGAACCTAAAACCTTTGAACTTAGTCCAAAATTTGAACAAAAGTATGAACTCTAGAGTATTACATTGTGCCAATGGATAACAGATCTTAACCATGGTCATTTTTTCATTTCTTTTATCATTTTATTTTGTCAAACTCTATCTACTTCAAGGTGGATTTGACTTTTTCATTTTGATCTTTTCACTTTTATCTCCTTTTTTGGTCAAGATCCAAAGTCCATCATCATAACTTTAGACTCTTAGGTTAATATCTTTCAAAGTTTCACCTAAGTTCAAAAACCTTCCATATACCCTTACCATAACATTTTCATATTACTAGTGTCCCTAAATGTCATTTTGACTTACCCTAGTGGTATATCCCCCTCATTTTGCATTGTTCAAAACCCTAGCATCATTTCCACTATCAAACCCTATCAACTTATCTATCAACCAAATTGTCTTCTTGATCAGTTATCCTCATTTTGCATAGCCCAAACATCATTATCAACCTTAGCACACTATCCCTTGCATAGTCCACCTTGCATACATCAACTTCCAACATCATTTCCAAGTTTAAAAGTCTAACCCTAATCAGCATTTTGCATACCATAGGGTCATTTTCATCTCCTTTAGTCAAACTCTGATGTGCCTTTTAAATTTGCATTTGCATAATTTTCTAGGACATTTGCATCTTGCATATCAAAACCCTAGTTCATTTAGCACCTCAATAGGTTTCATAACACCCCTAAACACTTGAAAATCCAAAAAAAATCATATCTTGCATACCCACTTCTAAATTTCCAAGTTTTTCCCTATTTTACCAACTACATCCCTATTTTACCAACGACACACTTCAGGTGCACAGTTGGTCGTTTTAGAGTGCACTTGGTAATTATGGATTTCATCTTAGGTCCCATAACCCTAATCTTTACTTTGATAGCTTTCATTACATCCCTAAACCTTGAAAAACACTAAAAAACACTCAAATCATCCACATTCTGCATTTTAGTCACCCTAACACCTCTATTTACCAATTGCATACCTTCTACTTACCAACTGCTTACCTTCAGGGCCCCACGTGCACCAAGGGTGCACTTGGTACTATTTGAGCAAAATTGGTAGCTTAGGTGCGCACTTGGGAGGCAAGGAACCCATTTAGGTTTTCCTCTATTGCATCTACATCCTTAAGTATCATGCCAACACTTACAAAGACACAATTAGCTTAGAGACCCAAAGAGTTGTACCAACCCTTGTTCTTTGAAGTAAAAATGCAGCCAAATTCTCATCCTCAACCAAAGAAGAGAAAGAAAACACAACAAACATTTGACAAAGACCAAATTGAGGCATCACAACCCTTACTTTTGGACCCCTTAAACATGTATCCACTAGATCACAATAATCAAGGGATGACACAACAAACCCTAAGCAACACACCTACCTTGAGGTTTCCTTCCAACACTTCTCCTACACATGGAATGGTCCAATGACATCCTAACTTTGAACCTATATTTGTGTCGATACCACCCAGATGTGGAAGTGTACAAACCACACCTAAGGATGAAAAAACACACACCTTCAAATTTAGCAAACCCAACACAAGTACCTTCAACCTTAATACATCAAACACACAACAAGGTACTCTACACCTAAGTGATAACTCTAACATAGATTATGGCATCACGCATGAAGAAATGGCTAGGGCATGCCAAGACAAAACCTTTCAAAAGAACTTTAAACTTTTGGTAGCCCAAGAAATTGTCAAATTCAACCCAAACTTGGAGGGGCCTAAGTCCAAACATCAAACCAATTCAACACTTGAAAACCCACAACTCATGATCAATTTGGACTTAGATAAGGGCAAACAACCTTTAAAGTTTTCAAACACAATGATGGCACCTATAAGATCCCATCAAGAATAAACCATCGAAATCCTCCAAAGTACATTTGAACACAAACATTAATCCCTTGTTTGACGATTCACCACCAATAAAGGGAAACAAAACTCTTCTCAAATATCCCAAAAGGACATTAAGAATTGATCTCAATCACATAATGCAACAATAAGATGTGCCTAAAGTTACTTGTACTCTAGGGATGCCAAACATACCTCCTTTGGAGGAAAATCAACAAAGCGCACCTTTGCTCCTAACTCTTCCAAATTTTATGATGTCAAATGTTATGGAGCCTCTCATGAGTACAGCATGTGAAACATCAATTGCCACAATCCCTATGGACATACAAAGGAAAAGTATTATTGACATTACACCCATTCCCAAAAGGAACACACCTCATTGTCAAGTCAATATGATGTCCCAAGGAGAAACATCTAATACGTAAAGATACCAAAATTACAACCCAGACATGATGTTCAATTCTCAAGGACATAATCAACTCCCATGACAACATCAACCTATAGTGGTACAAGGA
The DNA here is from genome assembly GCA_028749045.1 of Cupressus sempervirens. NCBI lineage: Eukaryota > Viridiplantae > Streptophyta > Pinopsida > Cupressales > Cupressaceae > Cupressus > Cupressus sempervirens. Next base: position 807,485,302 of record CM053786.1, on the reverse strand, counting down.
CTCAATATTTCTAATTGACAACCAAGTTTAAATACACTTAACCCACATTTGACATATCAATAGCAACATCAACCACAACAACAACAACCTCAAGTGGTGCAAGCATTCAACATCCCTAACACACACCCCAATGTAATTCCACTTGATTTACATGCAATGTATAAAAAACAAGCCGTGTTTGTTAAACAAAAAGAGCAACTAAAATAATAGTTGGAATACCAAAGACACCTCGAGCAACAAATTGTGTATCAATATCACTTTTTACAACAATAGCATGTGCCACAACAACCTCAACATATACCTCTACAAAAACAATCAAATACATGGTCTCACATGCAACCAATAGAGGTATCTCAACAACAAACACAACAATTACCACAACAACACATGGTACAATAATCATAGTCGATACCACAACAAGTACCATAATAAATATTGTAACAAGTACCCCAACATGTACCACAACAAAGACCCTTTTGTCTTTGAGGCACAAACATACCTCCACCACCTAGTGGCACATCACCTGATTCTTCAAACACATAAATGTCAGAATTGAGTAGACATAGTTCTCATCATAGCAAACGATCTACTCATAGACACAAAAGACTTGAAGAGAAAAATCTCATGCAAAACCCTAATAAAGAATTACTACAACAATTCAAACAACTTTCCAAACAAGTTGAGGCATTGGGAGTCTAGAAGAAATAGGCTCTCTATACAAAACAAGACTTACATCCTAATCCATTTGATAAAAGTCTATATATGCCTCCATTCCTGAAACACTTTGAGGCTCCAAGATTCAAAAAATATAGAGGACAAGGCAACCCCGTTGATCACATCTGAGAATTCTATGCCTCTTGTACTAAACTCAGTAATGAACCCACCTACCTCATGAGATTGTTCTCTCATTCTCTGGATGGGCCTGCACTCAAATGGTATTCCAAACTTCTAGGTACTATCAAATCTTGGTCAGAATTGGCAGAAAAATTCATCTCCCACTTTGCCTTTACCATTACAAATGAGGTGACACTCTCTGATTTGTGCTCTACTAAACAAAAGACAGGAGAACCATTATCACATTCTTACTACACTAGAGAAGCTTAGTCATTCAATGCTCATTAGAAATTCTTGAAGAACAACAAGTTAACCTATGCATTGAAAACCTAGTCCCCGACTTAATGTATGAACTTAAGATCAAAATTCTAAGCACAATCTCCAAACCGATGAAAAAAGGGGCTGGTATTGAAGATGCTCTTATCTGTAAGGGAATTCTCAAGATGAACAAGGAAAACACAAACACCAACTCATCTAATCACAAGGAAAAAATTTTCTCCAAAAACAAGAATGTGGCCAATGATGGCATTTTGGATGCATGAACAATTAGCACAACAAAACCTCAATTGACTTTGAAAGGTGCAAACCCTACGAACTCACAACCTCCCAATAAAACATCACTTTCACAACAAAAAACCAAGACTTCTATGCAAGATGGACCTAGAAGACATCCTAGAATCAAAGATAGAAAATTCACACCCTTGGGGATACCTCTTGAAACTACACATGAACAATTACTCAATAATAACTTTTTGCAGTTACACCCATTTAAAGACGAACCACTAACTAAAGCTTCTTGGTAGGACAATAAAAAATTCTATGATTGCCACCGTACCGAAGGACATAAGACCTCATCATGTTTCCAACGAAAACATGCAATACGAGATCTTATTGATGATGGTGTGATCATAGTTGATCCATCACTACTAGCATCCAACTCTGATCACACTATTTTTAAAGATTTGGGTAATCATGACAAAGATAAGGCCTCTAGTTCAAAATCAAACTCACAAGCTAATGTGAATTACACATGCACTCGATATGACTACACCATCAACTATTTCAATGAGTCTGATTCCCCCATATCCACATTCACTTTAAAGTTTGAAGACCCTCATTGTGCTATCACTACACACTATACCAAGATCACCCTACCTGGAGCTCCTTCTAAACCTATGGCCTCTACTAGACCTGCACCCCCTAGTAGACCTAATGCTCCTACTTCATCTGATTATAGCCTTGTTGAACATCTTTGCAAGACCCCTGCGCAAATATTCATATTGGACCTACTACATGCATCTTGCCAATATCAAAAGATCTTGGATCAAGCCCTTAAAGAGTCAATAGTCCCAGATAATATTGATGTTTCCTAGTTTCAAGCCATGGTTGGGAACCTATCTGCATCACAACATATCACCTTTTTCCCTCAGGATATTCCTAAAGATAAACCCAACCACAACGATCCCCTTCACCTTGAAGTCTTTATCCATAATGTTAAGATCAAACATGTCTTGATAGATAGAGGAGCAAGGCTGAATATTTGTACCCTTAAAGTTGTCAAAGGTCTAGGTTACTTTGAAGATGATGTAGATCCCTCTCACAAAATTACAATAAAGGCCTATGATGATGACAAATGCTTCTCCAAGGGCGTCATCATATTGCCCATCAGAGTTGGTCTAGTTACTGAGAATACAATATTCTAGGTCCTAGATATAGAAATGAATTGCAACATGATACTAGGACGCCCTTGGCTTCATGCTATGAAAGTAGTGCCCTCTACATATCATCAATGTCTGACGTTTTCCTATAACAATGTGGAGGTTACCATCCCTAGCGATCTAGACCCTTTCTAGTTTTGTGCTAATCTGAGAAATGATACTGTATACCAAGTCCCAAAACATAATGAAGCATAACCCACAAATTCCTCTAAATATGTGGACATAGATAAACTCCCTAGTAAGGCCAAGGAAAAGACAAAGATTGAAGACAACAGGTGTGGAGAGTACTTTATGTCTCGAATATTCCGCATCAAGGAGTCACCACCTTCTCCCCAATCTTATGGTAAATCGCACCTATTGCAAGCACAACATTCTAAGATTAGTCAACAAAATTCCACTTCTATCAATTTCATTAGTGGAGGTGGCCTAAATGAAGAGCATGTCTATGAGAATACATCTATTTGTATTGAGAAAGAAAAATTTAAACAAGAACCCACTTTGATATCTTCTAGCAAGTATGGACTTGGGTTTACTATTATGTAGAAACAAGGCTATGATGGATGTAGTGGTCTTGGATATAAAAAAACAAGGAATAATTGAACCTATCACTATAAAAGGATGGCCTCCTAGTTTGGGGCTTGGGTTCAAACCATTGAAAATAGGTCCTCTAAGTACTACAATACCTACGTGTAAGACTATGGATGTTTTGAACGATGAAAAGGCATCTAAGGACACCCAAACTGAAACCAACAATCCTCTAGCTTCTAAGCACGACCCAATTATACCACCAAATCAGATATCCACATGTATACCTTCAACCAAAGCCTATTCAACACTGATGATGACATCCCCTCAAGTTGTCTTGAACTATTGGATTGGGACCAATGTGGACCACCGATCTTTGATCGATTTGACAATGATGATGCTCCTGTAATAGACTTTTAAATCTATGAAGGCATTAAAAATTGGTGATCATCAAGAAGCAATTTATCCTAAAGTGAGCACATTGGCATGTTTTGGGGAGCCAACTCCACCTTCTCATTGCAAAGAAAAAAGAGAAAAAAATGACAAAAGTAGGTCTCTTGGTGAAAATTGAAAGGCACCATTAGACCATGAAAAATCAAAAGCTAAGCAGCTTCCAATGATACAAAATGAAAAGTGATGCCATTAGTGTTCTAGTGTTCAACATTCCATGGAGTCTTTTTGAGCTCTCTCGATCAACATTTATGTGGGAATTTGTTGGTCTCAATCCTCCCAATCCTTCCTTATACCTAGTTTCTTATCCCCAAATCTAGCTACCTAATGTGCCCAACACCAAAGATCAAATCTTTATCCAACAGGCCTTTGCATATGTCATCATTAGTGGCATCCCATACAAGGAATCCTTTGAGCCATTTATTCTTAGATGCCTTGATTTGCAAGAGGTAGACATTGTCTTACATACATTACACAATGGTATATCTTGAGGTCTTTCTGTTGAGATAATGGGTGTTGCACACATTGCATAATATTGCTATTTTATTATTTTATTTTATTATGTAATGTTGTACCTAGATGGACGTGCAACATGTAAAGATTCCCATGGAATATTCTTGATGAGTTGTATTATAACATTGTGATAATATTTCATGTAATTATTTAATATTGGGGAAAAAAGAAACTAATGCCCAATATTAAATGTGGGGTCAGTGGGTTAGGTAGCACATGGTTTTAGCACATGGTTTATGTAATACCACTTAGTGGTTTTGTGGGACTTGCTACTATATAAGCAGCCACAAGGGTAGTTGTTGTAGAGTGACAAGGAGAAGACAAAAGGCAAGAGTCGAGCGGGACAAGGCTTGATAGGTTAGCCAAGGGAGCATTTGTGAAGGTTGAAAGCATGGCATGGGATGTGTAGATTGATGCTTGTTCACATAGTTTGCTCATTTGTGGCTATGGCCATGAAGGCTTCCATGATTGTATGGCAATGGTATTTTTTGCTGAATAATACATGGTGATGGATGCTTTTGGAGGCTGGGTTTTTTCCCTCAATGAGGGTTTCCCAGGGTATATCTTGTGTCACAATTTGTGGGTATGTTGTCTATTCTCTTGCATGTGGATTTTAATTTTGTGTTTATTTTAGATCTATTATGGGTTATGTGGAAATGGTTATATTCTTTGTTGCCAAGTTTCCTTACACTTTCCAATGGTTTGATCTTAGCTACAGACTCAGAATGAAACATGTGTAGTTATGATCCATTGCCAATCCAGAGATTATCAACTAGCAACACCAACAATAGATTTCTTCTTAGCATTCGTTAATGACATTCATGATTTCGTCTAAAACTCTTGAAAAAATATCAAAAAAAAAAAGAAAAAGTCATCAAAAAAAGAAAAGAAAAAAGTGAAAAAATTCATGAAAAATGGATGCCTTGATGAAAACCTGGAAAACAAGCATCTTGGCATGAAAATTTGAGTCAAGAGAAATTTTTTATCCAAAAGTGAAAACTTGGCAAATAGGCACTTTGGGCAAGTACCATGGTGAAAACCTAGTAAACAAGCACCATGTGTAATCAGTTATTGCTCCTCCATCTATCGGGATTCCATTTGGTCTTTCCCCCCTTTTTTGTTATTCCTTGATCATATCCTTAATATTGCAAGACATCCCTAGTCCTATATCATGGCCCATGAACTAGTTAACGTCCATTGTTATATTACCCAAGTGTCACCAGTCTATATATACTCTGTCGTTGGCCTTTGTACATAGTTTGTGTCTTGTTTGGGGGCATATCACCTTTATAATAGATGAGTTTGAACTTTAACTAGGGGCATAGCCCTAAGACCTTCTTATCCATCAAACTTATCGTATATCGAATTGGAGCTAACACTTTTGTATGCTTATATGATCTTGAAAAAAAATCCTAAAAATTCAAATATGATCCTAAAAAAATCCTAAAAATCCAATATGATCCTAAAAAAATTATACAAATTCAAATATGATCCTAAAGTAGTCCCTAAACATCATAAAATTTCTTGAAGAAATTCAAAAAATCATAAAAAATGTCCTGAAGAAATCCTAAGAATCATAAAATGTCCTAAAAAAACCAATCACACAAAAACATCAAATATCTCCAAAAACCCTAAAAATCACAAAACCCATAAAAATTTTGTAATAAACCTTGTAAATAGTCATTGTGGATTATCACACTTGCACTTCTATAGACTAAAACTCAAAGCACTACACTTTAGTGACAATCACACCTATCTGAGCAACATGAACCAACAATTAATCCAACTTGTCACTATGAATCTATGAACTAAATCTACAAACAAAGTTATCACATCATCAACTTGTCAAACACTATCTGAAGACCTAAAAAACTAAAAGGCAAGTAATAATGGACAAGAATAGTTGTTAGCTCACATTTTTTAGTGAGTGATTTATTTTTTCTTTGTTTTTCTTTTGATCATTTTCCTTTGCCACTCAATGATATAAACTAATCTATGAGAGTGGCTGGGATGGTTCATGGTCACGCTTTTCTCTTTTTGTATGTTAAAAAAATGTACCTTTGAGAGTCTGGAGCATGTATATATGCCTTAAGAAGGACAAGGTCATTTTTTGTCTACATCATGATTGTTTATGCAAAAGGTTTGCATTTGCACTCTGGCCCTTTATGCCATGTTGTGTTGCATTCTATTTGCTATATCAAAATAAAGCTCCATTTGATGTATAGTGAACTTTCTGAAAGAAAAAATCTTCACCTCATCCTAATTGGTCCTCATCTCATCTCCTTAGTCTTCTATCACTCATCTCTTCATCCACCACCATGATCATGTATTTTGATGCACCAAATCATCTTCATCTTGCATTCCTACATTCCTACATCATCCTACATTGTCTGTCAACCTTCTATAACTTTCCACTTAGTCTCACCTTAGCCTAACCTTTGTTTGACCAAGTTTAACCAAATGTAACCATGTTTGACTGATTTCACTCATGTTATGACATCTTTCCATCATTTTGGGTATGAATGAAAAGTTTTAGTTCATTCTGAGTCTAATCAAGTTGATTTTGGCCCTCGGAGCCTTCTGGGGCACAATCTGCACTTTCAGAGCATAGTTAGGCTTCCCAAGTGCACCATGGACACACTTGGTATTTTCATAGCACACTTGGCATCAAAAAGTGTTCCCTAGGTGCACTTGGGTGCATTTTGGGCACACTTGGGGCAATTAGATGCCTGGAACTACTCTCAAAGACCCTATGTTGTACTCTAAAGCCTATAACTTTTGTGTTTCAACTCCAATTTGCAATCCGTCAGTTGCGTTGGATTCAGATCTTTGTTGTGAAAAATTTGAGATATAATTTTCATTATTTTGTCACTATATTGAGTAGTAACCCTTGAAACTACTCTCGGGCTCCTAATTGACCCTGTTATGCACTTTGGACCTCATAACTTTCACATTTTAGCTTTGATTTATGATCCATCAGTTGCTATGGTTTTGTCTTATCATTGTCAAAAAACTGACTTATCATATGCTTATATTAATCAATTTCTTGAGGGTCATCCATATATATCATCCCTACTAGGGCATGTTGTGGCTTTCTCATTAGTTATTCTTTGACACAATGCTCTACATCACATTGTATCAAAGAGGGGCAAAATATAGACACTACAAAATGGTTCACATCTATGATTTCATCACCATTTCATACTAACTCATCCCATTTTCTCACTCCACTAACTCTGATCTTTTGGCCAACTTGACCATATCTCAACAATGTTTGTCGTCATTTGTATCCATTTTCACATCACATCAAATCAACTCAGAATCACCCAAAATTAACTCAGAATCACTTAGAATCAATCCTAATCAATCCACAATGTGTCAAAAATCCTAAATCTATCATCATTTGTCCAATCCTAGGCATTGTTGTGGCTTTTAGTGCCTTAGAAACCTATCAATCTATCAAACCTATCAATTTGACCTTAGTACTATCATAGCTCTTAGTGCCAGGTCAAACCATCATTCTTATCATTCGATCATTGACATTGTTGAGTCCCTCAGTGTCAAATCATGATATCATTAGACCATCTTAATAAAATTTATAGCATCCGTTGATGTTATTGTGATCAACCATATTAATCAATCTCGATCCTATAACATTTACGATATCAGTTAAGTGTTACATGTCCTTAATTCATGTCATGTGACCTTGGCATGTTATCAATTTTAATCAATCAATCAATTTGACCATGGCTTTGGTCTACCTGTCATCATCAAAAATTGTCACATTTTCATCAAAGGATACAATAACACTTATTTAATCAAATTGGCCAATCATTTACTAATTTTATTTATAGGATTAAACAACCCATAACTTAATCCTATGTCATTTTACTAATTATTCTTCGTAATTATCATCCTCAATTAATTAATTTTATTAATTAATTGATTCATCATTTGCAAACCATGGAAATTCACAATTTCCTAAATCAAATTTTCCACCATTAATTCCATTTTTACTAATTTCTATTTGTGTGGAATAATGGATTTTTTAATTCAAATATTTTGCATAACATTGATATCATCGTGACACATGGGCATGATACATTGTGGATTCTCCATTTACACTTGGCTAAGATATGTCATAATCCATATATTCTTATTCCTTATACACGTCCTTATTTGGCTTCCATTGTCATAGATTCTTGGCTTTAAGTGGGTTTGAGGTGTCACATGACGTGTCATAGATCCTCTTCCATCTTTAGTCATGTTTGACTTCCAAGTTTCATACAATATTATATGTGGCATCTTGTGTCATATGTGTCATGGATTCTCAAAGGAATCTCTTGCCAAGTTGCATATCCAAGGTGACAAATCCAATGCTCTCACCTTGCATGTTGATTATAAATTGAGCATTCTTCCTCTCATTTTCGGTCCTTTAGTCCTTGAGTCCCTAGCTTTTTGTTCTTTTACTCTCTCAAGCTAAAATCATATCTTCTAGTATTCTCATAGCATCATCATTACCATAGGCTTTTGCTTTCAAATTGTGTGCACTATAGGCAATTGGAGCTATATTACATGGAAAAGAAAGAAGGAAATTAGAGCTACAAATGAAAGAGGGAGTTTTTAACATTGTGTTTCTTTCTTTGTTTATTTGGCTTTCATGGTAGACTAGAGGGTGTTGATGTACATTTATTGAGTTTGTGATTTGCTCATAGTATGTTAGACATTAGTCCATTTTCTAGTCCTATAGTTCTATGATGTTTAAAGCCTTATCAATATTATCATATGAATATTTTTAATTCCCAATACCTTGAAATTTTTCCTTTTTTGATAGCTATCCCTTACTGCTTCTAAAAAATATGGTCCCCAAACAAATCTAATCTAGAAGTATATCCTCTACCTTCTCCACCCTAAAATGTTAGTGTAACATAGAATAAAATGGTGTAACCTCGACCCAAATTGTCAATAGAGAAATAATCCACTTGCAAGATGGAACCTCTATAGTAACTTGTAAGGAATTTTTTTAATTCCAAAAATTCAACTTGATTTTCCAATATCTTCCTCAATATTCCTAAGAAGCACAATTAGAACCAATATCTATATTATCTTCAAGTATTTATTCAAATTGAAAATATTGTAATTGAATTCCAAATGGCCTATTTGTCCTTCACTAAATAGATTAGGCATGGATTCCAACATATTGTCATTAAATTCTCTTTGTACACAAGAGTTCATCCACACATCTAATGTTTCACAGCTTTGTAGCCACTATAACATTTATACAGAACCTACGCTATAGCTTGTTCATGTTACAATACAACAATACTATAAATTAGTTTGCATGTTCCTTGAAAAATAATGAGTAATAGTTTGGCATGATTAATATATATAACTTTCAGATGAGATTTGCTAGATTGTTCACAAAGACCAAATATAAAATTTGATGTGCAACTAATAGAATCGAACTTACATGTAGCAAGAAAGAATTACTATTTAGCATTTAGGTTCGAGTATTTGGTACAATTTTGGTGGAAAAAAAATGTTTACATGTCTTTATACTAGTAAAAAAAGAATAGCTCCAGTTTGACAGAATTGCCGTTACGAAGCTAGATTAGTATGTTTAACATATTAAAACTAAGAACTTTGTAGTGTTACTAAGTTTTTAATATAAGGTATCTTCTCAATGACTTCATAAAATATGTGTTTGACCAAAATAAAAATGGATTACCTTTAGCAAATCATGTCAATCTCAAAACTTCAGGACTTACATTACAACTTGAAGTACACATGAACATCCAATTACAAATATTACACAAGATAGCCCGCCCCAACTTGGGAACCTCAAGCTCCATCCCAAGAACCTTGTCCTCCCCCAAATAATTCCTCACAAAGAGCTTCGCCATGATCCTTGGATTCAAAATCACAATATACCTTTTCCCAAATGAGCTAAACTCTTGCCAGGTCTCTGGATGCACACCCTCTACATAAAATTTAGACAAAACAACCCTGGACACCAATTCAATGTCCTAGATCTTGAGCCTGACAAAGTAAATGAAAATCATTGTCCAATGAAAAGAAAAAAAGATTCCTTGAAAATTAGTTTTTGGCTTCAAGTTGCAAAGCGTAATGTAAAATTCAGTGACCCAGATATACGCACCTCTATCTTCACTTACCAACCTAATATTGTATTGTCTTTTAAATCATGGGTACAATGAAACCAAGTGGGGTGCATAGAGATTCTTGCAATATGGAAAAAAAATTATTCAAATAATGATTTATTTAAAGCCATTTTGTTTTTTAGGGATATATGTTATTTTTGTTGCCACCTCAAAGAGAGTGTCTAAGTTCTGATATTTTTACGAGAACATTGTAAAATAAAAATAAAAATCAAGTTTGTACTTTTTAGATCAAAAGAGACTATCCAACTTCTGATCTTTTTACAAGAACATAGCATAATCAAAACAAATCTAGGTTCCTTCTTCAAGGTCATCTATGCAAAGGCCTTGTTCCACACATGTTTGAAAAAAACTAGAATGTATGTCACAATGTAGCATATTTCCCATCTTGTAATACTCACCGTATCTTATTTCCCATTCTAAAGTGCAATATTTTTCTACTACTCCACATGCTATATGAAGACGTTGCATAACCATTTCCATTTCCTCTATCTCATTGTCCCATAGAGTCTACATAGAGGTATTTTGCGTGGCTCAGATCCCTCATTATTTCTTCACTATTATTGTTGATAATTTTGGCAAGTCGTTGTACCCATGTTTCTCGCAATCCCATCCAAGTTATGGAAGTGCAGACTGCTTATGATGCTTCTTGCTCAAGCACAACAGAGGGGTGTAGGTTCCTCTAAAGTGTTGCTTGAAATTGTAACATCACTTGGTATATTTTCTCTCCTCATATTAGGTGACATGTGCACTAATTAGTAGAGATCTCATGTTAAACTTTGAAGTCTCTTACTACAAAATAACAAGTACATCCACAAGGATATGATGTCACTGCCTCATTCTTAGTTAGTCGATGATAAGGAGGGATTGTTGAAAAGAATCGCAAAAGGCAACCAAGACAATGAATAATATGAAGCTTCATAAAATAAATGACCATGGGAAAGCATGCATATCTTTCTTGCAAGATTATGAAAAGAGAACAACATACTCTTATTAGAAAACACACAATCAATTTTCACTCGCTGCAAGGAAATTTTGCACCTGCCATTTGCAATAGAGTTGATAAAGACATTAAATTCAAAGAGCATCACAATCTCTTTCATCAGTTTTAGATATAATGGTGTAAATAGTTTTAATCTATCCACATCACCACCATGAATTTGGCCATTTTTTTCATTTTGGCATGTGAAATTGGGAAATGTGATCTTTAAATTGTCTCTGATTGTTGAACAATTAATTATTGTTCTAATAATTTAAACTTCTAGTGAATTTAGTGGTTTTTATTATTGATTGATTTCCTATCTATTGATCATTTACTAAATGGTCTCCATGATTGTTGAGATATTAATGTTTGCTTTGATGCTAGAACTTTACATAGAGTTTGTGTAACTGATGTTACTTTAGTTTATATCAATTATTTTTTAACAATTAATAATCTATTTTGGATGTGATATTTTTCGTATTAAATTTCAGTACATTTATAAAGATAAATACTTAGAGTTGGTGTAACTGATGTTACTTTAGTTTATATCAGTTATTTTTTAACATTTAAAAATCTGTTTTGGAAGTGATATTTTTCCGTATTAAATTTCAGTACATTTATAAATATAAATAAAGCATCAAAATTTGTATCAAGAAAATAGGAAAAATATATAACTGTAAGATTACTAATAATATTAACTTCACAAATTCTTTGTTTCTCACCAAACATGAGGAAAGAGTAGAACAAAAGATGAAAGATGTTTGCATGCAGATGCAATAATTTTATAACAGATAATGATGTTGTTCAAAAGTACTACCACCTTGTGGACATTACATACTCAAAATATGGAACATCAAATACCACACTTGCCTCATTAATCCATCTCAGCTAAGGCAAATAATTCTTTATTTTTACCAAACATCAAGCTCAAATAGTGCTTCAACATGTCTTCAAAACTGTTACCTATTTTTGACTTTATGCTAAAATTGCCTTATAAAGAGTAGTAGGTACTATTTTAAGTCCTATTTTAAAATTTTGGAAATTTGAAATCAATTTAATTGTCTTCAATTTTTGTTGTCAAACTGAATCTCTTCTCTTCCTTTGAAGTAAAGTCAAAAGGTCAATTTTCACATTTGAGAGGAGAGTGGAGTTCAAATAGAAAAAGACGATCTTTATGCACAATGAAAGATAAAATGGCGAGAAAGCCCTAAAATATACCTAAGCTTTCTCTTTACAGCTTCTCTAACGCAAAAATGTAGAAATTTAATGAAGAGAGTAACTTGCATGAGGAGGAACAATTGTTACAATAAAGAGAAGGCAGCGACTAGTCCGAGAAGATAGCAAAACGAATAGATAAAGAGCAGATTTCACAACAGGGGTATTCAGAAAAGAACAACAGCTCCATCAAACAAAGTCTCAAATCAGTATAAAAGGAATAACATGTATTGCCAGTATAAAGAGCACATTGCCATTAATCAGAGGGGCAGATTTCCAAGGCAAGAGCAACAAATACAAAGATGAACAAAAGAGGTAAATTATGAGACAATAAAACACCAGATTTTAATGAAAGAATTAGATTTCAATGAAGAAAGAGAAGATTTGTGCATGAAAACTCAAGTTTAATGAGAAGACAGAAATTTAGTGCGAAAGGTAGGTTTTCGTGTTAAACCAAAACCATATTTTTCATGAGACCTTGATTTCCATTGTCTCTTATAAAACACTCTTGAAAACAATTATAACAATAGTTATGATGGTTTTGTTCATTGTTCACAATAGATTAAATAGTTGATTGGGATATCTTAGAATACTAAAAGACAAATCATTAAGTGTTCTTGTGAAATGAAGCCTTTCAACATTAGAAACCGCAGAGATCAATATAAAACATAGATACCAATGCCTTCAAATGCATTCAAAGACTGTGCACAAGAACAAAGTTACAAGGTATTGCTGGAAAATAGTGGAAATACAGTGCAATTAGTGAAAGAGCCTTTCAAGAGAGATATTCACGTTATAATGTGTAGACACAGTGAGTAAAGATATATATAAGATCTAATAGTGAAAGCTATAAAGAACAGGATCAATGCTTACATGGTGAAATTCTATTTCATCAAGAGAATTCTGAGCAAACATATGAGAATTTGAAGATTGGCTTAATCCTATATATTCCTCTCTTGCTCCACTGGGGAAAGCAATTCTTGGCTGCAAGAGCAATAGTGTTCATAATTAATGTCTAAAATAGATTTCGTGAATTGTTATTATTCTTCCAACAATAACGAATAATCTGTGATCCTTGTTGAATGTTAAACTGTTGTTAAGATTCAAAGATCCAAAAGAATAGTGCAGAATTAAAATTAAGAAAAACCAAAAACATCAATCAATAGAGAATGTGATAGTTGTAATTTTTAAAGCATAGAAGCTCCAAAATATTATCCCAACATTAAGAGATAGACAACATGGTCGACCATTTAACAACAAAAAAGAAAAGAAAACAGAGTTACTATACATAGGCCCTCCAACAAAAAGTAAGTCAATATCTGTGCACAACTTGCAGGATCCTTCAAATTCAAGATCCTCCAACACATGGGGCATTCCTTGCTTCTTTGTGACCCATCGAAAACGTCTGGACTTTAACACCTAAATATAAAAATATATATATATATATATTTCTAATGTTTCAGAACAATGTGGTGAACAAAGTTTTTAGAAGAAATTTACCATTCAAGTATACACTACAAATGGTATTCATGTTTGTAGCTGGTAACCTGAAAAAGTCCAGCAGATCTAAGATCAGTTTCCCCAATCAAATGATTATTCGGGTAGAAATGCAAAAAATCAAATTCATTATCCGCCTAAGCCATTGACTGAATCGAAATAAGTGTCATCACAGGCGTTCTGCACACCTCCTTCTACGAAGGCCGCCGTGGATGACAAATGGGTATCTGTAACTTTGTTTTCCTCCATCCCAAATTGTATTTTCCAGACAAAACCCAGGACCACAGAAACAAAATAATAAATAGGCCTAAAATACCAACAACCAAATTCAGAGAGGTAAAAAAGAAACCAAAAAGCCTGCAATTAAATCTATGGGATGAATGGAGTATAAAACATATTAAACAAAAACTAATCAAAGTGCAAACTCCGAGGTATACAATGTTTGTGTAAGTTAAAATTTTGACAGATCAAAGCTGTGTCAATTATATGTTGATAAGTTGATTCACATAGCGAGGAAGGTCTCATAATACAATGATTTCTTATCAAAACTTTGCAGACTATACAAATAAGCAAACACTGGCCATGCACCAATCTGATATGAAGGTGTAGGAAAGACACTCTTAGACAGAAGACATTTAAACAAACACGTGACATGCAACGATGCATCTTCTTCGGAAGATGCAAACAAGTATAATGTTGAGATACGACCAATTGAAATGCACCACATTAGAACCTGGAATCCAGTGGCATGGACTATACTCAACCAAAGATCTGGAACTAATAACTTATCGCTCAAATCCAACAGTTAAACCAAAAAAAGAAGAGTCTGAAACTAAAAATCTCTTGCCCGCAAATTCAAGAAATCGATAAAGAAATGTAAACTTAAGAGCGGGGGAAGAGGAAGGCAAGGTGGAATTGGGGGTGGGTTCAGTATCCATATCCACTGCACGAGCACTATTTCGAAGCCAAACATATCCGTCTGGCACCAAGATGGAGACCGAGCCTTTGGAAAGCCAAGTGAACCTATCTTGCAATGGAGGCATATACAATACAGTGGTCTTTATCCATCATCCTCCGCTTCGTGCCCCCCACTGCAACACCAAGGCGATAACAGGTCTGTGGTAGAATGCTCCCTAGAAAAAACTTAGTGTCCATCCTCAAAGCGCGACCACCATTTTTGTGTCAAACACGTCTGTCCGGCACCTGAACAGGGATTCTGACTTGGACGGGACAATTGCCGATCAAGAATCCTGTAGTAAATAGCCTAATCGACTAAAAATAGAGAAAGTCAGCCGCAAGGGATTCAGCCGCTTTGGGTAGCTGCGAATCACGGAATGCGGGTAAAGCTTTTCTAGTTTATGCCACAAAGAAGGAAGTCCTGCATTTATGCATTACCTAGATTCAATGAGTGCTAAGTGTTCCATTTATTCTCATGAGAGATGGATTCATGTTGAATCACTGCTCACGAAACATGGGTCAATGAGTTTCACTCAAAAATCACACAGTTAAATCCTTGATAGCAATGCTATCACAATTTGACTTGATGTGGAAATTATCTCCTACTTATCAATTGATGAGCTTAAGGGGCTTTCCAATGAATGGTTCATAAGGCACAACACTTGGTGAAGGTTTTGCAAATGGGGTTGCAGGCTTTGGGTTTAACCATGGAGAAAACTCCATAGTTAAGCGCGCTCAGGCTGGAGTAGTACTGAGATAGGTGACTTCCCGAGAAGTCTCGGTGCTTCACCCCTGTGAGCATCACCTAGATCCAATGAGTGCTAAGTGTTCCATTTATTCTCATGAGAGATGGATACCTGTTGAATCACTACTCATGAAACATGGGTCAATGAGTTTGACTCAAAAATCACACAGTTAAATCCTGATAGCAATATCACAATTTGACTTGCTGTGGAAATTATCTTCTACTTATCAATTGATGAGCTTAAGGGGCTTTCCAATGAATGGTTCATAAGGCACAACACTTGGTGAAGGTTTTGCAAATGGGGTTGTAGGCTTTGGGTTTAACCATGGAGGAACCTCTGTAGTTAAGCGCACTTAGGCTGGACTAGTACTGGGATGGGTGACCTCTTGGGAAGTCCTGATGCTTCACCCCTGTGAGCATCACCTAGATCCAATGAGTGCTAAGTGTTCCATTTATTCTAATGAGAGATGGATTCATGTTGAATCACTACTCATGAAACATGGGTCAATGAGTTGGACTCAAAAATCACACAGTTAAATCCTAATAGCAATATCACAAGTCCTTGTTCATTAACTTTATTTTCCAAAATCTTTGTTCCCTTATAAAGTCTATTAAATATTGTACACTAGTAATATTATGCATTGTTATTTTATACTTCGTATCTAAATGAGGTGCAAGGGTACACTGATACATTTTTCATTTGAAATTATAACTGAAGTTTAATATAATAAAAAAAGTAAGTGTATGAGAGTATAAGTCTATATATATATATAAAATTGTAGAAATCAAATTTTTATATAGTAGCATTTATTAGTGTTTATACTTTTCAAAAGGTTTTCAAGTACTCGTACAACATTGAAATGTATGAACAAGCATACAATTTAAAAACCATACTATTATTAAAATTAAAAAGCATCAAAAAATGGGGGCTAACTCATGAAACAAAATACTCTAAAACATATATAAGTCAAATACAACACACTAACCTACCCCCTTCTTAATTTCCAAAAAACCAACATCAGAGTGTACCAAAACCTAACCATCAGTAATAAACTACGAACAATCATTAACATAATATACTGATAACCAATATTAATAAAGAGTCCATAAAAGCACCATAAATTGAGCACATAAGGGTCGAGTGCCAAATAAGTAAATGTAACAAAATTAAAACTAAAAAAATAAGAGAATTAACTCTCCTTGTTCTTCTCTTTCCCCTCTAGCTTGTCCAGTAGAATTTGCAACCAATAATCAATAAGGAACCTGTAGAGAGACCCCATGGTATCTAGCCCCACCACAATAGTAAGGCCTTATTTTTCAACATGCAAGAGATGAAGTGTCAACACTATAGAGTGCATGAGCTTGATCATAAAAATGGCCACATCATCAAATCTTTGCTCAATAATATCCCACCTTTCCTCAAGTTTCTTGAAGCTCTTCTCCATGGTCGCCAAATCTTCACTACATTTCTAGTTTCTAACTTCAGGGGTCCTTAGGAGGTTCTTATCTTGGATCTCTCCTTTGTCATGCTAATGATGAGGGGAGGTGAGGGTCTTATCAAGGGTATCATTCTTGAGGGTAGCCGACACATGAGACAAAATAGGGGTTAAGTGGCTGTCAGCAGGGCTATTGTACTATTTGTAACTATAATTCTTCTCTATTTCTTTTGAACCTATAGAAAATATAATGCCATAATCTCATAAGAGGCAACAACTTTCATAATTTGAAGAAAGAGAATAATTTAAAATAAATGTTTGAGAATATAAGTCAACATGCATAGGAAGCTATATGCTACTAACATGAGCATTGTATTATATTTTAATGTTCCTTCCAAGTTCTTCAATAATCATTTGCATGGATACATCAATTGAAAATATATTAGGCTAATACATTATTGCAATATTACAAAAGCAATCTTCTAGTGATATTATTTTCATTCAATGAAATAAAGTGTTTAGAAATTTATATTTGTATATATCTTAAAAAGTGTCCTCTTGACACATTCTACCATACTCACATGAGGCATTGGTATCTCCTCACTCATATTCAAGATTTTTGCACATGGTGTTGCACTTATAACATCATTATTGGGAATGGTAACATGAGCACATGGAAATATATAGACATGTTATTATTTCTTGCAAATACAACTTATTTAATATTCTAATAATGATAAAACTGTTTATACCCCTCTAAACATAGACTTCTCATTTCATTGTCAAGTGATCATATCCAAAGTGCATTATAATATATAACATGCACATATTTTGAATAAGGAGAAAATCAACACCTTCCCTCTACCACTAAGAATTGCTTGAAAGTATAAAGTCTTTAAATGATTTCATGTTTTTTTTTATATGAGATTTAAAAAAAAATTATAATAGATAAAATCAAAGTTTTTGATTAAGATGACTAGAAAAGGGCCCTGAACCCAGATATACCAGTCACATAACAACAAAAACCAAAGTACACAACTTTATTCTATTACAACTGGAACCACCATGTAACCATCACCCAAGAAAATTGAAAAAAAAAAAACCAATCAAAGATTACTTTTACTACTAATAATTCTACCCATGCTCTTGCTATTACCCCTACTATCAACATAAACAATCTTAATGCTAGATAACCTCAATTGCCCATCAGAAGACATGGCAACATGCTAAAAGTGAAATTCCAATCATAGTTTAGAGTTTCAATAGAGATATCAATTCTAAACATAACATGAAAAAAAGAAGAAGCTGTGAACCCCATGAAAATGAAACTCATTTATCTCTAGAAATAGCTTCCCAATTCATGGAGAGGTGATTAATTTATTTCTTCCAACTCTTAGTCATCCTCATGTGACTGATCTTCATCTGTGCCATCATGTTTCCTTTTCCTAACACTCTTGTCCAATATTCTCTTGCCAATAACCATACCTGCTGGCTATTTTTTCCCCAATTCAGCCCATCACAAATAACTAATCTTATAAGAAATTTTCAATGGGTTGTCACATGTGACTAAGTTGTGCAGGAGCACCTAGGGTTTGGGCTAAAACCCTAATGCATTTTTCTTGTAAGGACCCTTACTAGGTCAATTTTGAAACAAGGACTCCAAGACGGGTCCAAGAGTATGATTAGATAGGTCTATATATGAATCTTTATGTGTGTTTGGGCACAAGTTGTCAAAAAGTTAAATTTGATCAAATTGCCTCCAAAGTTGACCAAATTGGGAATAGCAAGCCAAATGATTATAAAATTATTGAAAATGGAAGGAATGATGATAAATAAGTTCAATGATGTCTTGGAAGACTTTCTACATGATTTGGAGATCATAGTGTAAAGATAGGAGCAAAATTGCTACAAAATCGTAAAGTTGTCAATGACAACATTTGAGCAACATACACAAAAACATCAAAAAGAACTTAGGGGTCAGATTTAATAGTTGATACATGTCACATGGAACTATATACGACCATCCAATACCAAATGTAAGGTTTGGTTGAGGTTTTCCTCAAACATTAAAAGTAATTAGAGAACATTTCACAACAACTTTACCACAACCTAACTTGCAACTTGAGAAAATAATGTTTAATGGATTGAAGTTAAAATTTTCTTGTTTTATTTAGTTAGATTAAATTGTATAATTTATTTGTGTGATTTTTTGATTTGGTAGGAGTAGTTCAAACATTTTTTTTCATTAAATAAAATTCCAAACCCATTGGTCTATGCATTGCCAGATCCAAGGTTTGCTCAAGAACATGCCACTTTCTTAAAATCCCACAATGAGTTCTTCATAGACATTGGGGATATGAAAGGGAATTCATTGTACAATGTAATATACTAAGTTTGGATTGAGATTATGCAAATTTCTATGTTTTTCCTATCTTTCCCTAGGTGAGTTTGCAATCACCTGGCTAGGAGCAAGAACAATTAAAGAGATAGAAAGAATAGATGGATGGATTGGAAAATGTGATGAAAGGTCTTTAGAATGTTTTTTGAGTTCCTAGGAAGCTATGGAAGCCATGAAAAAGGTTTGTGAATACATTTATGCTAAGTTTTATCTAAGAAATTGGAAACTAGTTCAAACCCTTAAAAATAGGCACAATTTGTAAAAGGTGGTGTACAGACAGTTTGGGGGATTCAAACCCTAAAAAGCCTAAAGTCCTTCCAAAAGGGTATTAAGAACTTATATTATTTCTAGGGATCATTTTTTGGGTTTTGAAGTTATTTTCATGAAAGTGTCATTGGAGACCTAATTAGGCCTAAAAGGCTACTAGTTCCTAAATATATGGTTTCAAATCGATAAGAAAGATAATGCAAGGAGGTTCATGATGAGGCCAAGAATGATGGTTCATGATTACTTGGAAGCCCATCCATCCATCCTAAAATTGGTCATGACCATGGTATGAGTTGATGTGAACTTACTTGGTGATTTCAAGTATTAAACATGATGTATTTCCTTGCTAAAGAGATCTTAAGGTGTGTAAGGAGTTTGAATGGGTTCTCCTCAGAGTAATGGTTTAGGTTGAACCCTAGGAAGGGCAAAGAGAAGTATTAGGAAGGAGTCTATTGGGACTCAAGAAATATCTCCCTAGCAAACTAGTATCAAATCCATTAATGACTTGGGCAGTGACATTGCATATGTTAGAATTAGCTAGAGAGTCATCCATGGTAACACATGCAAGGTTGGCCAAAATTATGTTAGAGAAAGAAGAAGACAATAGGATCCTTATGGAAGAGCTAGCTTCCATTAGGAAAATTCTAAGTGAGGTTGAAGAGAAGATTGAGGAAGTCAGTGGAAAGGTAAAATAAAGTGAAGAAAAGGGTAAGGCAATCATAGTGGAAGATGAAATGGTTGAACTAGATCCTGAAATGCCAAAGGAAATGTTTGTGAAGGTATTAAATGTCTTAGGTGGTAATTATTTAGAGGGTATACCCCTATTCAGTGGAAAAATGGAACTTGACTTAGTCATGGAATGGATTGAAGGTCTAGAGAATCATTTTGAATGTTAAGGAGCAAAAGGTAAAAGTTGTCAAAGCATGAATGAGGGGTGAAGTTTTAATATGGTGTAAATTTTTGTAGGTAGAAATGGTAAAGGAAAAAACTAACCCCATTTCTACATGGAAGGGAAAGGTAGCAAAGATTAGAGAAACCTATTTTCTAGAAAATTATGAGATAGAACTTTATAGAAGGAGGTAGAATCTTATAAAAAGTGATCTAAGGTACAATAAGATGAGAGAATTAGAGTGGTTAGATACTTAAATGGTATGAGGTGGAACATAAAAGAGAGGATTAGTCTCTTGAGTCCAATTACTATCCCTAAATATTAACGATTAACCCTCAATGAAGGAGTGAAAAGGAAGAAGAAACAAGATACAAGTAGCAGAGGTAGAGGAAGGGGTAGAGATTTAAGAGGCCATAGAGGAGGTTATGCTGGAAGAAGAAGTGAGTAAAATCCACAAGGGGAGTCAAGAATAATAGAGAAGAGCAGTGAAGCAAGTGGAAGAGCTACTTCAAATAGAGGAAGAGATTTCAATTGTAGTAGAGGTATTTTTGGATGTTGCAGTAGAAGGTCACATTTTGTAGACATGAAATTCTATAAATACGGTTAGTTAGGCCATCTAGATTATAGGTTCCATGAGAAGGTGTCATCCTCACAATCAGAGAAGAGGGTGGACTGTGTTCAAGAAGATGCAAATAGTGTCAAACCCTATGAGGTAAATCTTGATTCAGAATGTGAAGAGAACTTGAAATTTAGAAGGATATTGATCAAAGAGCTAGCTAAAGAGGAACCTAAGAAAAGTGATAATAGACTCAGGCTCTAGTAATAATATCATACTAGAGGAGGCAATTAACATGTTAAATTTAACTAAGACCCCATATGTATACACCTATACAAGTTACTTGGTTGAATAAGGGGTAGAATGTGTTGGTTAATAAACAAGCATAGGTTGAAATTTCCATTAGAGGATATATAGATGCTTGCTACTTGTTATTTGGCAGACCATGGTGGTTTGATAGAGATGTCATACATCATGGGAAGAAGAACTCTTGCACCTTCTAAAAGGATGTAGTGACTTACAAAATCCAATCTCTTGTGGATGAAGAAGAGAGTTAAATAATATATTCTAATGTGTTATTGATGATTGGGAAGGATTTCCTACATGATATCAAAGAAAAAGAAGTAGGATTATCTATTTTTATTAAACCCAAGGAGGAAGGTAAACCTAAGAAGACACCTTTGCCTGTAGATGTGTAAAAGTTACTGGACTGGTTCAAGGACATAGTGATGAAACACCTATAACTCTACTTCCTTAAAAGGGAATTAGTTAAATAGATTGACTTCATAATAGGGGAATCATTACCCAATAAGGTAGCTCTCTCTCTCTCACTCTCACTCTCCCACCACCTACTCTCTCTCTCTCTCTCTCTCTCTCTCTCTCTCTCTCTCTCTCTCTCTCTCTCTCTCTCTCTCTCTCTCTCCCCCACAACCTACTCTCTTTCTAATTCTCTCTCCCATCCCCTACTCTCTCTCTTGCTCTCCCTCTCCCACTGCCAACTCTCTCTTTCTCACTCTCTCTCCCATCCCCTACTCTCTCTCATTCTCCCATCCCTACTCTCTCTCAATCTCTCTCTCTCCCATCCCCTACTCTCTCTCTCTCTCTCTCACACACACACACACACACACACATCCCCCCTCTCTCTCTCACTCTCCCTCTCCCACCACCTACTCTCTCTCTCACTCTCCCTCTCCCATCCCATTCTCTCTCTCTCTCTCTCTCTCACACACACACACACACACACACACACACACACTCCCCTCTCTCCCTCTCCCTCTCCCACTCCCTCTCCCACTGTGTACTCTCTCTCTCCCATCCCATCCCCTACTTCTCTCTCTCTCTCTCTCTCTCTCTCTCTCCCCTCTCCCATCCCTTACTCTCTCTTTTACACACACACTCCCATCCCCCCTCTCTCTCCTCTCCCATTCCCTACTCTCTCTCTCTCTCACACTCTCATCATCCTCTCCCTCTCCCACTCCCTCTCCCATCACCTACTCTCTCTCTCATTCCCTACTCTCACTCTCTCTCTCCCATCATGTACTCTCTCTCTGCCACCTCCTACTCTCTCTCACACTCTCAAACTCTCTCCCATCCCCTACTCTCTCTCTTACACACTCCCATCCCCCCTCTCTCTCCCTCTCCCACCACCTACTCTCTCTATCCCATCCCCTACTCTCTCTCTTAGGCTACTCTCTCTCTCTCTCTCTCCCATCCCTTACTTTCTCTCTGTCACTCTCTCACACACACACTCCCATCCCCCCTCTCTGTCTCATCTCTCCCATCCCCTACTCTCTCTCTCTCACATACTCCTATCCTCCTCCTCTATCTCTCACTCTCCCTCTCCCACCACCTACTCTCTCTCTCCCATCCCCTACTCTCAATCTCTCTCTCCCATCTCATACTCTCTCTACCATCCTGTACTCTCTCTCTCTCTCACTCTCCCACTCTCTCCCATTCCTAACTCTCTCTCTTACATACACTCCCATCCCCCCTCTTTGTCCCTCTCCCACTCCATCTCCCACTACCTACTCTCTCTCACACACACACTCTCTCCCATCACCTACTCTCTCTCTCAGGCTACTCTATCCCCCCTTTCTCATCCCCTACTCTCTCTCTCTCACTCCCATCCTCGTCCTCCTCCTCCTCTATCTCTCACTCTCCCTCTCCCACCACCTACTCTCTCTCTCCTATCCCCTACTGTCAATCTCTCTCTCCCATCTCATACTCTCTCTCTGCCATCTTGTCCTCTCTCTATGACACTCTCTCACTCTCTCCCATCCCTAACTCTCTCTCTTACACACACTCCCATCCCCCTCTCTCTCCCTCTCCCTCTCCATCTCCCACTGCCTACTCTCTCTCTCTCTCTCACTCTCTCTCCCATCCCCTACTCTCTCTTAGGATACTCTCTCCCCCCTCTCCCATCCCCTACTCTCTCTCTTTCACACACACACACTCTCATCCCCCCCCTCTCTCTCTCTCCTCTCCCATCCCCTACTCTCTCTCTCTCTCTCACACTCCCATCCCCCCTTTCTCTCTCTCCCTCTTTCTCTCCCTCTCCCACTCTCTCTCTCCCACCACCTACTCTCTCTCCCTCCCTCCCTCTCTCTCCCATCCTCCTACTCTCACTCTCTTTCCCATCCCGTACTCTCTCTCTCTGCCACCCCCTACTCTCTCTCACTCACTCTCTTCCTCTCTACTCTCTCTCTCTCTCTCTCTCTCTCTCTCTCTCTCTCTCTCTCCCCCATCTCATACTCTCTATCTTTTCCACCCCCTACTCGCTCTCACACTCATACTCTCTCCCATCCCCTACTCTTTCTCTCTTACACACACTCCCATACCCCCTCTCTCTCCCTCTCCCACTCCCTCTCCTAGTGCCTACTCTCTCAGGCTACTCTCTCTCTCCCCTCTCCCATCCCCTACTCTCTCTCTTTCACACACACACACACACACACACACACGCGCGCGCACGCGCGCGTGCGCGCGCGCTCCCATCCCCCCTCTCTCTCCTCTCCCATCCCTTACTCTCTCACTCTCACATGCACACTCATTCTCCTCTCTCTCTGCCACCCCCTACTCTCTCTCACACTCTCGTACTCTCTCCCATCCCCTACTCTCTCTCTTACACACACTCCCATCTCCCCCCTCTCTCTCCCTCTCCCACTGCCTACTCTATCTCTCCCATACCCTACTCTCTCTCCCCCCTCTCCCATCCCTTACTCTCTCTCTTTCACACACACACACACACACACACTCTCTCTCTCTCTCTCTCTCATCCCCCTTCTCTTTCTCTCTCTCTCTCCTCTCCCATCCCCTACTCTCTTTTACACACACACTCCCATCCTCCCCTCTCTCTCCCATCCTCTACTCTCAATCTCTCTCTCTCTCTCTCTCCCATCCTATAATCTCTCTCTACCACCTCCTACTCTCTCTCTCTCACTCTCACACTCTCTCCCATCCCCTACTCTCTCTCTTACACACACTCCCATCCCTCTTTCTCTCCCTCTCCCACGCCCTCTCCCACCGCCTACTCTCTCTCACTCTCTCTCTCTCCCCTCTCCCATCCCCTACTCTCTCTCTTTCACACACACTCCCATCCTCCCCCCCCCCTCTCTCTCCCACCCCCTCTCCCATTGTTTATTCTCTCTCACTCTCTCTATCCCTCTCTACTCTCTCTCTCTCCCATCCCCTACTCTCACTCTCTCTCCCATCTCGTACTCTCTCTCTGCCACCCCTACTCTCTCTCTCACTCTCATACTCTCTCCTATCCCCTACTCTCTCTCTCTCTTACACACATTCCCATCCCCTCTCTCTCTCCCTCTCCCACTCCCTCTCCTACTGACTACTCTCTCTTTCATCCCCTACTCTCTTTCACACACACAAACACACACACACACTCCCATTCCCCCCTCTCTCTCCTCTCCCATCCCCTACTCTCTTTCTCTCACACAAACTCCCATCCCCCCTCTCTCTCTCTTCCTCTCCCACTCCCTCTCCCACCACCTACTCTCTCTCTCTCTCTCTCTCTCTCTCTCTCTCTCTCTCTCTCTAGCTCTGCCTCTCTCCTTCCCTCTATTGAAATTTAGGTCTTGATCCAAATTTTAAAAAGCTTTAAATAGTGCATGCGCACTATAGCACACACATGCTATAGTGCATATGCACTATTTAAAGCTTTTCATTCTGCCAAGCGTAAGGCTTGGTTTTGCCTTGGGGGTCCAACCCAAAGGTTTGGAGTCTCTAAATTGGTTTGAGATGTGTTTTGCTACAAACATATGAAAAATGATTGGATTTTCTTGTGTGCTTTCCTTCAAGTTTCTTCGTGGTTGAGCATCGATAAAATTAGGTTACATGACATAGTAGGTCTCTGTGTTAGCTATATAACCATATAATTTATTTTTTATTTGAACTATTTCAAGCCTTTGAACTATAATTTCTTTTGAATGTATGTCCATTTTTTGTCAAAAACCAACATGTACTAATTTGGCTATAGATTTTAGATCATTCATCGAATTTTGCAACAACTTAGTTTTTTAGAAACTAGACCCCATTCTACACACTTTGAAAAAAAGAATTTTTGATTTTAGATTAGCTTTCAATCATTTCTAGGGGGAGCACACATAAATTTCACATTTTTGGGATGTTTCCAATTTAAAAATTCATTAAAATAAAGCACATTATAAATTTACCTAAAAATTCTAGGATAAACTACATAGTGTTAGGTAACTTTTGACAAGTGCAATTAAAGAATTAAAAAAAGAAAAAGTTAAAATTTTAGGGGGGCGATACTTTGTACTGTGTTATGTTTTTTCTAAATAAACAATACCAATTTCTCTGCCCCCCTTTTTTGAGGACCTAAAACTAAATCATTTTGGAAAAAAATTAGTAGTTTAGAAACTAGATTCAAAGGACTACTACTTTTGTTTTTGTCATATCTTAAAATTTTGAGTGTAACTATCTTCAAATTCTTGTTGAAGTTCAGAAATTGCTGATTTTAGAAAAAAGGTGTCCACTTATACCCCCCTTTTGGCACCACAACTTGGTGCACTTACCCAATACTCACCATATCTTATTTCCCATTCTAAAGTGCAATATTTTTCTACTACTCCACATGCTATATGAAGATATTGCATAACCTTTTTGATTTCCTCCATCTCATTGTCCCATAGAGTCTACATAGAGGTATTTGTGTGGCTTAGACCCCTCATTATTTATTCACTATTAGTGTTGACAATTTTGGCAAGTTTTGTACCCATTTTTGTCGTGATCCCATCCAATTTATGGAAGTGTAGACTGCCTAAGATGCTTCTTGCTCAAGCACAAAAAAGGGGTGCAATTTCCTCTAAAGTGTTGCTTGAAATTGTAACATCGCTTGGTATATTTTCTCTCCTCATATTAGGTGACATGTGCACCGATTAGTAGAGATATCATGTTAAACTTTGAAGTCTCTTACTACAAAATAATAAGTACATCCAAGAGGATATGATGTCCCATTTACTATCTTATTCTTAGGTAGTCGGTGACAAGTGGAGATCATTGAAAGAATCACAAAAGGCTACCAAGACAATGAATAATATGAAACTTCATAAAATAAATGACAATGGGAAAGCATGCATATCTTTCTTGCAAGATTGTGAAAAGAGAACAACATACTCTTATTTTAGGATCAAAATGTAAAATGCACAATCAATTTTTGCTAGTTGCAAGAAAATTTTGCACTTGCCATTTGCAATAGAGTTGAGAAAGACATTAAATTCAAAGAGCATCACAATCTCTAAATTCCATGAGAAGGTGTCATCCTCACAATCAAAGAAGAAGGTGGACTGTGTTCAAGAAGATGCAAATAATGTCAAACCCTGTGAGGTAAATCTTGATTCTGAATGTGAAGAGAGCTTGACATTTAGAAGGATATTGATGAAAGAGCTAGCTAAAGAGGAACCTAAGAAAAGTGATAATAGACTTAGGCTCTATTAATAATATCATACTAGAGGAGGCAATTAACATGTTAAATTTAACTAAGATCCCATATGTATACACCTATATAGGTTACTTGGTTGAATAAGGGGTAGAATGTGTTGGTTAATAAACAAGCATAGGTTGAAATTTCCATTAGAGTATATACATATGCTTGCTACTTGTTATTTGGTAGACCATGGTGGTTTGATAGAGATTCCATACATCATGGGAAGAAGAACTCCTACACCTTCTAAAAGGATGTAGTGACTTACAAAATCCAATCTCTTGTGGATGAAGAAGAGAGTTAAATAATATATTCTAATGTGATATTAATGAGTGAGAAGGATTTCCTACATGATATCAAAGAAAAAGAAGTAGGATTATCTATTGTTATCAACCCCAAGGAGGAAGATAAACCTAAGAAGACACCTTTTCCTGTAGATGCGCAAAAGTTACTGGACTAGTTCAAGGACATAGTTAGTGATGAGACACCTATAACTCTACTTACTTAAAATGGAATTAGTTAATTAGATTGACTTCATACTAGGGGAATCATTACCCAATAAGGTAGCTTATAAAATTACTCCTAACCAGAATAAGGAAGTAATAGGGTAAGTTCAAGAGTTTTACGACTAAGGATTGGTGATGAAGAGAATAAGTCTATGTGTAGTTCCAATGGTCCTAACACCTAAGAAATGAGGTGAGTGGAGGTTATGTATCGATTCTAGGGAAATTAATAGGATAATGATTAGATATAGGTATCCTATTCATAGAATAGAAAGTTAGATGTATGATCTTGGGTCTAAATAGTTTACTAAAATAGACTAAGTGAATAGTGGTTATCACCAAATTAAGATGAAAGTGGGGATGAATGGAAAATAACCTTCAAAACCATAGAAGATCTATATGAGTGGCTAGTTATGCCATTTGGTCTCACTAATTCCCCTAGTATCTTTATGAAGATGATGAATGAAGTGTTTAAGGACTACATAAGAAGGTTTGTTATTTTTTATCTAGATGACATCCTCATCTTTAGAAAAAAAAAGAGAAGAATACCTTAAACATTTGGAGATTATGTTAAGGAGGTTGCATGAGGATAAATTAGATATACACTTGAAGGCATATGAATTCTTGAAACAATAGCTTGTCTACCTTGGATTTGCAATGTCACAAGGCAACCTAAAGATGGATCCTAGAAAAGTTTAAGCCATACTTAGTTGGCCTACTCCAAAACCATGGACAGAGGTAAGGAGTTCCATGTTCTTGCACAATTTTATAAAATAATCATCAAAGGATTTAGTGAAATTTGTGCTCCTATTTTGGACACCATTATTCGTGGTTTAAAAACAAAGCTTAAATGGACCAATAAAGTTAATAGAGGTTTTTAAATATTAAATAAAAGAGTGGTCACCTAACCTATTTTGGTTCTACTTAGTTTTGAAAAGTTGTTTATTGTGGGATGTGATGCAAGTAATGTGGCAGTAGGTATAGATCTTAGTCAAGAATGTTGACCGATGGAATTTTATAATGAAAAGTTGAATGAAACTAAGAGAAGGTATTCTTCATATGACACAAAGATTTATGTATTGGTTTAGGCCCTTAGAAAATAGAGACACTACCTATTGCCTAAGGATTTTATAGTTTTTATTGAAAACCAGGCATTGAGTTTTATAGAAACTCAAGACAAGTTAAGACACAAGCATACAGCGTGGATGGAATTCTTACAAGATTATACATTCACTATCAAGCACAGGAAGGGTCACATCAACAATTTTTTTGATACACTTAGTAGGAGACTTCTCACTATCTAAGAGGTGTAGTTGCATAGCATTATAATTGAGAACTTTAATGATCTCTACAAGGAGGATGAAGCCTTTTCAAAGGCATACAAGGTATGTAGTGAGTTTAATAATCACTTCCATTGTAAATTTGTAGATTAAACATTAGAAAATGGGATATTGTTTAGGGAGGCTTGTTATCTATGCCTAGGGAACACATGAGAGAAAATCTCATCCAAGCGAAACACAATGGAAGACTTAATGATCATTTTGGTTTGAATAAAATACTTGAGTTGGTTAAGAGATTTAACTTCTAGCCTAAGGTGTAGAAGGATGTGAGAAGCTATATGAAATAATGTATGGTGTGCCAAATTAGCATGGATTTCATAGTTGGTTTTCCAAGGACTAAGACTAGTTTGGATAACATATTTTTAGTTGTTGACAGATTCATTAAGATAAGCCATTTCACTATAAGTACATAAAATGCACAAACAATAGAATGAAAAGAAGAAGTAAGAAACAAGGACTTTTACTAATGGAAGGCAAAGGGAAGTTACAATTACAGAGCATAATGCTATTGCAATGAACTAGAGAGGAACCCAAAAAATATTTACAAACTCCACCTTTACAAAGCTCAAACATAACTCAATAAAACTTGAAGTTCAAACTCCAACCATGACAGAGTTATATTACAGAGGAGCAATAAATGAATATCATAATAAGATATGATCTTTTGAAGCAACTTTCTCTTGGAAGTGACATAAAAGATCCGAATGAGTGCACCCAATTGATAGAAGGATAAATATGACAAATTTAAATTCTCACAAGTAGGAAATAGACATAGAGTGAACTAGCATCATGAATAAAAGGCCTAAAAGTAATTTTGCATTAAAGAATCAACCCTAGAAACATGTTGTGGCCAAAAATAAATCAAATCATACTACTATCAAAATACTATCAAGATGAGATAACGCGAAGTATTGACCCACCTATGCACACCTGTAGAGTTGACTTGTTGACCTTCACCAATTCATAAGAACTTCTAGTAAATTATTGTAAAAATGTGAAAGAAACCCTGGCTGCTAATCATAAAAAATATGGAAGCCATAAATCCTTGAGAAATATGGTAAGTGATATCATGGGCCAACAACACTAGTGGTAGAAACAAACCATTAAATAAGATAGTTGAAATAATTTCCCATAACAAATGGTAGAGGAAAATTTAGGAAGGGATAACACAAAATGTTAATACCCTTCTACATGATACAATATTGTTAACCACTAAAATGATGAATGGCATGAAAGATGAGATACGTGGCAACTATATGATCCTCTAACTATGGGAAAACATTGCATTACTATTGTTTGAATGGAATGGAGACATGTGAAGAAATATAAGATTTTTTTCATTTCACAAGGGGGGAAGAGGGAACCTTCTGAAATGGAGAAATAAGCATAAAATGAAGCTTAGCCACATATTTTTTGTGTTAACCCATTATGAAAACTTTCAACCCATTGAAGATTTCTCAGATTAGTTATCTATTATGGGTTGAATGGGTGCAAAAATAGCTAACATTTAAGGCAACTCAGACAAGATTCTTGCATTCTAATCATAGGATCAGTGACCTTAACAAATCCAATGGGCATGAAGAAACAAGTAGAGAATGACATGTTAGCCCACCTGTAACTTCAAAAAGTCTACAACCTTTGCAACTAGAAAAATTACAAAAATTTCTATCTCCAGGAGGGAATGGCTATGCATGTGCACTTCTTGGAAAGCTAAAAACATGTACTCTACTATGTTCAAGTATTTAAAAACAAAAACAAATCAAACAAAGCCATTGACTATCTTGTTGAAGTAGTTTCCTTTCCTTACAAATGTTTTTTATTATTTCATGCATGTGGCAACTAGATAGGGTAGAAATCATGACATGCATGCTACTACAAATTTAAATATACCTTCCCAATGTCGAGAAATATGAATCTCTCCAACATTAGGACATTTTCATTTTGAGGAAGACACACTTTCTCCTCTTTTTGAAACTCTCTCTCTATTAGAGAAAAAGGTTAATTTAATTTACTTTATTAAATTACCTTTTCTCCCTTCTTAAGATTTCACTTTATGAACTTATGCATTCACATTTAATAATTAATTAGTAATTATTAAATGGCTTTTCTCTTTTAGGTTACCCTTTTTCTGGGTTTCGATCTCCTTCTATAAGGATTGATATTCTTTAATTATCTCTTATCTTTTTCATTTCTAAGAATACAATTTGCATATTTTCAGAGAAAAACCCTTGCCTCTTCTTTTATTTTTCTTCTCCATGACAGGTTTTTACATGTAGTTATTCTTCAAACTTTGTGGATTTGTATTGCTCAAATCCTTCATGGTATCAGAGTCAAATCTATTTTAGCTTGTTCAGTATTTAGAGAAAAAGGAGAATGAGGGTTTGACAAAATAGATCAAACATTTTTCAGGCATTTTCTTTGATTTTTGGAAATGCGATGGTGGTGATTCAAAAATAATAATTATAGAGGGTGATTTTCAAACAATGATATCTCACTCATACCGACTCCTTTTTTCAAGCAATTTTTTTGTTTTGGGCTAGAATTTCATGATCTGCACACTGTGGTAGATTGTTTTTAATCTATTTTCTTGAATTTTTCTAAAAATTCCAACTCCCATTTTTTGCAACTTCAAAGGTTTTTTTCGGGCTCATATGGACACATATTCAAGTGCTATTTTTTAAAAAAGTGAATAATGTTTTTTCTACTTTCCAAATCTGGTATCAGTTTGGAGTAATATTGAGTGGACATAGTACTTTAAACATTTGGTCATTTTTTTGCCCCAAAAAAATAGTCCAACACCTTCTAAAAAAATAACCAAGACAACTTCTTGTCTAGAACTTCTAAGCCCTCATAACTATCACACATAGAAGACCTTGATGACACAGATTTTTCGATCAAAAGGGTTGTGGTCTTGTTTAGATGTTGTGCAATCAATTTTACAGAGGCCTTTTGAGGTTATGAAGCATAGAAACAAGATGGGTGAGGCAATGGGGTTGATTTCTTTATAGGTATCTGATGGTCTATAGTTTCATCTTGATGGGTGCAATACCCCTCTAGCTATGTGGACCAAGCTTGAAGATTTTTTTAGTATAGTGAATGAGTTTAGGGAACTTCAAATTGAGGTAGATCTTACCTCTCTTGTACCATATTATTTTCCTTCCATTAAGGGCTTCTTGATGAAGTTCAATCAACAAAGATGTTTATTGCAGGGTTGTGGGAAGACCAAGATTGATACTGAGTGCATCTACTTGATTATTTCTAAGCTTCATGGAAACTTTTAGATTTTTTCTCCTATCTTCTATTCCACCAAAAATGTTTTTGGTAATAGATTTACCATGCCCTCCTTTGAGATTTTTGTGATCATTTCACTCGAGAGAAAGCTACTCTCTTAGTTGGATTCTCTCATAGGCTCACAGACTTATGCATTGGTAGCTCGAAAATCTTTAGGGATAAAGGAGAAGATACATAAATCTCATTCTATAGAGTCTCAGATTGATTCTAACACTCATAATTCATCAGGGCCACCTCCTCCTAAAGGGGTTAAACCAAAGATGGAAAGACCGAAGCGTGCTTATCGTAATAAGCCTAATCTTGATAAGCCACATTGCTATGAGAAGAAGCTAGATGGCTATGCCAAATAGGTTTTAGCTTTGATAGCTCTCCTTCAGAAGAGTGACATTGATATTCATTCTACTTCTCACAAATCTTCTTCTTCTTCATCATTTCAGTCAGATGGTAAAGATACATGAAAGGGTCATGCACTATGTGCAACTACTATTCCTCATTCTTTTAGATGGTTACTAGATTTAGGTGCTTCACACCATATGGATACTGGAATACTTTAGAATAACTGGGGGGAGTGTGAATCAATTAGGCCTAGATGTCCAAATAATTTTTTTCACAATTCAGTGAACCCATAAAACTTTATTAACTATGCTTGCATTCATTGTGTATTAACCTAAATTGATATGTTACTTATCACATTAACATGTAGTAATGTAAAGCATAAAACATAACACATCCATCTATACACATGACACAATGATTTAATGTGGAAACCCAATTTGGGAAAAACCACCAATAACATGCTACGCCTTTCTCACTCTTCTGAAGTGATGCCCTGTTAAAGGTTACAACACATACTATTAAATGTGACCCGATTAAGGGATTTCAATCACCCTATTAAAAGTGAGCCTTGTTAGAGGACTTTAGGCCATTCACTTGGAATGCCACCCTATTAAAAGATTTTTCAATGACTGTTAAGTCAACCTTTATCCAAAGGATTTTTACCCTAATCTAATACAATTGTTAGAAAGTAACAATAGAGCTTTGATTTGATACAACTTACAACCTTACTTGCAGATTACAAATAACTATTCAGTCCTCAACTCTGCTTGGCTTTCAATCTTTTGCAATTTTGATAGCTTGTTCACCTTTCAAGCATTCATCCTCATTAAGCCTTCATGCTTAGTTTTCCATTGCAAACTTCTCCCCTTTGGTCACTTGATGAAGCAAACCCTCTTTCTTCTCCTTGTTAGGTTTTCGCATCCAAAAACTCTCTAAGATCCATCCAACATTCAACTACCAACTTCCAACCTTCATCCAACAATCCAACTTTGGTTCATGACTAGACATCCCTACATATAGGGAAGTAGAACTCTTTTTCCCACTCATTATCCATCCCAAAAATTAAGGTTTTCGATGGATTGGGTAGGATACAATGCATCTACCCCATATCTTGTCTTCTCTAGAAACTTCTCTTTGAATCCATTTGAATTCACCTCCAAAACAGTTTAGATAACATTTTGTGCCTCCAGCTCATCAATCTTATCTTCCTCCTAATTTACAAGTTCCAAAAAAACAAACTTGTCAACTTTTAATTGGCAAATCATCGATCTTTTTCATAATGTAGCAGCTTGGCATTATAAACTACCAATGCCCAGCACATACTGTGTTACTCGGCATCAACTGTAACATCACTTGGCATCAACAAGATTTTACTAGTGCTTAGCACCTATTGAAAATCACTCGGCATCTACTACCTTTCTTGACTCCCACTAGCTTACTCGACATCTACTAGAAATCACTTTCACTCAGCCCCAACTGAATTTTTGCTCAGCTTGCACTAACTTTGCTTGGCACCTTCTATCAACTCGGTCAAGCTTAGAAAATGAACTTTGTCCAACCTTTCTCTTCTAAACTTTCTAAGTGTAGCCAATAATTTTGTAACCCCAAGTAGATTATCAATACATCATGTTATCACTATCTTAACTGATTCTTGCACTTCAATACATAATCATAACTCATCCTTTCTTCTAGGTAATTTTGTTAGATCTTGTTGATCAAATCCTCTTCATCAATCAACTAAGTGATAGTGCTTAAAACATATAGATAATTGTCTTACCAACATGTAGCAGGTTTGACATCAGTGACAAAACAATGATTGAAAACACACAACCTTCTTTCAACAATGTTTCCATTCAAATGATCTTTTCAATCATATATCAACAATCTCCCTCTTTGGCATTGATGGAAAACTAAATTGATCAACCAATCAAACAAAAGATGAACACCTTGTTCTATCAAACTAAGTTAAAAATAGTAAGATAATACCAAAAAGAAAGCTTGTGAATAAAACTTCTCCCTCTATCAATAACTCCTTCTTAGGTTACAAAATATAACATTCTCTTCTTTCATGGATAAGTAGAATATCTAAATATCTCCCTCTCTATTTCTTTTCGTCTTCTAATCTTCACTGCTCTTCTTGTGCACTGTACTTTCTCCCTCTTTACTTGATTTCTTATTTGTCATCTCCCTCTTGATCAATTTACCATTAACTCTCCCTCTTTGATAACAATGCCAAAGACATATACACAACACTTGGCATCTTGACATATGTAGACTTAATTTTTTGTAGGCTCTTCAATTTTCTCCCTCTATCACCTTGCTTGTGACTGATTTGAAATTCCATCTATGTGATTACTTTAGGGAACTTCCTAAAGTAAGATCCATTGCATCAATGTGTATGAAATGAATGTTAGCTTGTTTGATGTAGGGTGCTCCCTCTATCTTTTACATAGCCTTTGATAGGGGTATCACCCCTAATTTACCTCTTAGATACTCATAAGCATCCTCAGGTAATGCTTTGGTGAAGATATCAACAATTTTCTCCTTTGTGTTGATATATTCCATCTTCACCTCTTTGTCTTGAACCAATTCCCTTACATAATGATACTTTATTGCAATTTTCTTTGTCTTTGTATGCATAATAGGATTCTTTGATATGTTTATAGCACTTGTATTGTCACAATAAATTGTCACTGGTTCAATGATCTCTTCTTTCATTTCCTTTAGTAGTTGTTTGATCCATACAATGTTTGTGCAATTGATAGCAGTAGCAACATACTTTGCTTCAGTTGTAGATTGTGAGGTACAACTTTGCCTCTTGCTTGTCCATGTAACAAGTCTTCTACCTAAGAAGAATGCTCCTCCATTGATGTTCTTTCTATCATCAATATTTTAGCCTAGTCAACATCAGTGTAGGCTCTTAGTTCAAACTTTTCTTTCTTCTTATAGTATAAGCCATACTCTTCTATTCCTTTCAAGTATCTCATTATCCTTTTCATTGCCATCATGTGATCCTCTCTAGGATTAGTAGATAATCTAGAAACTATTCTAATAACTAATGCAATATCAGGTCTACTATGTACTACATATAACAATTTTCCAATCATGGATCTGTATAATGTTTGATTGACCTTGGCTAATTCATCATTCATTGATAGCTTAAGTGTTGTTACCATAGATGTACTCACTAGTTTTGAATCCTCTAGTCCAAATGTCTTCAATATCTCTTGGACATATTTTGATTGGTTAATATATACACCATACTTCATTTGATAGACTTGTAATCCTACAAAGAATTTGATCTCACCAAACATTGACATTTCAAACTCTTCCTTCATTTGATTTGCAAAATCTTTACACAAAGCATCTTCTCCTCCAAATATTATGTCATCAACAAATATTTTAGATAAAAATATACCTTTTTCTTTATCAATCTTCATGTGCAAATTTTTGTTACCATCTATCCTTTCAAATCCAATCTTAACAAGATAAGTATGAAGTCTCTCATACCATGCTCTTGGTGCTTGTTTCAATCCATACAGAGCTTTATGCAGTCTACATACCATATTCTTATTGTTTTTGTCCACAAAAACTTCTAGCTATTCTATGTAGACCTCTTCTTCTAATATTCCATTTAGAGATGTAGACTTGACATCCATCTGATAAACTTTAAAACCTTTGTAGGTAGCATAAGCAATCAAAATTCTTACTCCTTCCATTCTGGCAACAGGCAAAAATGTTTCAACATAGTCAATTCCTTCTTCTTGAGCATACCCTTTGCAAACTAATCTTGCTTTATTTCTTGTCACTTCACCATTCTCATCTAGCTTGTTCCTAAATACCCATTTTGTACCAATTACATTCTTGTCTTCTGGTCTAGGAACTAGGCTTCAAGTCTTGTTCTTTCCTATCTATTGAATCTCTTCTTCCATAGTCTTGTACCAATCATCATCTTCCAATGCATCTTTCACTATCTTCGGTTCCTTCATGCTTAACAAACATGATTCACTTCTCAACTTACTTCTTGTCATTGGCCTTGCATCTTTGTCTCCAATGATTTGATCTATAGGATGATGTCTTTTGACATATTTGGACAGTCTAGGCTCAGTTATTGTGGTTGCATTTTGTCTTTCAACTTCAATATCAATATGTGCATTTCTGTCAAGTATTTTGGCATCTCTTTCATGTGTTCCAATCTCAGAGTAAAATTATGCATTCTCCTCATTCTACAGCTCGACATTTGAATGCAACTCAACATTCACAAGATGTGACTTAGCAGTTGTTGAAACTTGCTGCTAGTTTGTTGCATGATTTGTAGCATCTTCTTTTGTAGACATTCCTTCATAATGGTACACAAATGTCTTGTAATCTTCTAGTTATTTTGTAGGTTCAACTTCATGTGCTTCTATAAACTCATCAAAATTCACATTTGCACTTTCCACAATTTTGTTAGTGTTAGCAATTAAACACTTATAAGCTTTACTTCTTGTGGAGTAACCAAGGAATATACCTTCTTCGCTTTTTGTATCAAACTTTCCACTCCTAACATCTTTAAAAATATAGCATTTACTTCCAAATACCTTAAAATATTTCACATTAGGTGGATGACCATACTATAGTTCAAAAGGTGTTGAATGAGTACCTTTCTTTACTTGCACATGGTTCAAAGTGTATACTACAGTACTCATAGCCTCTCTTCAATTATTTTAGAGCAACATTTTTCTCCATCATTAGTCTTATGGGAAAATCCATTATAGATATGTTTCTTCTTTCAACAATTCCATTTTGTGGAGGGGTCCTAGGTGCTGATGTCTATCTCTTGATTCCTTTGTCATTGCAGAATGTCTCAAACTCATGTGAAGTGAATTCTCCTCCTCTATTTGATCTCAAGCATTTCAAGCTCTTACTTGTTTCTTTCTCAACTCTTGCTAAGTACCATTTAAACATTTCAAAAGCATCTTATTTCTATTTTAGAAACATGACAGCCATCATTCTATATTAATCATCAACAAGTAGCATTATATACCTATCTCCTTTGTAGCTTTGTACTTCAATAGGTCCGCACAAGTCAGTATGAACAATTTCAAGTATTTCCTTAGAGGTATAAGCTTTACTTTTAAAGCTCGACTTAGTCATCTTGCCTAACATGTTATAGATACTAATTAGATTATCAAAGTTAACATGACATAATCTCTTGTGCCAAAGCCATACATCATTAAATTTTGCAATAAGACAAGTAGCATCTTTTATATCCAAACAGAACAAATTGCTCCTAGTTTTATCACCTTTTCCAATCAAATCCCCATTTGTATCATATATTTTGGCTGATTTATTTTCAAACTCAACTTTGCACACCAAATTATTCAATTGTGACACACTTAACAAGTTATAATTCAATCCTTCAACATAATAAGCATTGTCACATGAGATCTTTTCTATAAGGTTGATAGACCCTTTTCCTTTTATCAAACATGGTACATCATTACCAAATCTTACACTATTTCCATCATAACAGATTAAGGTAATGAACTTACTTTTGTCTCTAGTCATGTGATGTGAGCATCCACTGTCAATGATCCATTTGTCATTCTTGTTCACACTTGTCATAAGTGCAATAGCCTCATCCTCATATGATTCATCTTTCATTGCAACATATACCACTTCATCATCATTTTCATCAGAGTTATTTTCATCAACAATGTAGCATGACTTCTTGCCTTTATCTCTGTAGTCTCTTCCATCATCTTCTCTTCTATTTTTGTGCTTGTTTCGTTGTTTGAAGTTCTTCTTCTATGTACATCTTGCTGCAATATGGCCACCTTCATTGAAATTGAAACAATGATAGGTAGCTTACCTTTGAATTTTCCTTTTCCTTTGTGGAATCTCCTTGCCAGCAATGCTTCCAATTGATCAATGTCTTCTTCATCTATACTATTGTTATTGGATTCATACTTTATCTTTATTTTCTTCTTCTTTGGCTTTTCCTCCTCAGAATCCTTTAGTAATAATTTGGCTTGGAAAGCTAATTCAATACTATTTGGTTTGTAGTTGTCAAAATTAGATAACTCAAAAGTAGTGAGTCTTCCCACTATACTTTCAAGGGTTAGATCATTTCTTGGTATACATCTTAATTCTTGAATTTTAGACATTACAATGGCATACATAGGCAAAAAATTTCTCAAGACTTTACTTATCACAGTGTCATCATCTATCTTACCAGTAGCTCCTTTTATTGCACTAACAACTTCTTTTATTCTAACAACATATTGATCAATGTTTTCACCTTCTTCTATTCTTATGTCATCAAACTCACCATTGAGGCTCTCTGACTTGGCTCTTTGAACATTTTTACCTCCTCCATAGATGGTTTTTAGGGCATCCCACATTATCTTTGCATTCTTATGGTCTTTGATATCATCAAATTCAACAGAACCAAGGGCAGAGGAAATCTCCAACATAGCCTAATTGCGCTCCTTTTTCTTCAAATCTTCAGCAGTGAGGGTTCCTGTTGGATCAACATGTTTTGTTGTAATGCAAGTTTGTGCATAATCTCCAAGTCCTCCAAGGTGTAGCTTCATCAAACTTTTTCGTGCCAAAAATTTATCTCTGTTCAGCTTGGATACCTCTCTTTTTGGCATCTTGATCTTTATACTTTTAGTACCTTGAAACAATGATTTAACATGGAAACCCAATTTGGGAAAAACCACGAGTAACATGCTACTCCTTTCTCACTCTTTTGAAGTGATGCCCTGTTAAAGGCCAACCCTATTAAAGGTTACAACACACACTGTTAAATGTGACCCGATTAAGGGATTTCAATCACCCTGTTAAAAGTGAGCCTTGTTAGAGGACTTTAGGCCATTCACTACGAATGCCACCTTGTTAAAGGATTTTCCAATGATTGTTTTTTCAACCTTTATCCAAAGGATTTTTACCTCAATATGATACAATTGTTAGAAAGTAACAATAGACATTTGATCTGATACAACTTACAACCTTACTTGCAGATTACAGATCACTATTTAGTCCTCAACTCTGCTTGGCTTTCAATCTTTTGCAGTTCTAATAGCTTGTTCAGCCTTCAATTATTCATATTCATTAAGCCTTCATGCTTAGTTTGCCATTGCAAACTTCTCCCCTTTGGTCACTTGATGAAGCAAACCTTCTTCCTTCTCCTTGTCAGATTTTTGCATCCAAAAACTCTCTAAGCTCCATCCAACATTCAACTACCAACTTCCAACCTTCATCCAACAATCCAACTTTTCTTCATGACCAAACATCCCTACATATAGGGAATTAGAACTCTTTTTCCCACTCATTATCCATCCCAAAAATTAGGGTTTTTGATGGATTAGGTAGGATACAATGCATCTACCCCATATCTTGTCTTCTCTAGAAACTTCTCTTTGAATCCATTTGAATTCACCTCCAAAAAAATTTACATAAGATTCTATGCCTTTAGCCCATCAATCTTATCTTCCTCCTGATTTACAAGTTCCAAGAAAACAAACTTGTTGGCTTTTAATTGGAAAATAATTGATCTTTTTCATAATGTAGCAGCTCGACATTATCAATTTACTGATGCCCGACACATACTGTGTTACTCAGCATCAACTAGATTTTATTGGTGCTTGGCACCTATTGAAAATCACTTGGCATCTACTACCTTTCTCGGCTCCTACTAGCTTACTTGGCATCTACTAGAAATCACTTTCACTTGGCTCTAACTAACTTTTTGCTTGGCTTGCATTAACTTTTCTCAACACCTTCTATCAACTCAATCAAGCTTAGCAAATGAACTTTTCCCAAGCTTGCTCTTTTAAAATTTCTAAGTGTAGCCAATCATTTTGTAACCCCAAGTAGATTATCAATACATCATGTTATCATTGTCTTAATTGATTCTTGCATTTAAATACATAATCATAACTCAACCTTTCCTCTAGGTACTTTTGTTACATCTTGTTGATCAAATCCTCTTTATCAATCAACTAAGTGATAGTGCTTGAAACATATAAGCAATTGTCTTACCAACATGTAGTAGGTTTGACATCAGTGACAAAACAATGATTGAAAACACATAGTCTTCTTTCAACAATCTTTCCATTCAAATGATCTTTTCAATTATATATCAACAATGGCATCTTCTTAGGATTTGTTCTCTTCTTTGGAGACTTCTCCTACTCCATAGATTTTGATGCAGAACAATATTGTTATGACTGTATGTGGGAAAGGTTCTATTGGCATTGATGATGGTACATTTCATGATGTACTTTGTGTTACATCTTTTTCCTCTAACCTTCTCTCTATTTATAAGATTACACACAATGGGATAGGGAAGATAATTGAGTTTGCACAAGATTCAGTGCACATCAGAGATAGTGAGACAAATAATGTTATTGCTATAGGAACTTTTGATCATGCTTCCTACCTATATTCTTTCTCACATTTTGGTCCACCATCTCCACTATCAGAGACTCACTCTCTTTTTTGACGAGATTCTACTAAGGTGAAGTCAAGTCCCTTGAACTTATGTGTTTTTCTTGAGACCAATGTTGTGACTTCTACACCACCTCTTGTTCAGTTTCCATCCCTTGCATATGATATCTCTTCAACATTGCCTACAGTTAAAGCTCTATTCATCCAGCTACCTATTGCAGCTGTTGAAGATTTATTAGAGGACACACATCTCCTCTCAAATGACAAATTCAACATACCTATAATCCCACCTCCATTAGAGATTCCATTTCAAGATTCTCATGCTTTCTCCCTTGAGCATCAACTAGGACTTCCAACTACACCTTACATACACGGGTTTTATCATCCTTGTCCACTCCCTTTTTTTCCTTCAGATTGAAGCTACATTGGTATATTCATTGACACATGAGTTTTTCCATTCTGTGTGTGTGAGGGGGGGGCTATGGAGTCTCAAGCTTCTATTATGGAGGCTTTCATTGTACTTATGGTCTTGAGAGATTCTCTTGAGATGTTTCATTTGTGTATCTTTTTCTATCTCTTTTTAGAGTAAGGTTTTTCCCACTAGGTTTTCTCTATTTCTTTGTTTCATAGAGATTCGATTGTGATTGGGGACCTCATCAGGCCTTGTTGTTGGGACTCAAGTTTTCTTTCCGCATTGTATTTTAGTTTCCTTGCTCTTTTTGCATTGTCTGTAGATGCATTATTGCGCATCTTAAGGGGGGTGTTAGAGAAAAAAATTAATTTAATTTCATTTATTAAATTACCTTTTCTCCCTTCTTAATATTTCACTTTATGCACTTATGCATTCACATTTAATAATTTATTAGTAATTATTAATTGGCTTTTCCCTTCTAGGTTACCCTTTTTTGGGGTTTTGATCTCCTATAAGGATTGATCTTTTGTAATTATCTCTTATCTTTTTCATTTCTAGAATACAATTTGCATATTTTCAAAGCAAAACCCTTACCTCTTCTTGTCTTTTTTTTTTTTTTTTTGTCTATGATAGGTTTTTACATGGAGGTATTCTTCGAGCTTTGTGGATTTATATTGGTCAAATCCTTCACCCTCTTGCTTTGAAATAAGCATGATCAAGAGAAAAATGATGATTTCTTGAAAAATTATATGCTTTATGGGGCATCCTCTTGATGGCTTTGGGTTTCAGGGTAAAAACACAAACCCATGTCACCTTTATATAAAGGAATATGCTAATAAAAGTATAACTATTCAACTTTAATGACATAAAAGTGGTGTTATTGTTTACAATTTAAAAATGAAGTAAACTAGTAAAATATATAGAAATTATCTAATTTTTAAAGATAATTGTTTAGGGTCAACAATCTCCCTCTTTGGCATTAGTGACAAAAAAAACTTGTTATGCACAAAAGCTTCAATCAAAATCTTTCAATCAAACTCCCCTTATGTATGTGCTCTGTTTTGCAACTCAGTTTGAATTGGAAGCTTTATTTTTTATTTTTCAAATTTTGTTTTTATTTATTTTTATCTTCTTTTACATATCTTTTATACAATTCCTTTTCTATACATATATATATATATATATATATATATATATATATATATATATATATATATATATATATATATATATATATATATATATATATATATATATATATATATATATATATATATATATATATCCCCCTTGTTTTTGTTCAAATGCCAAAATTTACAAGGTTATGCCAAAATGAGAGAGGAAATCAATATGCACCTTCAAAATTAAAGAGATAATCTTATCCCAATTATCTTGCAATACCTTTAAGATGTATAGATCTATTTGAAGGTTGGATGATAACTCCATCATCTGCATTGCCATTGAAAGGTTTATGTCTTTGACTCGTGTCTTTGCATGTTTAATTCTCTTTTTCATAATATCCATATGGGGAAGAACCATACTTTAAATGTCTATCAAAGTTTCCCTTGTTCTAATCTCTTCTCTTAACATTTATTCTCGAAGATATGTCAAAAATATGACTATTTCAAAATGACTTGAACTAGAACTCGGGTTAAGTGCCAACTGACTAGCACTAGCCTTCAACTCTATATCAATCTTAGCCAATTTATCATTGATTTCCTTGGTAAAAATTTTTGTATCATTCAATTTTACAAATAAGGATATAATATTATTGACAATATTCTCCAATGTAGCAATAAGAGTAGATAAATCTACTTGGTCAATATAAATTTTATGTACTACATTTTCTAGAACTTTACTTTCAAACTCCCTTTCAACCTTTTCAAGAAGTTTGTCCTGACCATCTGTATCTGTATTGAACTTATGTACAATTTCAATTAATTTTTCAATGATAGGGACTTCTTCATTTACCTCTATAGATAGTGTATCCAAAAATATATCTTTAATATCCTCAAGGACTTTTCTTTTGTCCCTTTTTGCTCTCAACTTCTATTTCTTGGCTCTTTTCTTCCAAATTTCACCCATTATGTCCATTTTTTCAATAGAAAGATTAGATTGGTCCCAATTTGGAAACACAATCTCTTCATTAAGGTCAATATCGTCAATGATCTTTTCTTTTCCCTTGGCCTTGATAGATAATGAAGGTTTGATTTCTTCCACTTTGGCTTTAATACTCTTTTCTTCAATGCTTAGTTGAAGCTTGTATTATTTATCTCTTTGCTTGGTTAGGCTTTCCTAGGGGGTAGT
Source organism: Cupressus sempervirens (assembly GCA_028749045.1). Lineage (NCBI taxonomy): Eukaryota > Viridiplantae > Streptophyta > Pinopsida > Cupressales > Cupressaceae > Cupressus > Cupressus sempervirens. The sequence goes on along the minus strand of CM053786.1, from coordinate 807,441,566 downwards.
AAGAGCTTGTTGCTCAGTTACTACTAGGGTGGATGAAAGATGTTCTTTCTCCTCTTCTTTTGTTTCTTCCTTACCTACACTCAATGAAGATGTAATTTCTTTTCATCTCTCTTCACCACTTGATTGAGCTATGTTCAAGTCTTTAGGTTACATCTTAGGTGCTGCCTTTATTAGCTTAGAGCTTGATGAGACAAGTGCTTGGCTTAGAGAGTTTGGGGGAGATGACACGATGTTGCAATTTTATTAGGATCAGACTCTTCAATGGTTTAAACCTATGGTTTATTTCCCCCTTCTTTTAGATAAAAAATATTTTTCCACATATTGGATGTGTATTGTACAACATCCTCAATTTTATTGGACAAATTTTGAAATTTTTTGAATCTAGGAGTCTGTTTGTTTTCATACTTTGACATTGCCTCCTTTATTTATTTCTTAGAGAAGTTTGGAATTAGATCTCTTAGATTCTATTCTCTAATGTTCTTCTCTATTTTGATAGTATTATCCCAATGGTGAGAAACAACATTTAGTAGGGCTTCAGGAGCTTTTCCTTTGAGTTTATTGGGGTCATATTTCCATTTTTCCATTTTCTCCACCAATGCATCTTCAATCTATTTTTTTTCATCCTTGCTTCTAGTTTCATATTTGAAATACTCAAAATTAGCCATGCCACCTCCTTCAATAAGTAATTTCACTCATTTCTCAAAAGATGGTGGAGGTTTTTTCAATGATATTATTGGAGCATCATCTTCATCATCATCATCATCAGACCTCAATTTTCTTCTTAGCTTCCTAGGCTTTGTGACAGTAATCATAGGAGTAGAAGACCTTGTTGATTTTCTTGATGGTGTCTTTTTCTTCTTCTTTGGAGGTTCCTTTGCCTCTTCTTCTTCATGATCACCTTCTTCTTCTTCTTCGTCTTCCACATCATCACCTTTACCCTCAGTATGCATGAGAGGGGTATTAGATTTGCCAAATTTCTTCTCAAGGTTTTCAATTCTTTTATTTCCTCTTTCCAAAATTTGAGGAATCTAAATCTCAAGTGATAACTTTGTTTTTTGTTCTTCATAAGTTCTAAAATAAGTAGCCTTAGGATCCATTAGTTCATTTATGAGGGCTTCAATGATGTCTCTTGTTTCATCAATGTTAACTTCATAGCCCATTGGTCTCACCCATGCAATCCTAGGTTTGACTTCTTGATATGAACTTTGTCGTAGTCAACTAGGAAACATATGTTTTTCTCATAATCATCAACCAATTGCTTAGGAATCATACCTATTTTGCATCTTTTCCTTGAAGTTCTCAAAATATGCATCCATGGTGCCATCAAAATTCTCATGAATCTCACCAATGAAATCACTGACCTGATATAACACATGTTACAAAATTTCCTTTGGATGGAAATAATTTTTGTACATAGAAAAATAAACACATCAAAAGAGAGCCAAACTTACATGAATTGTTCTTGGAAGCTCAGATGCTCTCCATGTTCTTACTCAATTGAATGAACTACAACTCAACAAGATCAAATGTCAAGTTTTTCTTTACCACTTTGTATGCTAGGTCAACTACTTCACAAGGAATTCTATTGGGTTAGCTTTAACTATATATATTATGAGCTATGACATGAATTATGAACTTGGTTTCCATATTATTGACATTATTCAGCTTCATGCCTCTGCCATCCCATTCTACTAAGGTTAGCTTAGACCGTTCTCCTTGTGCTAGGGTTTTGGTTTCCTTGCTCTTTTTCATCATTGGGTAACCAATAGATCAATGGATAATCTTCTTAGTGATTGTGACTAGTTGCTTGAGCCAAAAGGTCATGTCATGGACTTGGCTCAATATAAACCTGATCCATTTTATTTGAAATTTCCTCGACATATGAAGGATGTTGGTCAAACCCTTAACTTCCAAATGCTTCTATTTAGGTTTCAATGCTCCATTCTCACACAACACATTATATGCCTAATCTAGCTTGAAATTACCAAATTCTTGATTTGAACAGTGATAAAAAGTCCTTATATCATGAATTAGGAGTACCTTTGGAAGGATGGCGTAGTGTGCTCCCTTAGGATCCTTTTCTTTAGTGATTGTAGGGTATAGTTTGAAGTTAGGTGCTTTACAATCTACATTCTTGACCAATATTTTAGAACCCTTTCTGAACTTCGTGCTTGATGAAGCTACCATAATTATCAAGTGATGAAGAACTTTAGATAGTAAACTTGCCTGCACACTTAGCTCATTAACAAATTCACTCTAGATTTCTTAGGGGCTCGAAGAATGCTCTACATAGTTTGATCTCTAAACTCAAGTGAAATAATAAACTTTCAATTTCTCCTTTTATCAAAATTTCAACTTTAGGGTCTCATAAATGCTTTGTACTATGGTAGGTGAAATAAGCTTGGTTAAGTCTTCAAACTCAAATACATCATGCAGCTCAGTTAGAACTAACTACCAACTTGACTTTGCTTGGTTAAGTCATATGACTTGGTTGAGTCATATGACTTGGTTGAGTCATATAACTTGGCCTTACTCAATTAAGCCTAAATAATAATTTGGTAATGTCTAACTGAGACTTGACATGGTTAAAACACAATTCTTCTATTTCTCCCAATGAACTTGATATGTTGATTTGGACTTTCTTGCTTGCTTGACTAGAATTGTTGTAGGATCTTTTGTTCTCATAGCTCTATTGGTCTCATTGTATTCTTACTCAGAGGTGATTAAATTGTCCAAGTCATTGACATGGGTGTCAATAAATTTAGAGTTTTGAATTAAGCTTTCAAGAGATTTCATTACCCATTGCTGATTTCTTTGAGTCTTGATCTCATCAATATTGTTCTTTCCTTTGTTTTCTTCATTAGTATTTAGAGTAGCTTAGATGCAATTCCTTGCCAAATGATCAAGTTCTTTGCATACATAGCATCTTTTGGTAGGATTCATTTTTTTTAAAGTGAATCATTACAAAGTTTGCTCCGATGTGTCCATATTCTCCACATAGATAATGTATCTATACCATGTGTTATAATCCCAACTGATAAATGCTCCTATTCTTGGTCTAATGTTCCATTTTTTTTTCCTGCACTCTAAGGATTTATGACCTTTCTTGTTGCATGTAAAGTACTTTCCTTCAAACTTTAGTTGGTCTTTACATTCTCTTTCTCTATGGCCAAGCTTATTGCAACTATAATAATTTCCATTGAATTTTGACTTTCCATTACTCCAACATTTGTTTGATGAGTATCCTATCTTTCCATAATGATTGCATTTAGGCCTTTTGTTCTTTTGAGTTCCTTGTTGTGATGATTCTCCTTGTCCAGTGTAACCCAATCCTATTTTCCCTTTGTGTCTTTTCTAAGAAATTTTAGTCAACTGATTCATGATTTCTTGTGATTTCATCATTCTTTCATTGGTTTTTTTTTTTTTTTTTTCTCTAAGGTCATTCTTGAGTCTATCATTTTCCATCCTTAATCTGACAACTTCTTGATTTGCACTATTAAATTGATTTATCATATCTACATGATGTAGTGATAGCCGGTGGATTTCATTATCCTTTTCTTATAGTCTAGTATTGAGTAATCTTTTGTCTTCATCTAGCATCTCTTTGTCGTTTTCAACTTTTTTTTGTTGTTCCATGACTTCACATATCCTAACTAAATGAATCTCCTATTCTTTTTTCAAAATTTTGACCTCTTCTTGTAGAATGAGGTTCCTTCTAAGTAGATCTTCTATAGTTGTATCTTCTTCTTCTGAACTCATTTCTCTGCAAATATGTTCAATTATTTCTTGTGTATATAGATTTTTATTCATCTTCACTGCTAACTCTTTTCTTCTTTATAAGGATTGAGAGAGTTGATTCTTCAGTTTCTTGATTTGTTCCATGGCCACATGTAGATCCATCTTTTCATTCTCAATAGATTTCTCTAGCATGTACACTTCAATTACTTTCGATATTTGTTTTGAAGTTGTTAAAATTATGATAAGAGAACCTTTCTCTGATACTAATTGTTGGAAATGTAATGATGATCAAGTGATTGTGAGGGGGGGGGGGGGTTGGGTTTGTGTATTAGGAATCACGTACAACTTCTTTCACTTAATCCCACTTTTTATCAAGTGATTCACTTAATCCCACTTTGTATCAAGTGATTGAGGGGAGGTGGGGGGTGTATCAGGAATTGCTTACAAATTCTTTTACTTAATCCCACTTTATTAGATTATCTAGTCTACTTGAATGCAAGGAACATAAACAAATAAAGTAAGAGCACCATAACACTTTTACACAACATTTGGTAACCTAGAAACCCTCCAAGGAGAAGGTGAAACTGGGGTAGGCATGACACCTACAATGCTTCACTACTGTAGTAATAAAGTTTTCCTGTTAAGGCTTACAATTGATCACTTCTGGTGATCTACTTAGTTAAGAGTAAGTAGAACTGCTAGGTCCACCTTGTGAAAGGATTTATAAAATATAATAAAGTATGCACTCGATTAGGAGATTTTACAAGGATTGATAGGTTCATCTAGTTAGAGGATTTGAGACTAAAACATGTGTTAGGATGAATCAATAGGTTGATCTCTACTTTGCAACTTTTTTTTTCTAATGAAGATCCTTTAAATAATATAGTGATCACCTAATTGTGATAGATGAGTCTCTACTTTGCCTTTGTACTTCTTGATATCCTCCTAAATAATCTACTCTTCCATTATCCATATTCGTTAATAATAATGTAACTTAATGTTTTTTGTTTGTATGAAACAAGATGGCTTTCTTATATATCAATCCAAATAGTAACTCTACATTACGTTGGCTATAATAGTATTTCAATAGTTTCAAAAAAAGTTACCAAGTTGGCTCAATGCTAGTACTTGGGTCCAATAGCTTACTTGGGTAATATGGAGATACTTGGGCAACACTATCAACTCAGTTGACTCTGGCACTTAGTTGACTTTGCATGCTCGGTTCACATTGATCACTCGGCAAACTCAACTAGCTCAGTTCACACTGTTATTCCTACTCGGTTCTCATTCTAAAACTAGAATACTAAACTAACTTAGTTTACACTAGAGCTCGGTTGCTACTATTAGCTCAATTCATAGATGAGCTCGGTTAACACTCTTCTATTAGGTAGCTTGGGCTATACTGACTTCCCATGATGACTTAAGTGTTTTGGCACTAATTGACAATATGTCTTGCTATAGGGTCAACAATAAAAGTGGCATTATTATTTAGAATTTTAAAGTAAAGTAAACTAGTAAAAAATATATAAATTATCTAATTTTTAAAGATAATTATTTAATTGTAGAAAAACATTGAAAACTAGGGGTCTAGTTGCTACCACAAAACTCTGTGGAAATAAACTTCTTTCCCTTTGATCTCAAAATATATTATAGATGACATATATAGCTAGCTCAATAATAATAAAATTTTCTTTTGAACTATATTTTCTCTTTTATAACAATTCAAATTTCAACTCACCTGAAACCGATAGTTTTCATCTCCCATCACACTTTTCATAAAAGAACTATTCCAACCAAAAGAAAAAAATTACATTCTAGAAGAGGTCTCTCTCCTCTAGTGCATCATATGCTTTAAATTTTTTTTGATATGATGTACCATATTTTTCTTTCTTAAAATCAACATCTTCTCGAGTGTTAAATTATGTACTTTTTATATTTTTAATTACAATATAGTATATCTAATTAAAACACTATATTCTCTATATGAGCATATTCTTGACTCTGAGCTCTACAAAATTGTGTTTTTATATTATTAATAATATATCACTAAAAAAGTAAGAGTTATTGAAACTTCACTTTTCTAAAATGGTTTTATTTCTTTAGTAATTGGACACAAATTGGTATAAAACATGCTTAATAGACATTCCTAATTGGAAAAGTTGGAGAACTTATATAACTTAGCTAGAATGAATTTATCTATGTCACATGTCTGAAAAAAATGATTTTTAGATAGAAATACTCAAATTCATTCATTTTTTATGAGTCATCCTGAAAGGTGACACAACTTTGTACTTTTACTCCTAATAAATTAGCCTTGACCACATTGTTGTGCTCTACAACCTTTGTATCCTGCTAGTCTAAAAGTGGATCCTCCTTTTCTTATGAAGAGATGATCTCCATCTCTTCCTCGTGATGCTTACAAGACACCTCCTTGGGAGCTACTCATATGGTGTCAAGCCTTGAGAAGAAGTCAATAATGATGCTAGAAAAATAATATTTTCAGCTCATATTTTATATCTATCTTATCTTCTTCCTTGTACTCATTTTTTTCTTCCTACAACATGTGATTATCCTTCTCTTTCTTTTCTTGTGTTAGGTCTAATATTTCTTCCCCATTTAAATCTTGATCAACTATCTTTAGTTCCTCTAAGATAGGACCCATCTCATCCTCATCTATTTGTTTTTTCTCCCTTAGTAGGTATAGGCTCATGATCTTTGTAGTTTAAAATAGAAATTTGGGGAGGCTCACTCCTTCTAAAGCTAGAATTTTTTTGTTTGGGAAGCTCTTCTTCAGATGGTGGATTTGGCAATGTAGTTGATGAGTGGGCCTTTGGCTCTTGTTTGGATCTTTGCAAAATAGGAGGAATTCTCTATCTAAAGATATACAACTTTCTTCTTGAAGGCTCTTGTACTTCCTTTGTTTGCATTTGAGAAAACTTGAGCCTTGTCTCTTCTTCTATAAGAGGTAAAACTCTTACAATGTACTCCTCAAACCGAGCCTTTCTCACCTCCCACTCTGGAATGTGAATGAGAGACTGGTAATTTGGCTCTTGTTGTTGAGGAGAAGACTAACAAGATCACACTTTTTGATGTTTCCCTTGTTGGACCTCCATTTGTTGTTGCATATCAAACTCTGCTACCTATGGAAAGTCCTCACATTGTTTCTCCAGGCTAGTAACTACTTGCCCATATCAATTTTGAAAGCCAATGATTGCTCACTATATTCCAGGGATTGGTTGTCAGAGGTGGGAGGAGAATATGCATATTGGATATTTTGGCCATAATCAAGTTATAATTGAGAATGGTATCTAGAGTATGAGGAATAAGGGATATCATCACGATATGGGAGCGAGGGAATAGTAATCATTTTAATGAAATAGATCCATGATTAGAACTTCATAAAAGATGCAAATTCATAGAAAACATTGCAAATCTAAAGAGATCAAGAATGATTTTTACATATTGTTACGCCCTAGACCAGGGAACCCAAAAAAAATTAACCTAAAGATTCACTAAGGTTTCCAAACATTTTCTTTTGAAAGATAATAACTTAACAACAACATATATAAAATAGTGGAAGCAATAACATACACACATATGTAAGCAACACATAAACATATTATGAATCTAATGGGTCCCATGATATTGAATCACATTTAAGTTTAATTAATACCAAAACCAATATATAACAAAAGCCCTAGGGATCTTGGGTAGAAGCCTCTTGAGAAGGATGAGGAGGGAGACAATGATGATGAGGAGGAGCCAGAGTCTAAGGAGGTGGTTAAGGAGACACAAGAGGAAATTAAGGATGAAAGTGGAAGGAAGAAATGCAAGAGTGAGAGTTTGGAGGAAGTGCACTCTCAGTTTGAGGAGGTGTTTGTGCTGCCCCTATCTCCTGTCCACCTCCAAGCCCAACCTGAGGAGCAGAAAGAGGAGAATGCAGGGTATGCGGAAGGGGAAGTGCAAGTCAATGATAGGAGGAAAGCTTGGATAAAATTTAATGTCAAGACTTCAAAGATGGGCATCTTTAGGGAGGCCATGAATCCTCAAATCCTTGTGGAAAATCAAGAGGAACAACGGTTGGAAGAACTCATTGACCTGGCAATAGTGGCTATTTCAGAAAGAGCTAGGGAGACATGGATGAACCTCTTGAATAATACTCGTAACAGTATGATTGAAATTTTTAGATCAATCAAATGGATTTTCCATGAGTTGGAGGAGGTCAAAGAATAGGTGAGACATATTGAGGCAACAAGGAATGGGATGGATGCTAACAGGAGGACAGATTCGACTGACAGACTCAATCTGGCGGAAAGAAGGATACACAACCTGGAGAACTACAATCACAACCTTGCAAATCAGATGTTCTCTTTGTTAAGATCCATTAACAACAACATCATCTCTCTTACAGGCTGGATCAAAGACAGAGAAATCTAGGATGATGAGCAAGGAAAAGATAGGGATGAAGCCATAACAGAGGACGACTCTGCAAAGGACAACACCATTCCTAATCAGGACTAGGGGGACCAAAGGGTGCAACAGCTGGAAGTGGAGGAGAATCAACTAGCCTATGAGGCTGCTTAGGTTATGCAAGAGCTGGAGCGATAGAGCGAGGAATAATTCTCGCCTATTCTTTTGTTTTTCTTTGTCTTTTGGCTTTTGTTATGGCTTTAGGCCGTGGTATTACTTGTCTTTTTTCTTGGTCTTTTCTTAGAACTCTACTTTTTTGGTTAGGCTTTATGCTTATTATCAGCCTCTGAACTTATACTTTTTGGGCTGGGCTTTCACGCTTATTATCAGCCTTATATGTTTTAACTTTTGGGTTTTAGGATCCCTGTAAAACCTATTTATCCAATAAAAAAAAATCCACATTAAAGAATAACCACAAGTATGAATCCATTTAAATAATACATACAATTATCTCGAATGCCACTTGGCAATAATCATAATGGACAATTTCCCACTATACAAGTCACAGGGTATGAAAGGCTGAAAGAATATACATCAAAAATAGATTGCATCATCTTGTAAGATCTACGAAATCAAATACAATACAATAGAGTATAACCATCCCTCATAGTACACAAGAACATAATGAAAGGTAATACAAAACAAGGAACTCCAGAAACAACATCAAAATGTCAAATCTCAATGGTAAAAGTAAAAAGCACTACCACTTGACCTTGTGGTAACCTAAATGGTCCACTCCCATTGCGTTGAGGAGATAGTCTCAAATTCCAAACAAGATAACAATCCCAAAAGTCAAAACCAACATCTAGGTTAGGGAAAACCTAAAAGAAAGCTATCTCAAAGGTACCAAGACACAAATGACATCTAATCCAAGAGGCAACAATGACACATAGGAAATCTAATATATAAGTGGGCAAGTGTCATCTAATGAGCCAACTCTAAGGTTATGTTGGCAACCTCACTAGACTTTGGTGCACTAGTGATTCTATGCGGCACTAGTATCCTTTCGTATTGACAAGGCATACTAACGAAGCAAGGTCACAACCAAGCATCCTCTCTACTCCCATCCTAGCCTATACTAGCACTTGACACATGACAAGGAAAAATAATGACTCTTATAAATTCATTTTACTCTCATTTAATAAAATGCTTTCACTTATTAACATAACCTACAATGGGTTACTTATTAACATAACCTACAATGGGTTACTCAGGCAACCTTTTTAGGGCTCCGGCCTCCATTGCAAGCCACTTCCCAACATGACATACAAATAACCTACCCTAAGCTTAGTAAAAGAAAAAGGTCTAATACAACCATAAAATACACATCAGTTCTTAAACAAGTAATTGGAAAGCATTGAAATATCATAGATTAAAAATTACAGATTTCATCAATACAATCATCCTAACAAGACTTATCCAAAATCAAGTACACATATACAAAACCATGAAATCACATGACATCACCAAAAACAATAACTCCTGGCCTCTGGTAGACATCTTGAAACTACTCAACACTCTAAATCAACCCCAAACCCAACACACAAGAAAACATACAATTGGCAGTGTAGTTTCATAGTTTTTTTTGGCTTTGAAAACATATAGTTTTGGTTTAATAGTAAGGTTCTAGTTTACATTTTGTTATTAGTTTTCATCATAAAAAGGTTTACAATTTCCCATATGAATGAACCCATTTCTACTTTTAAATCTGAAAACACATTCACCACCAACTTATAGAAATCAATGTCTTTATTATGACTATAAAACAAATTAAATAATAATTAATAAATTATTAAATAAAAATTAACAAGTTATTAATAAAATAATAAAATTTTACTAATAATTGTAATTATTACTGAACAATAAATTTTTTTAATTTAAACTTACCAATTAACATCAAATAATAATTTAATTAATTAATAATAATATTAATTAAATTAATTACAAACTATCTAAAACTTTGATTTAAAATAATTAATAAATTATATAGATTTTAATGATTTTAAAATAAAAACTACTAATAACAAAATTTATTAGTAATAAATTTTAATTAAAAAACAATTTAAAAAAAAAACACAAGTTTTAAGGCCCGTCAACTTGCAGAGCATGACTATCATAGCAGTCTAATATGATCACAGCAGAGTATTGTTGCGTCAACAACAGTATTTGTTGCATGCGCAACAACTCTATTGTCAGTTGTCATAGGCAAGGGAAAAGGTGGGTGGGGGGTTGATGGCCTCACCCACCAAATTATTATTTTTTCAAAATTTTGTTTATAACAAAAAAAAAACCAACTCTCCACCCTTCAATTTAATTTTTTAAAAAATATATATATATTTTTTATAAAAATTGTGAATTAAATCTGATAGGGAAAACCCAGATAAACAATCAAATTTTGTACTTTATAAATTGATTTCTTCCCCAAAACCCTACATGATTAAAAAAACCATTCTATTAAATTAACAGAACGAGGGTTTCTAAATTCTCAATTCTAATATACAAATAATCTCAAAATGAAGAACAATTAAAATTTACAACAAGGGTTTGAATTTAATTAATTCATTCATAGACGTATTCAATAACAGAGAACAATAAATTTCAACACAAGGGTTTCAACCAAATTTAATACTCTGAAAATAGATTTATCAAGGCATGAAGAAGACAAGAATTCAAAGAATAGAAAACTGTTGTGCAATAATCCACAAGATTCTACCTAAATTTGATGCTAATATGACAAACACATATAACACACAAGTAATCCCCTTTCTTCTGAAAACCTCCTCGGAAATTGCTCCTCCAAATCCTGATAGTCAAGAAATGAACTCTAAATCTCTAATAAAGAGTTTTCCCCAATTTACGGCTTCGATCATGCAATCACGTGAAAACCTTTTATCTTTTATTATCTTATTATTTTTTAATTTTTCACGTGCAACCTTTTTGCAATTTAATTAAAATATCTTTATTAAATTATTTTCTTTCTTCTCTTTAATTAACTCTCAAGATGTTTTACTAAAATATTTATTAATTTAACTTATAATAATATTTAGGGTTTATTTTTAAAACTAAAACTCCTAAATATTTTATTATTAAATTAAATAAATATGATTATGCCAAAATTAGAATTTAAATACCTCTTTAAATTTAATTTTTTTATTTAATTAATTTCTCAATTAATTAAATATTGAATTTTCTTAATAAATTTTCCATTAAATACTCTTTTAATTTGATTTAATTATAACAAAAAATAATCACTGACCCACAAGACTGAATATGAAAATGCATAATAAAGTACAAAATATTAGATCAAGCTCAAAGATCAAAATCATGAATTTACATCACTTGATGAATTCAAAAGTGTAGACAACTCAGATACTTGTCCTACTTTATAGGATAATTGGCTTAAGTTTAGGATTTGGACTCAAGAATTTATCTCCCCTCTTTTACCATTGAGATACTACGATAGGGTATGCTCATCCTGGCAATTCAAAGAAGTCGATACCCAGTATTACAATCTGCATAAAATCCATGCATGTGCATACACATATGATCTAAACTGAACATGCAATGGTGGGGAGTGGTACATCGTGTAGATCTCGACTAGTAGGTGACTATGACTCCCTTTCTTAATCATATTAGAAACATCATACATAAAATAAAACATACATGTACACCATACACATGCAAGTATGGGGTAAGTGTTAATAGAAAACACATATAATAATCCATCTAACCATTGTCATGAAATAATTGAAATCACTGTATACAAGTATCATTATCGAAGAACAATCATGCATGCATAAGTAACTAGTACCAAAGTAACTCATCATATAATCAACTAAGTATAAAGCAATATCCAAAAAACTAGAACACACATGTCGCTAATCATCAAACATAAACACAAAGATGGCCTAAAAGTGTTCGGCAATAAAAACTGAAAAGTAAACTAGTGGTAGGCACTACATCCACCCCCCTAGACTTAGGCTTACTCCTGGAAGCCTATAAACAAGTAGGGGTATAAATCTCGTAACCAAAATGCATCCTCCCATGTGGTCGATGAATCATCAGTAGGGTCCCATTCGACCCTTACCTACTCTATGGTTCAACCCTTAAGGGTCAAATCCCACTACCGTAGAATGCGAACTGGCTGCAAAGCCAACTACCTATGCTTTACCTATAACACATTCCAATCAAAGACATGTATCACATCATGAATATACTGTCTAAGAATAGAAAGATGGAAAATATCATGAACACGAGCTAGGCTAGATGACAATGTAAGACAGTAGGCAACTGGACCTATCCTCTCAAGAATCTCAAACAGTCCCACAAAATAAGGCACTAGCTTTGAACACTTTCCATAATAGATCAAACTCTTCCACAAATGCACTATCAAGAAAACTTTCTCACCCACTGCAAACTGTTTATCCGTCCTATGAGCATTGACATACTTCTTTTGTCTATCATGTGCTGTAGACACATGCTCACAGATGCACACTACCTATTGCTCCATATCTCGAAGCATTTCAGGACCCAACAAAATGTGATACTCTAGATTATCCCAACTCAAAGGTGTATGGCAAGGATGACTATACAAATCCTGATAAGATGCCATCCCACTAGAATTGTGATACCCATTATTATAAGAAAACTCCACTAGGTATAGATAATCATCCCAAAGATTCTGTTTGTCCATCACATACATTGTCAGCATATCCTCCAGAACTTGATTCACTCTCTCAGTTTGACCATCTATCTCTAGGTGATAAGCTGAGCTGATTTTCAATTGTGCTCCAAGATCATGCTACAAGGATGTCCAAAATGAGGATATGAATACATGATCGCTATCTGAAATTGTCATGCCCAAATTTATTAGGCAAAAACACAACTACAAATTTTTTTTATTTATAATTTTTTTTTTAAAGGTAACCCTAAGTAGAGGGCACTTGACCATCAAAGTGTTAGGTATTTAACATATTCAAAAGCTTAGTCCTAATCTCAACTCTATTTTGTCAATATTCTTACTACAAGATTATTCATATCCTAGTCATGATCAAAGTCGTAGTTATTAAGGGCACATGTTCCCAAGGCTTTCATCCATGGATACCGAAATGTTATGATACACAAATTTATTTTCAAGTCATGGAATGGTAGGGAGATAGGTCCTACTATAATTCTATAGCTGTAAAATTCTATAGCTATATATAATTTGATGTTAAGTTTAAATGAATATGTGGATGATACATGATTTGATTTAATAAAATCACTATCAATTTCATCAAATATCTAATTATGTATATATGTATTTATAAGACAATTACATCTTCACACTTACAATTTAACCATGCAACATAATGGTGACTCAAAAAGATTATCATCTAGTGTCATATCCTATGCACATCGAGACCTAATACAAACAAGATAACAAAAGCAAATATGAAACTACTATTTATATCATAACAACCTTAGTACTGTTCATTTATATGTCGATTTTTGTTTCTATCTACAACATAACTAATTTTAGTAATATACATATATGTTCACATCTAGGATGTTGCTTGATACCTAACATGACATCATACATTCCAATTTTTAATACAAAAATATTATTTACTATATGGCTATTATTTTTATTTTTTAAATTTTTTTATAACTATACCAACTTAAATAAACTATACTTCTATGACACCCTAGTTGCTCTACTATATTATATACAAATCTATGTTACAATATTAATATTAACTAACTAATCATATACTGATTTCTGACTAGTTCATATCACATACCCACTAACTACATTGCATTCTTAATTGCTACTAAATTTACCTCACTCTTAAATCACTAAAGTACTAACTAATTTACTATCACCCAACTTACCACTAAATCATTTTTTTTAAAACACACCATTACTAATTCCTAAGTCCATCCACGTGGATTAATCCCTAACTACACTTGCTATTTACCCTCTCCTAGGAAACCCACGTGCCCCCTGAATTATCATAACTCCCTTAAACTACCCTCCATTGGCACCAAAGCCTAAGCGCTTTTCTATCCCCAATCTCTCCACTTTCCAATTTCCTTCGCCTTTAGGGCTCATTTGGCGAGCGGAACAGGAATACGTATTTCAAAAATTTTGAATTCCTTGTTTGGATGCACCAAAATGGAATTGGAATACGTATTCCAATTTTGGCCCAAAAAAGGGGTTTTGCAATTCCACCCAAATAGGTGTTATTGGAATATGTATTCCTATTCCACTTTCTTTTAATTTAGACAACATAAATTTTGGGGTCAGCAAATTCCCATCAAATATTGGCTGAACCAAACAAATGTGTAGTCCCACTTTCTATTCCAGAATATGTATTCCAATTCCGCTCGCCAAATGGACCCTTACCTGTGTCCACCATGGTATGTCCGACAGACTTGACTGAGCATTTGGGGGAGTGCGAGGGTGTATGAAAATTAGGGCGCGGAAGAGATGGGTGGAGTGGTCCCGACCCAAAAGGGTCCACTCGCTCATGAGAACGATACCATGGGTATTATTTTTTTGTTTGTTTTAAAAAGTTGGCTTCCCACTAAATACACTCATCGACTTGTATAAGGGAGCAATGTATATGCATCTTTTTTGGAAAAATTGGAATATATTATAATAAGATTTTAATATTATTATATTACTCTTCATGTTTATGAGGGGACTTGATTTGTCAGAACCTAGTCACGTGAGTGACTTTTCTCTTGCGCCACATGAGTTGGTCACTAAGCATGCATCTTTCTTGGGATTCGTTGGACACCTAGGGAGGTGGGCGTACCAAGCTTACGTGAATAGGTTTATATTTATATTTATTTATTAAGCAAGACATTGACTCGCCCTTTCTCCATGTAGGTCATTATAAAAACAATATGCCTGTGGGAGGGGTTTATGTCTTTAAATGTACGTATGTATGTATAATATTAATTTTATTTTTTGGTTTATGGGTGACTTATTATACCAGTAGAATCACGGGTGGATTCGAGAATTAAATTCATTTGTTGCATTCTTGGACTATGTAGAATTTTGAATTCTATCATTTCATTATTATGATTATCATATAGTGTTTATTTTCCCCTATTGGAGGGTGCCAAGGTAGGTCCCTCTAGAATATTACAGAGGATTATTTCCTCCATCTTCATACAAATTTCAGAGAACTAATTCACACCTACAGCTTAGTTTCTCAAGCATGTATGTGTACTATTTTACACTAGTTGAATTCTCCCATACTCGAGTGTTGTAACCTAAGTCTAACTTAATAGCAATCTGATGTTATTCTAATATTCTAATGTCTAGGTGGGGATTACTGAATCTATTTAAGATCACTTGAACAATAACTAAACACTTGAAATGAATTTGAAACAATATCAAATGTGAAGCAAATTTTGTTTTCTCTTGTCTAACACTAAGAGAACTTAAACTGATACTTCTTATTGAGCTAATGCAGATGAAACTTCTTTGTATGAATCATCTTTTAAGATGCATTTTCTTATATTGATTCATGAATCCAAAATGAGTACGTTTCTACATTTTCATATTCCTTACTTGAGTATCAAAAAGCAATGACTATCTTTTGAAATTAATCTTTTTTTTCCCCCTCATTTATATCTACTATGATAGATCTATTTTTCTTTCATATCAATGCACTAAATACATAACATTGAATCTTACCATACTAATGATAATACCTAAATGTTTTTCATTAATCCATATTCACAATAATGTACATAACATGATGATCTTTCTTGCACAATACATTACACAAAACAACAATGGGGAATTTGACTTTACAAATACAATGCTCAAGATATGGATGTAGCTTTCATCCTTCCAATTACATCACTTAAATGGCATATCCTTTATTGCTTCATCAATGCAAGGGAGAAACCCTAATCTCTTCATAGATCCCATTCTCACAAACCCGCAAAAGAACACAGAACCAAGAACCATGGAGGCTCACCTCCCATCCTAGGCTTCTAAGAAGTCAACCACCGATCTAAGGGAAACAAGGCTCAAATGGGATTACACTCAAACATTTCACAATGCATGCAAACACAATATTAGGATACACTTATCAATCCCTCCAAGATTTAATACAATGATTCACCATTGGAATCATGAAACAATTGGTGAAGGTGGGCTCTCCAAAGAGGAGAATGCCATATCCATATACACATATAAATTTGCAATTGCATAATGACTCTTCAAGGCTATCAAAATACATCCTCCTCATCACATCAATACACTTATACCTCCCATAATAGAAACAAGGCATATGACTTCAATGGAGCCCATACTCCATGAACAAACTAATCCCTCTCCATGAGGAAAATTTCTCAACTTCAATGTTGAGCCCAACTAACCCCTTTCACCCAAGGCTTCTTTGCCATCCCAAGGGTGAGTGAAGCCTTCACACCATTAACATTCATACACACAAAAACAAAGAAAAATTTCAAGAGAGATCCATCACAATAATAACACATAACAATCCACTCAACACCACACACATTACATGTTTCCACCACTATATGAGTTCAAGAATTCAACACCATTAAGCAAGTTCAATGAAGGCCATGGAAAGGGTACCAACCTTGATCTAAGCTAAAGGAAAAGGATAGTTGATAAAGAGTTCCTTTCTCCTTATTCTTTCTCCTTCCAAAACTTGAGTTGTCTCTAAACTTAGAGAGTGGGTGAACACTCCAATAGTTTGCCACAAATCCTCTAAAAAGACTCTCTAGTATCCCATTTTTGGTAGAAACATACAGCCCACTATTTCTTACATTGTTGTCCCTTCTAAAAAGAAACTTTGACCAAGTGGAAGTGTGAGGGTATACTCATGGGAAAACCCAAAATTTTGAATTGGTGGAAGAATGCATTGGTTAAGGGGTCCCCTAGGCTAGCTAAGCACTCAAATGGTCAAATTTAGGCCCTTAACATGTTATGCTAACATATGGGTGGCGTATTTTCACAAAAATGACACTTTGGGACCACATATTGACCCTCTAAAATCCTTGTCAAGTTTTAATTCGAATTTCCCTTCATGGTGACCCATCCTATCCTTTCTCCAAGTGGACTTATTTAATCTTTTGAAAGCCAATTAGTTTAAGGTTAAGTGCTACACCTAGGTGACATATCATTAACACACAAACAATTACAAGTGTCAAGTGACACATTTAAAACACATTACACATCACCATGACATGTTGCTAATATATTCATGAATGTATATTTATTACACACATGAAAACTTACATTTATGAAATAAACACATCACAACAAGGATTTGAATCCTTCCAAAGATTTTTGTTGGCTATATTGTGTCCACATAAGTTTGGGCCTTGTTTCCCTGATTAATTTCCATGGTTCAATTCCCTGCACACTAAACTCAAGCATCAATAGTCCAATGAAAACCATATAAAAATACGTGAATATAGGTTCATGGCCCGTCCAATTTTAATATTGCATGATTCACATAAATTAACATATTCAAATTCTCATAATTAACTTTCTTTTTCTAATCATTTTCATACAAAAAACATTCAAAACATTAAGATATCAAAATATGCACATCAACATTAATCTTTCCCTAACACAATCAAATTTATATAATGAATCACATCACATTCCATTTTCTATCACGGTAATGAAATATTGCATCCAAAACTATTAAATCATCAGGCATATGAATTAGGTCGTAGTACCTATCATAAGTAAAATACATCAAAATGTAA
This sequence comes from Cupressus sempervirens, assembly GCA_028749045.1. NCBI lineage: Eukaryota > Viridiplantae > Streptophyta > Pinopsida > Cupressales > Cupressaceae > Cupressus > Cupressus sempervirens. The sequence goes on along the minus strand of CM053786.1, from coordinate 807,423,605 downwards.
ACATCCCAACTAGTATCTTTTATTCAATTAAATAGGGTGAGATTTCTAACAATATCCTAATATCACTATAAGATAACACATCAGAAGGCATATGTCTTTAAAATCACTTATGGCAAGTAATCAAGATGCTTGCACAATCATGTCTACATAGGTTCAAAATCAGTCATTAGATAAATCTATTGCATTTTGTTAGTCAATATATTATATCCTCATCCACCACAACATATCCACCTAATACTACTTTCACAACAATTGGCTTATTATATTTACATCATATTGAGTTCTACTGAGTAGACCCTTATCCAATTTTGATATCAATTTTCATCTATAATTATTATGAGTACTCACAAGAGTGGGTGTTGATTCATCTTTCCACAATGACCACCTAAATCAATTATCCTAATAGATCATAAAATACCATGAATCCAACAACATAGTTTCTAAGTTATGACATCTCAAGTCTTTATTCCATAGGGTCTTAACTTATCAACCGAATGTAATTCTGAATAGGATACTTAGTACAAAAATAACTAAAATATAGATCAATCTCAATATGATCTCAGGTTCATTATTGATAAGGAAAGTTTCAATCATGACCTACTCAGATCCTAACGCCTCTTACCATCATTCTATCATAAGGTGTATGGTAACAATATATAATTCACATACTATAGACAAGAGACAAAAGCATGACATCTCATCTCCTTACTCTTCCTAGATCTAGTCATATTCATGTTATTAAGATTTATAATAGGGTACTAGGGAAGGGGTCTTACATAAATGATCTTTTGGGAAATACCATGCAATCTCATGATATCACATGTGAAGACATTAGCTACTAAAGCTGCTATGTAGGATGATCTCATCGATGAAAAGTGTGCCACCTTAGTCAACTAATCAATGGTGACCATGATAGCATCATGTCAATGAGAAGTCATAGGCAATCCTATAATGAAATCAGTAGAGATAATATCTCACTTCCATGAAGGAGTGAGATTAGGCTGTAAAAGCCCTACTGGATGCTGGTGCTCTACCTTGACTCTTTGGAACTCAAGACACCTAGCCACAAAATTAGTGATATCACAATTCATCCCTGTCCAAAAGTATAAACATCACAAATTTGCATGCATCTTCTTGACACCTGGATGTGTTAAGTAAGGTTCATGATGAGCCTCTAATAGGATTAATGTATAAAGCTAATCTAGTAGTGGTACATAGATCCTTTCTGAATAGCACAAAAGGCCATCTGACTCCAAAACATAACTTGAAAACCTACCCTCCAATGGTTTGCCTGAATCTATCTCCATTCTCACCTCCTGATACCAAGTATATGTAGGAAGTGCCTAAAGTATACGAGTCCTCAAATCCACACTAAGAGTCATAGATAGTGTCTAATGTCTCCTATGACTCAAAGCATCAACTACCATGTTCTCCTTTCCTTGAATATACCTCACCTCAAAGTCATACTCACAAAGAAACTCCATCCAATGCCTCTTCCTAGAATTTGGATTAGGTTGCATGAATATGTATTGTAGACTGTGATGATTACTATGAAGCTCAAAATGGTGTCCCAACAAGAAGTGTCTCCATCTCACTAGGGCATGAAATACCACATCTAACTTAAGATCATGCGTAGGATAATTTAATTCATGATCCTTGAGTTTACACTATTCATAAGAAATACCCATCCATCTTGCATCAATACTGCTCCAATCCCCTCTAGGGAAACATCTATACACACCATAAAGTCACCTACTAGATTAGGCACTACAAAGATCGGTGCATTGGTCAAAAGCTCCTTGAGTTCCTCGCATTTCTCCATCCAAACAAAATTTTTCCTTTCTTCTGAAGGGAAGTGATAGGATATGCTAGTCTAGGGGCATATGCACCGAGTTGTGGTGCCAAAAAGGTGACAAGGAAATTTTTTTTTCCTATTTTAAAAAGCACGTACGCGCTTTTTAAAAATAAAAAGTATATATGATGGGCTGCAAACCCGCAGCCCACCATTTTCATCAACATTTTCTTCTACTCCTACAGCAAGAAACGCATACGCGAGTTGAAGACTCAACATTTGCACCACCAGTTGCCAAAATGCCTCCTTGTCGACGAAATCCAAGACCACAAGCACACCCACGATGACACCGTAAGTGATATAAACCTAACTTTGCATTGTTTGATATATTTTTCATATTTTTTTGTAAGTTTTTTATATTCTTTTGTAGGGTTTTTACAAATTTCATTTAGATTTGTTTATTTATTTGAATTTCAATTGATTTTTTATCAGGAAATGTTCATAATCAACCCGAAAATCCACAAGAACATCAAAACCCTCAAGAACCCCAAAACCAAAACCCTCCTCAAGAAGAAGAACAAATTCCACAACCCGAACCAATTGCAAGATCTCCACCAGGCACACAAGAAAATATAAGAAATGAAATAGAGAGAGGCAAAACTGAATTAGAAGGAATCATTGCTCGGTTGAAAGAATCCGGACAAACTAATCCAATGAGGGCTCAATTGGCATCATCCCTCGAATCCATTAACACTCAGATAGCCTCGGTTAGTGGTCAGTTAGATATTTGGCGGGCTAAGAGGGATGAACAAAAAAGATTTTATGCAAATAAATTGTCATATGAAGATGTTAGAAAAAAGGAAATACCAAAAGGTAGTATATGTGCATTATTTAGAAAACCCGGTGAACAAAATACTGTTAGAGAGGGTACTAAATGATTCCCCATCCATTGGTGCATACATGATGCTATTAGAAATAATTTTTGGGATAGATGGTGGATGGTTTTTGATGCCCCTCCTTGCAATAATCACGAGGTCCCCATGTATTTTTTGAAGAAATTATATTGTGAGTTTGTCCTTGGGGAGATCCCCAATTATTTTGATATGTTAGACTCTTAGGGTAGAGATGGGGGGTCATCATTTGAGAGGCCAGGAGCATGTCGTGACCCTAATGTAGTTAGGGTAGCCGTGGTCCATCCACAGTGTGAGCATGTGATTATTCCTTCAGTTGTGAAGGAACATGTAGAGGCCAGCACTCTAGGGACCATTGATTCTTTGACGCAGACCCTCATCCATTCCACGAGCCCATTAGTTGAGGGGGAGACTTCTATACGTCGTGGTCACATGTGCACTTCATGCAGATCCCTATGCACATTTGGCACTCATGTCAGAGATGGTGCAGATGATGGGCTTGTCACCGATCAGTTCTTGAATGAGACATTTGGCATTGACACATAGGTAAATTACTAATTTGATCACATTTCATACGTATAGTGAATGATTAATTAATTAGGATTTATTGACATTGTTCAAAATTTAGGGTCAAAGTGTTCCTGGGCCTAGCAGCGATCCTCCAGGCCCATTTTTTGTCCCTTCGACGAGTCCTGAGGTATGTATCAATTTAATCATTTTAATTAATACATATATTTATTACGTAATCATATTAAGGATTGACCAAAAAAAATATGCATGTGCATCAGTTCTCCATAGGACCCTCAACCTTTACCACAGACGCAGAGCAGAGACATCATACAAGCTTCACACAGGTACAGTTGTTTCATGTTAATTTAATTCATTTGATTATATTTATTCCATGTTTCATGTTAGATATAACGTGTATTGTATGACATGCAGCTCATGATGTTGGACACACCTCCTCATCTGCGACAGTCTGTTGATAGTGGTGTGGCCGCAGCTATGGCTAGCTCACAGCCATTGACGGAGGTATGAAAGAATTTTCTTCGTTTTAGTTGTTGTTTATAATAGTTAATCTCAAAATTTCTAATGTTATTTATAAGTGATTATATTTATTGAATTTTTGTAGGGTCTTGTCATGCCTAATCGTCCACGAGCATTTGAGGTGGACTTACAGAGTGACTATTTGTTGGCGGTAAGAAAATAATTGATTTTGTGAGTACATATATTTGATTTCAACATATAATAAATATTGATTCATATCTACTTTCTTTGTATCAGTTGGACCTGGAGAAGAGCCTTAACAAGAGGTCAAGTGAGCGTGTCAGGAGGGCCCCATCATCTCCACTGTCTCCCTCCACACGATGGCAGAGGATGTCAAGAGACTTGTTTCCTTCCCATCATGGGAAGGAAAAGATGTAGTTGAGATATTTGATACATATATATATAGAGACTTGTTTCCTTCCCCATGTATATATATAGGCATCTGAGAGACATATTCGATACACATTTGATGTACATATGACATTCTATATTTGATGTATGACATGTTTGATGTATGACATTATTGGTTAATATATGATATGTTTGTTCATATATGACATTATTGGTTATTATAATATATTATGTGTTTGTTAATGTATATGACATTATTGGTTATCATTTTATATTATATGTTTGTTCATGTATGACATTAAATTAGATATGTGCATGTATGAAATTAAATTCAATTGCTAGAGAGTTGCCATTATGTCTACCAACTAGTAGATGTTCTTTTTTGCTTTATTAGTATTTCTCAAAAATTGTAAAGAAGCTGTTTCTGGTGAATAGTTGTAAACAATTGTGATCATCGACTTCATGTACTCATGGCTTTGGTTGCGAACACTTGTAACTTTGGCTATAAGCATCCATGGCTTTGGCTATGTGCACTAGTGGCTTTAGCTATGAGCATTTATGGCTTTGGTTGTAGGCACAATATAGCCTTGGCTGTAGGTTGTCTTTCTTGCTGCATGTCGAAGTTACCTTCAAGAATATCATTAGTCTAAGATCATTACAATTAAAATACTATGACATAATACCTTGGAAATAATAGTCTTTAACCCATTACTTTATTTGTTAAAACATCATGTAGTATCTACTGTAGTCCTTCTACTCAAATATGTTTTCAAAAATACTTAGTACGACAAAGAAATGTCTATGGAAAGCTTGTCAAATAGGATATTGAAGAACTAAATGTGGATAGTCATTAGTACCCATCAATAAGAACACGTACATCTTTCTCAAGCAAGCCATATGACATTAGCAAGTAATTTATAAATTTCCTTTGCAAATAACTAGAAGATGCTATGAATCTTAATACAGAGTTAATCACGAACTCATTATTCCATCCAAGAAGCATATATCACCCTAAGCCAATTAACTGACAGGATAAAAATTAATTCAATTTCAACAAAGTTTTGAGTATAACAAGCATCTTAGGGATTCTTACAAGAATTAACACGATGTTCACAAGAGCATTACAAGTTCTTGTAATGCTATTTCACATATTGTAATCATATTCAGTTTTGAATGGCCATTTGTGTTACAAGCATAAATGTTCTTTAAGGTCTTTTAATTCTAGACATGAATTTTATTATGAAGCTTTTTTATGACAACCCACTCAATGCATATATTGTTGTTCCACATTATGCTAATTTGACTTTCATTAGTTGATTTGGGTCTAGACATGACATTATTCACTACCTTTTTTATATATTATTTTTTTGTAGTGAGGTTCTGGCCTAAATGAATGTATTAATCATCGAAGTTGTGAACCTTGGTCGAGATCCTTACAAATATATTTTCAAATTGGACCTCAAATAGTTTTCTCAGTCACCCCCTGTACACAGATACTAAAATTGTAGTTAATTACAAAATTAATACTGAATTAACACAAGTTTAATTGAGAAGTATTATGTTCCTCAATAGGCTAGATTATTATTGACCGGGAAGCTTTATCTTAGAGCAGATGGTTTCCTAAATCTTTAGCGCAATGACAGTCTTATGGAATGTGGAATTAGGTCTGCTAGCTAAGGAACGTTATTTAAAAGGTGAGGAAACTCAAGACTCATGTGTTTCCAATCAATATAAATGTTTAAATTGCTTCTCTAATTTTTCTATTTATGATCTTCTTAAAACTTAACTTTCTAAATGCATTGATGGGGAAATAAAGATCTTCTAGGAACTAAAGGCTAATCATGTTTAATACTTACAATTCTCTATTTTTATCTAATAATTTAAAAAAGATTGTACAAGTGTTTTCAAAGAGTAACACTTGTCACTAACATCATAAGAAGGAATATCGAAGGAGACTTACCATTGATCCCCCACCACCAAATTCAAGAGAAAACAAAATTCCACTACTAAAGCGATAGTAACAATGATCATCCCTAGTCTCTCCCTTATCACAAAATGATTACCATCAAAATTTGCATTTCCAATTGCGTCATGTGCATTAAAGTGATAGTAACATTTTCACTCTCTTACCTAATGTCTCCCATTTCTGAAACTCCTGGGGAAGGGCAAGGCCATCTTCTCAATACTTCAAAATACAACGAGTTCCATTTTTTCACATATTGATAATCATTGACTTAAAGTATAGTCGAAGTATTGACAGCCCACAGATATGCCCTGTCAAAGATCGCAGCCCTGTGGCATTTAGTGACCCTTAGGGACATTCTGGTTCAGCGTGCCTGAGAACGTTCGAGCACTGAAGGGGACAGGAAGAGGTTGGGGATAGGGTTTACCCGGCCACCCGGAGCTAATGGAGTAGACAGTTTGATCCCACAAAAAAAGATGAGAGAGATTTGGTAGTTGGCAACTTTGTACTGGCCAACACTACAAGTTTCAACATCACCCGAGATGGCATTGTAGAATGAAAATGGAATGTGATCTCCAAAAAGTGAGAGAGGTTATTGTAGGTCTCTGCAACATAGTCCTGTAGGAATTGGAATCTCATCCATATCTTGCACGAGCTTCGAGATATGCCCCATCAAAGATCGCAGCCTTGTGGCATTTAGTGACCCTTAGGGACATTCTGGTTTGGCGTGCCTGAGAACATTCGAGCACTGAAGGGGACAAAACAAGGTTGGGGATAGGGTTTACCTGGCCACCCAAAGCTAATGGAGCAGACAGTTTGATCCCACGACGAAAGATGAGAGAGATTTGGCAGTTGGCAACTTTGTACTGGCCAACACTACAAGTTTCAGCATCACCCGAGATGGCGTTGTAAAATGAAAACGAAATGTGATCTCCAAAAAGCGAGAGAGGTTATTGTAGGTCTCTGCAACATGGTCCTGTAGGAACTAGAATCACATCCATACCTCGCATGAGCTTTGAGATATACCGCATCAAAGATCGCAGCCCTATGGCATTTAGTGACCCTTAGGGACATTCTGGTTCAGCGTGCCTGAGAACGTTCAAGCACTGAAGGGGATAGGAAGAGGTTGGGGATAGGGTTTACCCAGCCACCTGAAGCTAATGGAGCAGACAGTTTGATCCAACAATGAAAGATGAGAGAGATTTGGCAGTTGGCAACTTTGTATTGGCCAACAGTACAAGTTTCAGCATCACCCGAGATGGCTTTGTAGAATAAAAACGGAATGTGATCTCCAAAAAGTGAGAGAGGTTATTGTAGGTCTCTACAACATGGTCCTGTAGGAATTGGAATCTCATCCATATCTCGCATGAGCTCCAAGATATGCCCCATCAAAGATCGCAGCCCTGTGGCATTTAGTGACCCTTAGGGACATTCAGGTTCGGCGTGCCTGAGAACGTTCGAGCACTGAAGGGGACAGGAAGAGGTTGGGGATAGGGTTTTCTCGGCCACCCGGAGCTAATGGAGCAGACAGTTTGATCCCACGACGAAAGATGAGAGAGATTTGGCAGTTGGCAACTTTGTACTGGCCAACACTACAAGTTTTAGCATCACCCGAGATGGCATTGTAGAATGAAAACGGAATGTGATCTCCAAAAAGAGAGAGAGTTTATTGTAGGTCTCTGCAACACGGTCTTGTAGGAATTGGAATCTCATCCATATCTTGCATGAGCTCCGAGATATGCCCCGTCAAAGATCGCAGCCCTGTGGCATTTAGTGACCCTTAAGGACATTCGGGTTCGGCGTGCCTGAGAACGTTCGAGCACTGAAGGGGACAGGAAGAGAATGGGGATAGGGTTTACCCGGCCACCCGGAGCTAATGGAGTAGACAGTTTGATCCCACGATGAAAGATAAGTGAGATTTGGCAGTTGGCAACTTTGTATTGGCCAACACTACAAGTTTCAGCATCACCCGAGATGGCATTGTAGAATGAAAATGGAATGTGATCTCCAAAAAGAGAGAGAGTTTATTGTAGGTCTCTGCAACATGGTCCTGTAGGAACTAGAATCGCATCCATAACTCGCACGAGCTCCGAGATATGCCCCGTCAAAGATCGCAGCCCTATGGCATTTAGTGACCCTTGGCGACATTCTGGATTGACGTGCCTAAGAATGTTCGAGCATTGAAGGGGATAGGAAGAGGTTGGGGATAGGGTTTACCTGGCCACACAGAGCTAACAGAGTAGACAGTTCGATCCCACGAGGAAAGATGAGAGAGATTTGGCAGTTGGCAACTTTGTACTAGCCGATATTGCAAGTTTTAGCATCACCCGAGATGACGTCGTAAAATGAAAATGGAGTGTGATCTCCAAAAAGTGAGAGAGGTTATTGTAGGTCTCCAAAAAGAGTGTTTAAAAATGCAAAAACAATGGGGGGTCCTTTGTATGGTTTGGGAGTTTGACCGTTAAAACTAGAAATTGTCCTAGTAGTAAGTGCCGGTAACAGTTTTGAAATTTGATTGTTGACTGTTGAGAAACCTCAAGTTTGGGATTTTTCTTGTTGGTTTGAGTCTATAATAACCATTTCCATCTGAAAATTTGAGTGTTGAAACCATTTAAGAAGTATTTGCATAGTTTTCCCTAAAATTTGAGTGCATAAAAAGGGGTATGTGATTGCTCCCAAGGTGGATTTAGTGTTTTCTCCAAAAAAGAGTTGCATTTTATGTTTGAAGTCATCTAATATAACCAAAGTGAATGTGTTTGAACCATTTTGGGGTTCTAGAGACGTTGCAAAGTAAGAGTTCTAGAAAGCCCTCGGGTAAAGGGGCTAGAAAGGAGGGTTTTGTAAAAACCATTGTAAAGTTGATCATGAGACCAAAAAAATAGAAGAATCCTTGCATTTGAGTCATGTCTTAAGACTTTTTTGGGTCATGGGAGTTTGAAAAGTCAAGGGATTGTGAGTTGCTTTGTAAATGGCCTCAAACTAGGCCTAGTTGGCAGACTGAAATAGCCAGTTTTGAGTGATATTTTACAAAACAAGTGTAGTTGGTTTTGGAGTATATTTTAGAGTGAGGAAAAGGGTATTTTAATCACCCAATAGTTTAGGAAGTTCTGTGGAAAATTTTGGAGAAAACAACAAATTAGTGACTGGCAAGGGCTAGTTGGAACAAGCCTAGAAGAGGCAAAATTGAGAAAGTGTAAGAGATGAGTTGCTGAGAGTGTGCAAGGAGTTGGAACATGTTAGATGAGATGTTTTGAGATGATCCAAGGTGTTGAGGCCATGATATGATGCCAAGGATGAGTTTTGGTACTTGCATAGGGTGTTCCAACCAAGCTACAAATGCATAGGATAGGACCTTGTAAGGTACTTGCAAATTATGGTTCTAATGCCGACAAAATAGAACTCCCACCAAACTTGGAAATTTACCTTATCTTTAATGTCAAGGACTAAGTTCAATATAAAGGGCCTACATTCATAGAAGGACAAACAAAATCAAAGGTTGAAGAAGTCACTATCCCATTATAATCTCAGCCAAAAGTTGAAAAGGTTATGGATTCAAGAATCAAGAAGAAGACTTGTCATGGCACCTGTATGGAGCATCTTATCAAATGGAAGGATCAACCAGAATTTGAAGTAACATGGATAGATGAGAGTGATTTTGGAAAGAAAGGTATTCCTACGAAATTCCTTCAGATTTATCCACCATGAGTTCTTTGTCACATGGGGAGAATGGTGCAAGAGCACCTAGTGAGTTTGAAAATTTTGGCCTAATTGGGGCTCTAGACCTAGTTGGTCAAGTAAGAAAGAAAAGGACATCTATGATTTGGGTTGGTGAGTGGAGTCTTGTGATGATTAGGAGAGTTTGGAAATATCAAGTTGAGGACCATATAATAACCCTAGATATTGCATTGGGGTTTGTGCCCAATTTTTCCTAGTAGAGAGAAAATGCCTTCATTTGAATATTGGGGTGATTGAAGTTGACATAGTCAATTGGTGTGCATAGATCCTAGGGAAGGGGATAGTTGGGAGATATCCTCTTGGGAATAGGGTCAAGAAGAAACCCTATAGGATCAGAAGAAGTCATTGGTTAGTTTGGGCATAGTGGCCTAAACTAGCAAGGTGGGTCTCCTTACATTACTTTAGGTTAGAGAATTCCAATTTTTATTTGTTCAAGGCTAAGAGACATATAAAAAACTACATTTTCAATTATGATCTCAAGGCATGCATGGCAGTCCAAGTACATGGATGGATGATGAAATAATTATTCTTGAATTGGCTAGATCACTTTGTAAGAACAATTCCATGTGGGGTGTTTCTCTCAAAAATGTGTCTTCTAGTATTTGATGATCATGGAATCCATATGACATGGAAAATAATTGATAAAGCAAAGAAGTTGGGCATAGATTGTGTGTCACTTGTAGCGTATACCATCTATAGGTGTCAATCATTGGATGTTAGTTTTTTCTCACCATTAAAATCTTACTTAAAACATATTTGGAATGTGTGGTTGGCTAGGAACCCTCAAATCAATATTGGTCGTGAGGAGTTAGGAATGTTATCCAGCAAAGCCTTCCAATTTGGCACTTACACCCGATAATATAATGAGTGGTTTCCATAGGATAGGGATATGGTCTTTGAATAGGGAGGTTTTAGTGAATGATATAGGCCCAAGAAAGTGCTTCATTGTTGATGAGGATGGAAAATAGGGATCTAAACCACAACCCACAAGTAGTGGATCGGAAGAAACAACTACTGTAGATGATGCAAATATTGATGAGTTGTAAAGCGAGGGGGAGGAAATCACTATTGAATCCTTCCTAAAAATCAATGGCTTATTAGATGAACCAATTAACACTTTGTTGAGGAGTTATGGACAAAATATGAAGGGACTAGGTACAATTGCACCTAAAAATACCCAACCAGAAAACCTGAACCAGCCAGTGGACTACTATAGGAGATAAAACCTTGAGCATACAACAAACATTGATATTAGATTAAGCTTGCTAATGCAAGATTCACAACCATATTGGTTGTAGGAGGTTGTCACAAACCTTGGGTAACCAAATACTTGTGGGGATGAAAATGTTTCCCTTTTAATTCCATCCCCACCACATGTTGACCCCAAGGACGTCATCTAATGCTTTGCAAATGGTGGCAACCATGATGAAATAAATAGTTAACAATTTTTTGATACCCACGCCCAAAATGACTATGATGTAGATGTTGATTTTATACGTTACATGCCACTAAATAGAAAACAACATAGTGGTTTACCTAGTAGATTCGTATAGCTACCAAAGAAAAGGATACAAAATTCTAAGGAACAAGAGAGACTAAGAAGTTATTTGAGGCTAATGCACTTTACATGAAGAAAATATTCTGATATACCTCTTCTCCCATAGCATAAATCACATTCTGATATGTTCAATGCTCTAATCCCTAGATTAGGAAATATTCTTACTTAATAAGTGTAACCCCAAGCATTGTCACCATAGTTGGCAACAAATGGTGAGAGTCCCAATCAACTAGTGAAAAAAATGACTAAGTTGATGGAGCTGAATCCTACATTACACACATCTCCTAGTAGTGGACAGGAGGATGTTGGGATTGGGAGCATAGCACCTATTCCCTTTCCCAGTTTTATGAACAATTGATGGGAACTCAAGTAGATGGGAGAAATTCCAATTTTTTTGAAGCGATAAAGTTTTGTGATGTATTTAGAATATCTAAGATAGATTTATTTTTTATGTGAACTAAACCATTCTTACATTACTATTTAAATGTATTTGTATTGTTATAATAGTTTGATTGTTGGTCATGGTGTACTACTAGCATACTTAAAATTTTAATTAATTTTTTTGGTAAATTAAGTCAAGAGATATCTAATTTAAAATATGTAAAGTTTAGAAATATAAATAGTTCATCATAGAGATATTATAGAATTAATTTATTTTAAATAATAGAAATAATCATAACAAATAGATAGAAATAAAAAATAATAATTTTATACAAAAAGTTTTAATTTATTTTAAATAATTAAATAATAGAAACATCATAGAATTAATAATTCAGTATAATCATAACAAATAGACACTAAACAATCCCAAATTGAAACATACGAAGGTCCAACTAGAATAATGACTTTAAATAACCAAATACCAAAGCCAAACAAAGGAAATGGGACTTTTACCTTAAATGAATAAATTACATGAAGAAGGGTGGCTAGCTGTTTGGAAATCTACTTATTTTTCTTCTCTCCCTCCTGTCATCCAAGAGAACATGCAATGAAAGGAAAATATCGTCACAATAAGAAAATATGAAAAATATTGTTCTAGCTTTAAAAAAATTGGAGACATCAAAACATAAAATCTAGATTCTAAACAAATCAAAACATAAAATCTATGATTTAAACTAAATCTCATCACTTACGCATCATAACAATGCGGTCCACCTTAGTCATGTGGGCAGTCTTGGGGAAGAGGTTGCAACAATGTATTTGGATCCAGTTGATCACTCTTTCTCTCTCTCCCTCTCTCTATATTCAATCTAATGAGCCAACTGGATCTGCTCGACATTTTAATGTCTCAAGTATTGCCTCGTGGTCTGACTCGCGAACTTTCCAAAGATTCTTATTATGTGGTTTTCCACCATATTTTATCAAGTGGACATTTGATGCGACAACAAGATTTGAATAATGAAGAATCTTCCTCTCTGTTTGCCAATCCTTGAATAACCACAAGTTAGGGTTCTTCATAGAATATCGTCTAAGCCATGTGCCGATTACAACCACCGCACCGACATGGTACTCTAAACCTTCACCATCTATAACCGAGTGATCCAATTTTTGTTTGGCTTGAACACAACGACACAAATAATAATCTATCCCTTCTTCATTGTCTTCAGGTGCAATAATAGCAAAAACATGGCCTTCAGTGACAAATGTACAAAATGCGGTCATTAATTCAGAAAATACTTGCCTAAAAGTTATAAAGTTACATATTGAAATTACAAAGATATATAAATATATATATTACTAGGTTGCACTAGATCAGACAAGCAGTCAAAGTCAATAGACGATTCCATCTGTACCATTTCCAGTGCTTGTGGGGGATGATAGGTGTCAATTGGGTCCAAAACTCGTATATCCCATTTGTCCACCCATTCAGTCGACTCACAGTCATCCCAATTTCCTCTTCACATGATGGACAATAGCATGCCATTTTTCGTGTGTGGATACTCCATGAACCTGCATCAGAGCTTCTAAAAGAGTGCAACTCACTGGATCCTGTTAGTGTGCAACAATCCTGATATGGTGCAATGTTAGTATTATCTATCAACCAAAAAAATCTATGAACCGTAGACTCACCTTCCTTAGCTGGACCCATTGTAGCGTTACACCACTGGACGATGGATTTTGCATCTGTCAATATTGCTCCATCTTTGTACTTTAGTTGTTCATGAGCTAAGGCTCTTTTGATGCATGCCCCTGCACCATCGTGCTCTCCCTTTCCATGACCAACCTTTGTGAAATTCCACATGTATTGAATTCTACACAACTTGTGCATCCTGCTCAACCAATAGAACATCCGTGCATTCTTGAATTGAGATGCACAATTGTCTGACCAAATAATGTGCTGATTATATGTGATGCCCTTATTAGCCAAATCTTCATAAAATAGTTGAAAACAACCATGTATGGACTCCGTAGAATGTGATCGATCATCGCTGATGTAAAAATGGTACTCCCTCAAAATCTTCCTATCATCCTCTGTACTTGTAGGTGAATACATGAATGTTATGTGAACAAATATGGAAACCTATTGAGAAGTATAATACTTTGCTTGCACCTCATTTTGTGGTTGTAGTGTGTAGTTCTCTGTGAAATCTACAACTGAAACAATGGTATCCAGTGGAAATGTATCCTTGCACAAATTGAATTACAAATCCAGTGATCGAGCTCTATGGGTATGCCTTGCATACTCGTAAATAATGTTTTCATGAAAAATCTTCATGAACTCATACACTGAAATCTTTTCAATGACTAAATCACATCTTTTACCATGTTTCCCATCTTTTAGAGCATATGTCACTGTCTTAAATTTTTCGTAATCTACTATTTCATTTCCAATTGCATGTGTACTATCCATTGTTGACAAGTTGATAAAGGTTGCAAAGAACCACAAAATAAGCATGTACCATCCAAGCATGATGTCTTGTAAAATTGTTGGTGGTCCCTTATTTCACATAAAATGTTGAATATGAATTCCCTTGAAGATCTTGATGGCTCATTTATGTCACAATCCTGCAAAAAAAATTGAGAATGCAAAATTACGCATATATGCCTAAAAATATCAAAATGGTTAGAAAATTCAATATGTATCCTACAACAACAAGTTGTGTGCGTGTGATTCATCTTCACATAAACAGGTTTACCCATCTCAAAAAATCTTTGACTTATTCGAATTTGAGGATACATACCAATAAATTTTGCAAAAAATTGTGTCTAACTTGTGTCCAAAAAATGTTTCGCACGTGGCTTGCGATTTTGGCTACCAATCCTCCTTCTTACAACATCTCTTTGATTAGGGGAAACACGTGTGTTATTTTTCCAAAAATCTTCGATCAATGATTTCAAGGCTTCACTAATTTCTTTATCCTTTCGTGGTAGTCTACCGCTAAATGTCCATAACTCATTTTTTGTTGGATCTTCCAATCTCTCACGCCTTAGCATGACTCTCCTTAGAGTACCTCTACCAATTTTTAATGTTTTGCTTGTCTTTCTCATGAGTCGAGCTTTCTTCATTTGGCTACTTACTATTGTCGATGTAAGTACTTGTCTTGCAATATTACTATCTTTGGTGCGTGATTTAGAATCCACTTTGTCATAAGCATTCATTAGATTTTTTACAATATTTTTTTCATTTGAATCATCCATCGTTCTTAGCGCAAGAATCTTCATGATAGGCCTAAATTTTAAATTTCTCATCATTTCAACAAATAATTGGCATTGACCTGTAATATTTAATTCATCAAAAAATAATCTCCACATACGATTAACTTTTCTTTGAAAAGTACGCTTGCTAATCTTGTCAGGCATTGATTTCAAAATGTTACTATCAATATCAATCAAATATTTTGGTCTTCTAAAACGAATTCTAGAAGGTGTTATAATCTCTTCAATTATCTCAACATTTTGAACATCAACATAAGGTTGAGTGTATTGCGTACCTTGAACCGAAGATGATGTGCCTTGGAAATAAGATGCAAAAGATGGAATATCACCTACTTGATGTGTTGATGTTGTGCCTTCAACATGACATGATGGAGTGTGTATATCGTCGGATCTATAAATCGGTGTCTTTTCAACATGAGAGGACGATATGACTTCAACATTGGAAGATGGTGTAGCGGACGATATGACTCCAACATTAGAAGATGGTGCAGCTTCACAATTCAATTGTCTTCTTGAGTGTAACAGTCTCATTCGTTCTCTTTGTCTTTCCAATTCTTCCTCTTTGTTTTTTGGTACCGATGGTTCTTGATCCTCTTCGAAAGTCAATTCTTCATTATTGCTTTGCAATTTTCTTTGCTCACGTAATAATTTCATTTTATCTCTTTTAATTGCCAAATCTCTCTCCCTATCTTCATTTGTTTGATTTTTTGGTTTCTTCCTTGGCATGATGATGATTTCTACATGTCAAATTATTCAAACATTTGAATTACTTAAAATGTGTAAATTACAAATTATTCAAATACATATAAAAATTATAATTTTTTGAATGAATACACAATATATATATAAAATGACTTGTCAAATTTCTAACCATTTCGAAATAACATTTCATTGAAACATACAAATTTCAATGAATTCACTATATATTAAACAACATGTCAAATTATAATCAAATTTGTATCTATATATCAACAAACAATATTTAAAATAGATTGCACTAACCTTTTCTATACAAGGAATATTCAAAAAGTCTTCAAATCGTGTATCCAATGATTGAATTTGGTGTTTGCTAGCTTCCAAAAGTGTTTGCCACCTTGAAATAGTGTTTGTTAGCTTGAAATAGTGTTTGCCACCTTGAAAGAGTGTTTTTTTGTGTTGAAACCCGCAATTTCTGTCGGGATAACAGAGTGCAGAACAGAACAAAAGCAGATAATGAATGAAATGGGCCCCAAAGTTGTTTTTTGACCATTTTTAGGTAATTTCACATAGCGCGTACGTGCTATAGCACGTATGCACTATGTGAGAACACATCACTCTCCACCCTCCCTACTCTCTCTCTCCCCTCTCCCATCATCTACACTCTCTCTCTCTCCCCTCTCCCATCCTTTACTCTCTCTCGCTCTCCCTCTCCCACCGCCTACTCTCTCTATCTCTCTCACCCTCTCTCCTCTCCCATCCCCTACTCTTTAGATCTCTCACACAAACTCCCATCCTCCCTCTCCCACTTCTTACTCTCTCTCTCTCTCTCCCCCATCTCCCTACTCTCTCTCACACTCTCACATCTGCTACTCTCTCTCTCCCATCCCATAAAATCTCTCTTTTATAGATACACACTCCCATCCCCCTCTCTCTCTCCTCTCCCATCCCCTACTCTCTACTCTCTCTTTCCCATCCCCTACTCTCTCTCACACACTCTCTCCCATCCCCTACTCTCAATCTCTCTCTCTCTCTCCCATCCCATTCTCTCTCTCTGCCACCTCCTACTCTCTCTCACACTCTCTCCCATCCCCTACTCTCTCTTACACACACTCCCATCCACCCCTCTCTCCCATCCGCTACTCTCTCTCTCTTGGGCTGCTCTCTCTCTCTCTCTCTCCCCTCTCCCACCACCTACTATCTCTCTCTCTCTCCCGCTCTACTCTCTCTCTCCCATCCCCTACTCTTACTCTCTCTCTCTCCAATCCCCAACTCTCTCTCACACTCTCTCCCATCCCCAACTCTCTCTCATCCTTTCACTCTGTCTCTCTCATCTCATACTCTCTCTCTGCCACCTCCTACTCTCTCTCACACTCTTTCCCATCCTTTCACTTTGTCTCTCCCATCTCATACTCTCTCTTTGCCACCCCCTACTCTCTCTCACACTCTCACACTCTCTCCCATCCCCTACTCTCTCTCTTTCATAGACACACACACACACACACACACACACACACTCCCATCCCCCCTCTATCTTCTCTCCCTTCCCCTACTCTCTAGATTTGTCACATGCACTCCTATCCCCCTCTCTCTTTCTCCCTCTCCCTACTCTCTCACACTCTCTCCCATCCCCTACTCTCTCTCTCTCACACTCTCTCCCATCCCCTACTCTCTCTCTCTCTCTCTCCCCCATCCCATTCTCTCTCTCTGCTACCTCCTACTCTCTCTCACACTCTCTCCCATCCCCTACTCTCTCTTACACACACTCCCATCCGCCCCTCTCTCCCATTCACTACTCTCTCTTTGTCTCTTAGGCTACTCTCTCTCTCCCCTCTCCCATCCCCTAAACTCTCTCTTTTGCAGATACACACTCCCATCCCCCTCTCTCTCTCCCCTCTCCCATCCCTTACTCTCTAGATTTCTCACACGCACTCCCATCCCTCTCTCTCCTCATCTCCCACTCCCTCTCCCACCACTTACTATCTCTCTCTCTCAAGTTCTCTCCCTCCCTCTCTACTCTCTCTCTCTCTCTCTCCCCCATCCCATACTCTTACTCTCTCTCTCTCTCCAATCCCCAACTCTCTCTCACACTCTCTCCCATCCCCTACTCTCTCTAACAATCTCTCTCATCCTTTCACTCTGTCTCTCTCATCTCGTACTCTCTCTCTTTGCCACCTCCTACTCTGTCTCACACTCTTTCCCATCCTTTCACTCTGTCTCTCCCATCTCGTACTCTCTCTTTGCCACCCCCTACTCTCTCTCACACTCTCACACTCTCTCCTATCCCCTACTCTCTCTCTTTCACACACACACACACACACACACACACACACACACACACACACACACACACACACACACACACACACACACACACACACACACATACACACACACACACACTCACACTCCCATCCCCCCTCTCTCTTCTCTCCCATCCCCTACTCTCTAGATTTTTTACACGCACTCCCATCCCTCTCTCTCCTCCTCTCCCTCTCCCTCTCCCAGGTCACCTACTATCTCTCTCTCTCCCTCTCTACTCTCTCTCTCTCTCTCATCCCCTACTCTTACTCTCTCTCTCTCTCCCATTCCCAACTCTCTCTCACACTCTCTCCCATCCCCTACTCTCTCTCACACTCTCTCCCATCCTTTCACTCTATCTCTCCCATCCTGTACTCTCTCTGTCGCCCCCTACTCTCTCTCTCTCTCACTCTCCCATCCTTTCACTCTATCTCTCCCATCCTTTCACTTTGCCTCTCCCATTTCGTACTCTCTCTTTGCCACCCCTTACTCTCTCTCACACTCTCACACTCTCTCCCATCCCCTACTCTCTCTCTTTCACAGACACACACACTCTTATCCCCCCACTCTCTTCTCTCCCATTCCCTACTCTCTACATCTGTCATGCACACTCCTATCCCCTCTATCTCTCTCCCTCTCCCTCTCCTACCGCCTACTAGATCTCTCTCTCTCTCAAGTTCTCTCTCTCCCTCTCTACTCTCTCTCTCTCCCATCCCATCCCTTACTCTCACTCTCTCTCTCTCCCATCCCCTACTCTCTCTCACACTCCCATCCCCTAATCTCACTCTCTCTCTCCCATCCTGTACGAGCTCTCTCTGCCACCACCTACTCTCTCTCTCACACTCTTACACTCTCTCCCATCCCCTACTCTATCTCTCTTACACACATTCCCATTCCCCCCCTCTCTCTCTCCCTCTCCCACTCCCTCTCCCACTGCCTACTTTCTCTCCCCCATCCCCTACTCTCTCTCTCCCCTCTCCCATCCCCTACTCTCTCTCTTTCATAGACACACACTCCCATCCCCCACTTTCTCTCTCCTCTCCCATCCCCTACTCTCTAGATTTGTCACACACACTCCCATCCCCCCTCTCTCTCCCTCTCCCACTCCCTCTTGCACCACATACTATCTCTCTCTCTCTCAAGTACTCTCTTTCCCTCTTTACTTTCTCTCTCCCATCCCCTACTCTCACTCTCTCTCTTCCATCCCCTACTCTCTCTCACACTCTCTCCCATCCCCTACTCTATCTCTCTTATACACATTCCCATTCCCCCCCCCCCCTCTCTCTCTCTCACACTCCCTCTCCCATTGCCTACTCTCTCCCATCCCCAACTCTATCTCTCTTACACACTTCCATTCCCCCTCTCTCTCTCTCCCTCCCACTCCCTCTCCCATCACCTACTATCTCTCTCTCTCTCTCTCTCACTCTCTCCCTCTCTCTCCCATCCCCTACTCTCAGTCTCTCTCTCTTTGCCACCCCTACTCTCTCTCACACTCTCACACTCTCTCCCATCCCCTACTTTCTCTCTTACACACACTTCCATCCCCCCTCTCTCTCCCTCTCCCACTCCCTCTGCCATTGCCTAATCTCTTTCTCTTCCATCCACCCTCTCTCTCCCTCTCCCACTCCCTCTGCCATTGCCTACTCTCTTTCTATCCCATCCCCTACTCTCTCTATCTCTCTCTCCCCTCTCTCATTCCCTACTCTCTCTCTTTCACACACACCCATCCCCCCTCTCTCCTCTCCCATCCTCTACTTTTTCTCTCACTCGCTCTCCCTCTCCCACTGCCTACTCTCACTCTCTCTCTCTCTCTCTCTCACTCTCACTCTCTCCCTCTCTACTCTCTCTCTGCTACCCCCTACCCTCTCTCACATTTTCACACTCTCTCTCTTTCTCTCTTACACACATTTCCATCCCCCTCTCTCTCTCCCTCTCCCACTCCCTCTCCCATCGCCTACTCTCTCTTCCATCCCCTACTCTCTCTTCCATCCCCTACTCTCTCTCAAGCTACTCTATCTTCTCCCTCTCCCATTCCCTACTCTCTCTCTTTCACACACATGCACTCCCATCCTCCTCTCTCTCGCTCTTCCTCTCCCACTCCATCTCCCACCACCTACTCTCTCTCTCCCCCATCCCCTACTCTCAATCTCTCTCTCCCAACTTGTACTCTCTCTCACACTTCCTCTCTCTCCCATCCCCTACTTTCAATCTCTCTCCCCCATCCCGTACTCTCTCTTTGCCACCTCTACTCTCTCTCTCTCTCACACTTCTTCTCTCTTGCATCTTGTACTCTCTTTTCCACCCCTACTCTCTCACATTTCCTCTATCTCTCATCCTATACTCTCTCTGCCACCCCTACTCTTTTTCACTTCCTCTCTCCCCTCTCCCATCCCCTACTTTCTCTCTATCTCTCTCTCACACACAAATAGCCATTCCCTTTCCCCACCCCCTAGCTCTCTTTTGGTTTTGGTTTGCAATTTAGGTCTCAATAGCGCATGCACACTATAGCGCGTGCACGCTGAATTCAATAGCGTTTTAATAGCGCGTGCATGCTATAGGATGCACGCGCTATAGGGCGCATGTGCTATTCAAAGCTTTGCATTAAAACTAAGCCTAAGGCTTGGTTTTGCCTTGGAGATCCAACCCAAAGGTTTGGAGTTTATAAATAGGTCTGAGACGTGTTTTTCAGCAAACATACAAAAAATGATTGATTTTTCTTGTGTGCTCCCCTTCAAGATTCCTCGTGGTTCGGTATCGATAAGATTAGGTTACATAACATTATAGGTCTTTGTGTTAGCTATCTAACCATATAATTTATTTTTAATTTGAACTATTTTAAGTCTTTCATCTATAATTTCTTTTGAATGTATGTTCATTTTTTGTCAAAAACCACCATGTACTAATTGGGTTGTAGATTTTAGCTCATTCATCGAATTTTGTAACAACTTAGTTTTTTAGAAACTAGACTCCATTCTACACACTTTGAAAAAAAGAAGTTTTGATTTTAGATTAGTTTTCAATCATTTCTAGGGGGAGCACATAGATATTTCACATTTTTGGGATGGGTCTAATTAAAAAATTCATTAAAAAAAAAAATACACATTATAAAATTACCTGAAAAATCTGGGATAAACTACATAGTGTTAGGTAACTTTTGATCAGAGTGATTAAAGAATTTCAAAAAAAAAGTTAAAATTTTAGGGGGGCCACACTTTGTACTATGTTATGTTTTTTTGGAATAAACAGTACCACTTTCTGTGGCCCCCTTTTTTGAGGACCTAAATCTAAACCATTTTGAAAAAAAATTAGTAGTTTAGAAACTAGATTCAAAGGACCACGACTTTTGTTTTTGTCATATCTTAAAATTTTGAGCGTAACTATCTTCAAATTCTTGTTGAAGTCCAGAATTTTTTGATTTCAGGAAAAAGGTGTCCACTTATACCCCCCTTTTGGCACCACAACTTTGTGCACTTACCCCTAGAAAAGTTATGAATGAACCTACGATAGTAATTGGCTAGATCAATGAAGCTATGAATTTATGACATGGTAGTGGGTGTAGGCCAATCTTCCATTGCCTGGATCTTTGCAGGGTCTACAGAGATGTCATCACCTGATGTGATATGCCCTAAATACTATATCTCCGATTGAAATAAATCACACTTCGCCGAGTTGGCATAAAGTTGATTATCTCTCAAGCACTGCAAAACCAATCATAGATGTTCCTCATGCTCCTTCTAGGATCTAGAATATATAAAAATATCATCTAGGAATACAAGAACAAATTGATCAAGATAAGAACAGAATACCCCATTCATCAAACACATGAAAACTGATGGAGTGTTCATCAACCCAAATGAGACCATTGTGAACTCGTCATGCCCATAGTGAGTTTGGAAGGAAATCTTATGAATGTCAGCATCCTAAATGCAAAGCTCATGGTATCTTGACTTTAGATCAATCTTGGATAACATTGTGGCTCCCTTGATCTGATCAAATAAATTGTCAATCCTTGGTAAAGGATACCTGTTCTTATTTTCACCTTGTTCAAATGCCTATAGTCAATACACAAGTGTAACTAACCATCCTTCTTCTTCACAAAGAGCACTAGTGCTCCCATGGAGAAACACTCAGCCGAATACAACCCTTCGCCAAAAGTTCCTCAAGTTGTAGGCACAACTCACTCAACTCCTGAGTGGTCATTCGATAAGCAGCTCTAGAGATAGGCTCCACTCCTGAAATAAGATCAATGCCAAAATTAATACCACTCTTCAGTGGCATACCCAGAATCTCGCTAGAAAAGATATCCACATATTCTTGTAAGAGAGGATGGTCTAGAGCCTCCCTACAGGGTCTTCTTCCTCTAGTTCACTCATCATAACATAAATCACTTGACATCCCTTACAAAAAATCCACTTCAATTGCATAGCAGAGATCATCTGTATAGACATAGGTCTCTGGATGCCCACAATCTTTGAGTCCTTCCCTTGATCATCCTTACACAAAATGGTCTTCTTTCCGTAATGAATACTAGCTCTAAGAGAGACAAGCCAATCCATACCCAAAACCACGTCATAAGAACCAAAAGGGATGACCCAAAGGTCTACTTATGTAACAAACCCTCCTAGGTTTAGTTCACACTATTGCACTAAGGAATATGTGGGAACTCTAGCTCCTAAAGCTAGTTCCACTTACCAACCCAAGTATTGCTTTACCACATCTAGCTTAGATTTAGCAACTATGGATGGTGAAATAAAAGAGTCTTTAGCACTTGAATCAAACAAGGTAGAGAGAGGTATACCTCAAATATCTCTCGTAGTCTCAACCACAGTTCCTTGATGATCTTCCTGTCAGTGGTGCACCGCTATAAATACTCTGTGAGATCTAACTACATCCCCAATTGTAGGCTAAGATGCAGCTGGCCTAGGTCCTGAATAGTGAGATGTACGCTGTGAGTAGTTGGCTACAACATGCCCAAATTGTCCATAAGAATAGCATCTTGTGTCTCTACCAAACCCTCTCCCTACTGGAGGTGCACTCGATTGCTAGTGGCTATCCCTACTAGAAAAAGACTAGTTTCTCTATGCAGAATGAGATTTCTGATTTTGCCTATTGTGCTGTGAATTAAAAAAGTTCCTAGAGTTGGAACCGCCGCCACCACTTTGTGCCAGAGGGTAGGATCTCTTTTGCTATTGCTATTGTGATGGTTGTTACTATTGATGCTAATTTCCCTTAGGATAAGGGGATTTCCTATTGCTACCCGTGTTCTGATTACCCTTGGACCCTGATGCTACATGTGCTCCCACCAAGCCACCATGTCCTAAGGTGGCTCTCTGCTCTACCAATATAGCCTGATGTATCTCTTCCTTGAGGGTTTTTGGCTGAAATACCTTAACACCCCCAATGAGATAGTTATTAATTCCCCAAATAAAATGTTACGCCATTAGTGGGAAGCTATCACTAATCTTCGAATAAGGTATAAGCTCATAGAATTTCTATGCATACTCTACTATGGTCATAGTGTACTATCTTAGGTTGTGAAATTTATCTGCATTTTGTTGTTGCCATTCCTCTAGTAGGAAGTGCTCATAGAAGTTCTCTAGAAATAACTCCCATGTGATAGTAATCATATCTACTCATAAATTCCTCTCCTTGATGTTCCACAGTGTGGCCCCAAAGAGTTCCAAGTGGGTAATAGAAAACCTCACTTTGACATTAGAGTCAAAGTCCCGAATAGAAAAAAACCTATCTAGAGAAATTAGCCACTGCTTTGCCACATATCCTAAACTCAACCCATTAAAGGGTTTGATCTTGGACCTTTAAAGATCCTTCATTTGAGCATCCTTAACTAACCTCTACATGTCACTATAATGGTCTCTCTGAGGACTCCTAGACCTATGTCTCTCCTCATGCCCTACACAGTGTGACCCCTCATGATCTACACCTTGAGGAGGAGGTAGTCACTCTAAAATGGTCCTCATCATCTACCTTAGGCCAACCTCCTCAGAATTGGCCTGATGCTCACTATGGTGCTCTTCCCTATTCTCCTCTTAAACGAGACCTTCATGGTTAGACTCACACACACTAATGTCCCTACCTTGCCCACAACCTCTACTACGGATTGAGCTACGACCTCTAACTATAGATCTCGTCCTAGATACCATCCTACAATAATATCCAAGAATAATGAGATACTAGAATATCCATAAGAACATACTACTATAAAGCATACACATAAGAAACATGTTTTGAATATAGTATATGATCAATTTTAATTTTGCCTATTTTAGGTTTAAGTACATTTCAGTTTGAAGTTCAAGTGTTTCAAGTTTGTAATACATACATATCATAGCTTAAGTTTTGTTTTAGTTCAACTAGTGGTGTTCCAATATATCCATAGCTCCCAATGTAGAAACTCAAGCTTTGATACTAGATGTAACACCCAAGAAATTAACCTAAAGATTCACTAAGATTGCCAAACTTTTTTTTTCAAAGATAATAACTTAACAATAATAGATATAAAATAGTAGAAGCAATAAAATACACACATACATAAGAAACACATAAACAGATTACAAATATTAAGGGTCCCATGATGTTGAATTAAAAATTTAGGTTTAATTAATACTAAAACCAATATATAATAAATCCACATTAAAGAATAACTACAAGTATGAATCCTTTTAAATTATATATAATGATCTCGAATGCCAATTGGTAATAATCATAATGCACAATCATCCACTGTACAAGTCACAAGGTATGGAAGGATGAAAGAATATACATCAAAAATAGATTACATCATCTCATAAGATCTATGAAATCAAATACAATACAATAGAGTATAAGCATCCCTCATAGTAAACAAGAACTAAATGAAAGGTAATACAAAATAAAGAACTCCAACAATGACATCAAACTGTTAGATCTCAATGGTAAAAGTAAAAAGCAGTACCACCCAACCTTGTGGTAACCTAAATGGTCCACTTCCATTGCGTTGAGGAGATAGTCTCAAGTCCCAAATAGGATAACAATCCCAAAACTCAAAACCAACATCTAGGTCAAGGAAAACCTGAAAGCAATCTATCTCAAAGGTACCAAGACACAAATGACATTTAAACCCAAAGGCAACAATGACACGTAGAAAATCTACTATGTAAGTGGAAAAGTGTCATCGCATGAGCCAACTCTAAGGTTACCCTGGCAGCCTCACTAGACTCCAGTCCTCTAGTGACTCTATGTGGCACTAGTATCCTTTTGTACTAACAAGGCATACTAATGAAGCAAGGTCACAACTGAGAATCCTCTCAACTCCCATCCTTGCTTGTACTAGCACTCGAGATATGGGCGAGGAAAAACAACAACTCTTATTAATTCATTTTACTCTCATTTGATGAAATGTTATCGCTTATTAACGTAACCTACAATGGGTTACCTAGGAAACCTCATTAGGGCTCCAACCTCCATTGCAAGCCACTTCCTAAGATGACATATAGATAACCTACCCTAAGCTTAGTAAAAGTAGAAGGTCTCATATCACCATAAAATATACATCAGTTCTTTAACAAGCGACTAGAAAGCACTAAAATATCACTAATTGAAAAATCATAGATTTCACCAATATAATCATCCTAACAGGACTAATCCAAAATCAAGTACACATATACAAAACCATGACATCACATGAAATCACCAAAAACAATGACTCTCAGCCTCTGGTAGACATCCTAAAACTAGTCAACACTCCCCAAACCCAACACATAAGAAAACATACAACTGGCAGTGCAGTTTCATAGTTTTGTTTGGTTTTGAAAACATATAGTATTGGTTTAATAGTAAGGTTCTAGTTTACATTTTGTTATAAGTTTTCATCATAAAATGGTTTACAATTTCCCATATGAATAAACTCATTTCCACTTTTAAATCCAAAAACACATTTACTGCTAACTTGCAAAAATCAATTTGTCTTTATTACAATTACAAATAAAATAAAATAATAATCATTAAATTATTAATAAATAATTGACAAGTTATTAATAAAATAATAAAAGTTTACTAATAATCGTAATTATTACTTAACAATAAAACAAATTTATTTAAACTTACCAATTAACATCCAATAACAATTTAATTAATTAATAATATTATTAATTAAATTTATTACAAACTATCTAAAACTTTAATTTAAAATAATTAATAAATTATCAAGATTTTAATAATTTTTAAATAAAAACTATTAATAACAAAATTTGCTACTAATAAATTTTAAGTAAAAAAATTTAAAAAACATGAGTCTTAAGGCCCATCGGCCTGCAAAACACGCTTGCCATAGTAGTCTGTTGCGATCACAATAGAGTACTACTGTGTCAGTAGTAGTACTTGTTGCGTATGTAGCAGCTCTGTTGCCAACCATTGTACGCAAGGGCAAAGGTGGGTGAGGGGTTGGTGGCCCCACCCACCAAATTATTTTTAAAAAAAAATTGTTTATAACAAAAAAAACCAACTTGCCCCCCTTTAGTTTAATTTTTTTTTAATTTATATTTTTCCATATCAAACTTGTGAATTATATATGATAGGGAAAACTAGGATAAACAATCAAATTTTACATTTTATAAATTCATTTCTTCCCCAAAACCCTACCTGATTAAAAAAACCTTTCTATTAATTTAATAGAATAAGGGTTTTTAAATTCTCAGTTCTAATATACAGATATCTGAGAACGAAGAACAATTAAAATTTACAACAAGGGTTTCAATTTAATTAATTCGTTCACAGACGTATTCAAGAATACAGAATAGTAAATTTCAACACAAAGGTTTCAACCAAATTTAGAAGTTTGAAAACAGATTTATCTAGACACAAAGAAGACAAAAATTCAAAGAACAAAAAACTATTGTGTAAATAATCCATAAGATTCTACCTAAATTTGATGCTAATACAACAAACACACGGACCACACAAGTAATTCCCTTTCTTCTGAAATCCTCCTTCTTGGAAATTGCTCC
The DNA here is from genome assembly GCA_028749045.1 of Cupressus sempervirens. Taxonomy (NCBI): domain Eukaryota; kingdom Viridiplantae; phylum Streptophyta; class Pinopsida; order Cupressales; family Cupressaceae; genus Cupressus; species Cupressus sempervirens. The sequence continues at coordinate 807,396,592 of CM053786.1, read as the reverse complement.
TCCAAATCTCAGTAATCGAGAAATGAACTCTAAATCTCTAATAAAGAGTTTTCCCTCGATTTAGGGTTTTGATCATGCAATCACGTGAAAATCCTTTATCTTTTATTATTTTATTATATTTTAATTTTCCATGTGCAACCGTTTTGCAATTTAATTAAAATATCCTTTTTAAATTAATTTCTTTCTTCTCTTTAATTAGCTCTTGAGATATTTTAATAAAATATTTATTAATTTAACTAATAATAATATTTAAATTTTATTTTAAAAATGAAACTCCTAAATATTTTATTATTAAATAAAATAAATACGATTACACCAAAATTAGAATTTTAACTACATCTTTAAATTTAATTCTTTTATTTAATTAATTAAATATTGAATTTTCTTAATAAAATTTTGATTAAATTAAATCATTAAATACTCTTTTAATTTGATTTAGTTATAATATAAAATAATTACATATCCATAAGACTGAATATGAAAACCCATAATAAAGTACAAAATGCTAGATCAAGCTAAAGGGTCAAAATCATGAATTCACATCACTTGACAAATTTGGAAGGGTAGACAACTCAGATACTTGTCCTACTTTATAGGACAATTGGCTTAAGTTTAGGATTTGGACTCAAGAATTTATCTCCCCTCTTTTACCATTGAGATACTGTGATAGAGTATGCTCATCCTGGCAATTCAAGGAAGTTGATACTCGGTACCTGCAATCTACATAAAATCCATGCATGTACATACACATATAATCCAAACTAAACATGCAATGATGGGAAGTGGTACATCGTGTAGATTCTGACTAGTAGGTGACTATGACCACCTCTCTTAACCATATCAGAAACATCATACACAAAATAAAACATAAAGGTACACCATACATGTGCAAGTATGGGGTAAGTATCCATAGAAAATACATATAATAATCCATCTAACTATCATCATGAAATAGCTAAAACCATTGTAGACAAGTATCATCATCGAAGAAAAATCATGCATACATGAAGTAACTAGTACCAAAGTAACTTGTCATATAATCAACTGAGTATGAAACAATATCCAGCAAATTGGAACACACATGTCACTAATCACCAAACATAAACATAAAGATGGTCTAGAAGAGTTCAACAATGATAACTTAAAAGTAAACTAGGGGTAGGCACTATACATATGAACACTATTTTTGTTTGAAGCAAGTAGATTTTCACTTAGAGTTGCAATGGTGTTTGATAAAATACCTCCAAAAGTTAATGGCACTAAGAATAACACCCTAATTCTCAGTGAATAAGGATTGAATTGGTTAACTAGGGGACTTTTGTAGTTGAATTCATGTCCCAGCAGGAATGCCAAAAACTATTGACACAAAATTATGCACCCATGGTTGATGATTTATCCCCAAGTGATCTTGTGTAACATGGAAGCAACCTCCAAGTGTAAGACTTGCACTCTGAGGCTGAATCTCTAGAGAAGGCTAGATTCCTTAAAATACAGATGCACCTAAACTACTACTTCGAGGAAAAAGTGAGAAGGATTTCATGAAATTAAATGTTGAAAGGGATAGGGGGTGATGCACTAGATTAAAACTATGGTTAATACCTTTTCCTATAACTTCACTACACATCAATAAAATAGCCAAATATGCTCTAATATTAACTCTAATATAACCTCCAAGAACTTGTATGTAGATTAGAACTAATTAGATGAGGAAAGGAAATATATTTTTACTATACAACAATTGTCAACAGATTAAACTTGACACAAAAATTAGGAAAATAGAGAAGAAATATTCACTACAAGGAACATAAAATGAATAATATAGCCAAATGGAAAGAAGAGGTAAGAAACAAGGAATTTCATTAATAGAAGGAAAAGGGAAGTTACAGTTGTAGAGCATAATGCTACTGCAACGATTGAGAGAAGAACCAAGAAAATATTTGTAACAAACTTTTCCTTTATAGTGTTCAGTCATAACTCAAATGTTACTTGAAGTTTAAACTCCAACCATAATGAAGTTAGATTATAGAGGAGCAACAAATGAATATCAGGATAAGATCTGATCTTTTGAAGCAACTTGCTCTTCAAAGTGACATAAAAGAGCCAAATGAGTGCACCCAGATGGTAGAAGGATAAATTAATAGATCTAATTATTGCAAGCAATAAAGAAGCATGAAGTGCATTGGCATCATGAATACAAGGCCTAAACAATCATTTGTCATTGAAGAATCAACCTTGGAAATGTGTTGTGGTGGCAAACAAATCAAATCATAATGTTGTCAAAATATTATTGGGATCGGATAACACAAAGTGTTAACCCACCTGTGCACACCTATAGAGTTGACCTATTTACATTTACCAATTAACAAGCATGTCTAGAAAACTATTGCAAAAATACGAAAGAAACCTTAGCCATTGATCATAACAAGACACATGCCATAAAACCTTGACAAATTGGAAGGAAAAAGCCTTTAAATCTAATGGTTGGAACAATTTTCCATAAAAATTTTTAGAAGAAAACTTGAGAAGGGATAACACAAAATGTTAACACCCTGCCATGTGGCACATTCCCATTAATTGTAGAAAACATGCACGAATGAAAGCCATGACACATGGCAATAGTGCGAGCCTTTAACACTGGGAAATTGTTGCATTACCACCACTTGAAGAGAATAGAGACATGTGGAAAAGCATAAGGTTTTCCCTATTTTGCAAGGGGAAATATGGTAAGCCTATGAAATAGAAAAATAGGCATAACATGAAGGTTGGCTCCATATTTTTTTAGCTAACCCACTGTGACACATTTCTGTCCATTGAATATTTCTTAGATCAGTTATTTGTAATGGGTTGAATGGGGGAAAAAATAGCCAACAAGAATCAAAGAAGGAGGTACATACAAAATAAAAAAAATGGAAGACTCTTTTGAAAAGGTTTAGGAAAAATTAGAGTGTCGGTGAAAGTCAATCTCACTACTATACAATACCACAAATGGGCTTAAGAACTTGAATGAATATGCTTAAGCCATCTGATTTCTCATAAAGGAAAATTTTGAGTAACTTGTAGGTAATGTGCAAAGAAAAATTAAAAAAAAGGATGTCAATGCTCATTAAGAGGTGGGTTTGATCCCTATTCATGGTGCTTCTACCAAGACTCATAGTTGGGAGAAAGGTAAAGTTTTTCTTGGAAACAAATTGTCCACAATGTTCATAGAATTAATGCTAATATAATTTGAACATCAAATTGAAGAATTGAATAAATGTCTCTAGTATGTGTTATGTCCTTTGAGCACAACTTTTTTTATTCTTTTGGTTAGAGATTATCTAGTTGTTGGTTAGCATTTGATTTTTTTTGTTGGTTGTCTTTTTTGTAAAGGGTTTTGAGGTCATTTGAAAATTTATTTTCCCTTGATGAAAGTCATACAATTAGCATTAGGACATTAAGTCATATCAATAACACAATATTAATAAGGGAAATGAAAAAATTATAAGAGGCTATTGCTCAACCTTATGTATAGATCCTTTTCACAAGAATTTATATGCATGAATGTGATGTCAAGTTATATTACATCATTTATCAACTTAGATTAGATATACTTTGACAATTTAAAGAAAATACTTGAATATGTTAGCAACTTATAGTATTATTACATCATTTAACAACTTAGATTGGGTTGGATAAAAAAAAAAGTGGTTGGGTCTAATGTGCTTCTAGCCATTGGTTTGTTAATGGGATCAAGTGTAATTTCATGGTGTTCATGCAGCCAATAATCTCATTTTTTGTAAGTAAAGTGTAATGTATTATAACAACTTTAATTATTCATCAAATTATTTATTTAAGAAGAGCATTATCAATTTTGAAGAAAGCACAATACATGACCATTGCAATGTATTGCGAAATAAATATTCTATTGCCATGACAAAAAACTCTTTCTTCAGTACATTCATATTTGTTAATTTGATTGAAGAGTTGGTATAAGATGGTTGAATCAAACTAAAATAACTTAGATCATGGAATTAAATTAAATGTTAATCAAAAATTTGAAACTTATGCTTTTTATATTGAAATAATTTAAAACTACAAATCAAGTTTAGAAAATACAAAAATAATATATTGACTAAAACAAAAACTCTAAATCTAGTTTTAAAAAATATGCAAACATTATAATCTAAACATAAAACATTTTAACTTGCTGATATTTGTTAAAAAATTCTTCTAACTAATAATAATAACTTTTTAAAATTATATACAGTGATTGTAGTTTTCAAAACATAATTATAATTTCAAAAGAGAAGATATTCATTAGATGTCATACATATTTATTAAATAATCATGTCATTCTACAATGGTAATAAATAATTTTACATTATAATTTCAAAAAATCTTCACTAACTTATGTTAAAGATCAAGTAATCTTAAATTGATAATTGTCAAGGGAAAATGGGTTACTAATTCTATATTTATATTTTGAAAGAATATATTGAGAAATATATTTTTAAATATAATTATAAATAGATTAGGTTGATGGATGAATTCATAGCATAATAAAATTTGGTTCGATTTATATGTATATGAAACATTATTGATAAGAGATTTGATTTATCAATAAATGATAAGGTTCGAAAAAGAATGTCTTACTTTAAATATTACGATTCTTTTCAAAATTTTAAACTAGTGAAGTTAAATCTAAAATGTAGAGAGAAGAATAACCCTCTCAAATAGATTTTGTGAGAGGTAAGTAAGCAACGCATAATTTTGTCAATTAAAATCAACTTTGTACAACAAATGTTTGCTTCGAAAGAATTACTTAGAAATTATTCATATGTTAAGTTGTTAAGTTCTAAATTAAATTAAATTCAATAAATTTTAATGTAAAGAGAAATTAATATCTTCTTAAATTAAAATCAATATATAGAACAAAAAGATTCTATGATAATTAAATAAGCAATGCATAACTTTTCAACTAAAGCCAACAAATAGAACAAGTGTCATATAATGGCTTAGTGTTAGTAGAAATTTAGTTTTCATTTAATAAATTTATTATATTATAGAGAATATTTAAATTTAAAAAAATATAATATAGCATTTTTATTATAATAATATATAATAGTATTTCTTAAAAGAGTGTATAATATAAGTATATATAATATTTTTAACCAAATAAAAAAATTAATTAGTAGCTTATATATATATATAAATTTTTCTTTGCTCGGTAAATGACTGAAGCCACGATTAATTTTATTAGATTGAAAACAAAATTTACATATAGTTCCCCTGTTCTGACAGGCACAGGTAAGAAAGAACGGGGAAAGAAAATCTCCTGTCTTGCCCGAGACCTCAATCCTATATTATACATTCATAAAAGTGGCATACCCCAATAATTACATCAATCTGGAGTTTACAACAGTTTAATTGTCTATATGAAGAGGTTCCAAATTGGCGAAAAGATAATCTGCATTTGTTCTAAATTCACCACCATCAATATATGTTAAGAGTTAAGGATAAACCAAAAATAACAAATCTCAAAAGGGAACCAAGGGGAGTCATTTCAACATAATAAATGAAATCATTATGAAGATAATAAGATGGATTAAATCTATTATAATTATTAATTGTTCTGTCGTTAGTTCAATTATATTGATTTACAATTAACTCAATTATATTTACATTTCTAAAGTTTTGATTATAGAGCATGTGGGGACCGAAGTTCTTATATCTAAACATTATTAATTTTCATGTGCAATCTAAGAGATGGTTTAAACAAAGATAAGATGCCAAAGTTAAAAAAATTATTTATAACCTAGGGGGAGCAAACCGAGAGCAAGTCACAAGCATTTGCAGAGATGTGTTGACTCTCCCATTGTCAACATTGATAAACATTAAGTTTTTAATATAGATTAGCATAAAGCCCTGAATAGTTGGTGGGTCTATACCAAAATGAATACTGGAACATGATCAGAAGTGCCAAAATGTAAGAACCAAAACCATTACCAGAAAAGGGGTTGAGCAATAGCTAAAAATGATTTTCATTCATATATATTAGAGTTTACAGTAACATCTGTATCCAATTGAAAAGGACATTAAATTAACAGAAGTCTAGTTGACTGCTACATCCTAATTATAGTTTGAACAACTTATATACAGAGGCATTCTTGCTAAAACAGAGCTTTACATGCCAAAATTTTGGGTCAGATTCTTATACAAAATGACCCAAGAGCTATTTTAGTCATTCTTTTTTGAAAACCATTATGATTTCTAAAGCTTTGTGCATAGTGGTTGCCTTGGATCCTGGGGGGAATTCGTATGTTGACCTACCCCTACTTGTTTTCTCATAGTTTGGAAGAAAAAATTCCACATCCTCCATGTTGTTGAAGTCCACATCTGGGTGTATATAGGCATCAAACGACATCAAGTAATTGGTTAACAAGACCCTTCCTGGATCTTCGATGATTTTCCTCCATATCAGTAGAAAATTGATACTCAACTCCATTCGCAACCACTGGTTAAAAAATTAGATATTATCCCTAATTACCATGCAAGGGCATCTCAGGCTCCTTCCCATTTCTGGGCTATTAACTTCAAATTCCATGTCTTCTTCTGGGAGAGGAATGTGAAGTCGAGCATCAATGTTTACGACTGCTAGCTCCAACCCCACTAACCAGCAAGGGTCAAAAATATTGTAGGTAATCCTAATAATGTCCCATTTTCCAACCCCTGCCCAAAACAAGCATCCTACTCGGAGCCCTACTACATCACTGTTAGTCCTCCATGAGTAATCATATTTGAAAACTCCTTCTCCTAAAGCTTGACTAACAGCTATATGACTCATATCATCTATTGGCCTCAAAACTCTATTCCATCGCTCCTGTGTAATCGGCCCACAAAAGGTCATGGTATGATTTTCGTATGCATGAAATAGACAAATGTTAGAATCTATAGCACCAAGACTTTAACCCTGCCTATTTTACTGCTAAAACCTAATGTGGGCCAACGAGTGCTGCAAAATAGCCCCAAAATTACTGATAAATAGGTGAGGTCAAAATTTTGAGATGCTTAATAATGAGGAAGGCATACAAATGATTATTGTTGCTCCTCACAAAATTATCATATTGAAAGTATATCCTAGCTTAAGTGAAAGATTACTGGCAAGATGATACTCTTGCCAAAACGTGTGAGATCACTATAATGAGTCAGAGTTAGAAAGAAAAATGATTATTTCAACTTTTATCGAGGGTAACTAATGTATCGGCCTCCTTGTTGCCTTCTCTGAAAATGTGTTTAAATCTTGTTTCTTCAAATGCCAACAGAGATTTAATAATGGCTTCTAATTTGGAATTTAATACCCAATTTGGGGTAACTCCTTTCCGGAGAGCATTGATAATAATTTGCGAGTCCCCTTCTATAATAAGTTTTTTTAATATTAAGTTTAATACATAGGTTTATACCTTCTACTGCTTCGAATTCAACTATATTATTAGATGCCATGTCTATTGACTTTGATCTTTTAATGATCCATTCACCTAAATCATCCCTTATGATACATCCAATTCCTGCTTTACCGAGATTTCCTCTAGAAGCCCCATCAAAATTCAATTTCTTCCAACCAGGTGGGGGAGGCTCCCATTTGTAAGATAGTCTAGCAAGGTCATTCTTCTTCTTATAGTAAAGAGGTGGGGGGTGGGGGAGGGGAGGCGGCGGGGGTTGATTAATAATGGCCATCATTTTTTAATTCTAGCATCCTAATCAGAGAAAGATCGCTCTTCTCTAGGTCTCTTTCTGAGATCATTATTCATTACTTCCGAGATTGCTACTTCTACTTTCAAAAATAGGGCTTGTTCCGATAAGTATTGATCTAAGAAGATTTGATGATTACGTTCTTTCCAAATTTCCTAAAGAGCTATAGCCGGGGATATGTTCCAAAGTTTACCATAGATTTTCTTTGGATCCTCTTTGGGCCAGCCATCAAATGATCTTCCCAATTACCTGCTAACGAGGAAGACCAATTCAATTTACTTTGAAGCCATCTCCAACATTCCTGAGAAAATTTGCATGAGAATAAGAGGTATTCTGCATTTTCTTCCTCTTCTTTATAGAGGGAACACCTAGATGGCCCGTCAAATCCCATTTTTTGAATCCTATCTTCTGTTAGAATTTTCTTGTGCATGGTGATCCAGAGAAACATTACTGCTTTAGGAAGACCTGTTGGATCACAACATAGGTTCAAAGGCAGGGAGCTAACTTCCCATTGCTATGAGTTTGTGATCATCCTGTATCCTTCTCTGACTTTATAGATTCCATCCTTTGATGCTACCTAGATTAGCTTATCCTCCTTGCCTTTAATTGTAATAGTCTAGGGTTTTAATAATGATTCCATTTTATCCTTTTCCTCCTGATTGATATCGCATTCCAAGAATGATTTCCATGTCCATACCTTTCCTATATCTGATTCAGTTTCCTCTATATAATCTTTTACTTTTGTACCCCATACTGTTTTAAGATGTGTTATTGTTTTAGGAGAGAAATTTGAATTAATCAAAGGAGGATTCCCATTCCAAGAGTCTTCCCAAAATAATGCTTCATCTCCATTCCCTATATCCCATGTGAGGTATTTGGAAATCAGGCTTCAATTATTCAAAAGAAAGTTCCACCCTGTTGATCCTTTAGGGGGAGAATTAATTCTGAATAATGAAGTTTTATCTAGTGGATTTAGATATTTATTGTATAAGATTTTTGCCCATTTCCTATCTCTTTCTTGATAAAGTCTCCAAACTTGTTTGGCTCCTAAAGCTTCATTCAGCCATTCTAGATTCTTAATACCTAATCCATCATATTCTTTTGGTTTGTAGATTTTGTTCTAGCTAATTAGTGTAATTTTTTTCTTATCCTTCAATCCTTTCTAGAAGAAATTGTGTAGTTTGCTTTCCAATTTAGAATTAATGTGTTTGGGTAGGTGAAAATAGGACATTTGGTATGAAGGGATAGTTGTCAGAACTACTTTAATCTTTGTAGCTCTCCCCACCTTTGTTAACCATCTTCCTTTCCATGATTCAGTTTGAAAATCAATTTTTCTGAGTATATGCTCCCAGCTAGGATTAGTTTTCTTATTCTTATCAAGGTGAATCCCTAAATATCTGAACGAAAACTTGCCTTTTCTAAATCCTAATTTTTGACAGATTTGGTCTTCAACTTCATTATCAGTATTTAGAAAGAAAATTTCAGATTTCTCAGCGTTGATCATTTGCCCAGATGCCTTTGTATATGTGTTTAAAATATATTGCATATGGTCAGCCTCTTCCATCGTACTCAATGTTCCAACTAGAATTGTGTCGTTAGAAAATTGTTGATGGGTGGTATTTTCAACTCCATTTGTAACTTTCATCCCGATGATTTTGTTCTCTTCTTGCGTTGCTTTAATTGCCCTCCCAAATGCTTCTGCCATAATAATAAACAGGAAGGGGGATATAGGGTCTCCTTGTCTGATACCCCTTGAGATATCAAAGAAGCCTTTCAGGGTACCGTTGATAAGAATCGAGATTTTGGGGGTTGAAGTACATTGGAAAATAATGTTAATCCATAATTTTGAGAAGCCAAATGCCTCTAAGGTTTTACAAAGAAATCTCCAGTCTACCTTGTCATATGCCTTTTGTATATCATATTTTAGTAACATACCAGCTTCTTTATTTTTAATGCTGAATGGATAGTTTCCTGTATAATTGAGATACCATCTAGAATAGATTTACTAGGGATGAATCCTATTTGTTCTTCTGAGATGAGTTTAGGAAGAAAGTTTTTGAGTCTATTGGCTAGACTTTTTGAGAATACTTTATATATAGTATTACATAATGTGATAGGCCTAAAATCTCCAGGTGTTGTGCTTTCATGCTTTTTAGGGATAAGGGTTAAGAATGTATGATTAATTTCAGTTAATATGGATCTACTATTACGAGTTTCTTCTAAGGCTTTCCACAAATCCACACCTATTATATCCTAGCATTTTTGAAAGAAGAATGTTTGAAAGCCATCTGGACCTGGGGATTTATTCGGATTCATACTAAAGAGTGCAGTTTTAACCTTGCTAAGAGTAAAGGGTTCACTAAGGAATCTATTATCCTCCTTAGTGATCAACTTGGGAATGTGTTTCAACATTTCATCTTGGGAAAGTTTATTTGATGAGCCAAAGTTATTAAACGTGTCATAAAAGTGTTCTATAAAAGTTTCAGCAATTTCGACCGGATTTTTCGTTTGCTCCCCCTCTGGGTTTCTAATTTTGGTAATATTAATATAATTTCTATTGTGAATGGTAACTATTATGATTTTTTTTTTGTGTTGCAATCTCCTTCTAGGAGCCATTTTTCTTTGGATTTCTGCCTCTAGAACATTTCTTCTTTTGCTAGAATCTCTTCATATTTCAAGAGATATTCTTTCTCTAGTTGATAAGATTCATTATTCATTCCTTTCATTATAATCTCCTTGTTTAATTTACTCATTTTATCTTCAATGTCTAACTTTTCTTTAAAAATGTTTTAAAAATATATCTTGTTCCAGTTTAAAATCTTGTTTTTGAAGTTTTTTAGTTTGGAGACTAGGTAGAACATTTTTGATCCTTCAAACTGATCCTCCTACCACCAATTGTTAATCTAATCCATAAAACCTTTATCCATAAACCACATTTTCTCACATTTGAAAGGATTTCTACTAGGTTTACTCTGTTGTTTGATCTCCATTTTCATTGGGAAATGGTCAGATCCTGCCATAGGTAATATTTCCACAATGATCAGATTATCCATACTTAATTCACCTTTTAGAAGAAATCTGTCTAGCCTTTTAGGAATGTAGTAGAATCCCTTCCTTCAATTATTCCAGGTGTAGATTCCATTCTTGGTTTTGATATCTAAGAGAGAGTCCCTCTTAATCCAATTTTTAAATCCTTCCATAGCTCTATTACTTTGACTATTCCCACCTTGTTTTTCCTTCGTGCTTAAGACTACATTGAAGTCTCCACCTGAAATGGCTATTTCCTAAGGCATTGAATTAATAAATGAACTGATCTCATTCCATACTTCCATCTTGTCATCTGTAGCTGTCGGTCCATACACATTAATTATTACTATTTGCAAGTTTGATTTTGTGTTGACGACTCTTATTCCCATCCAATTAACTTGAGAGGAGATCATTTCAATATTGATTTTTCGGGGGTTCCAAAATATTCCTAATCCTCTTGAAGCTCCCCGAGATTGCTAAAATTTTGATTTCCATTTTCCCAATTTCCAATTTAACTTTAATCCTTCCTCTTGGCTGAGTTTAGTTTCTTGTAGTAATAAGATATCTATGTCGAATTGGGTGAGGTTATGCTTTAGCAAGCATTTTTTGCTAGGGGCATTAAGACCCCTAGCATTCCAGGTTGTTATCTTCATTGCTCCTTGGGAAGGAACTTCCCCTTCCCGTTGTTAAGTATATCAAAGATTTTTACCTAATCCTTAACCTTCCCTACTGCTTCTCTAAGTTCTTTAAGTGATTTCCTTCCACGTTTCTGATTAGATTTTCCACAAATTGGAGTTTTCAATCCTTCCTGATTCATAGCAATTCCTATATTATCAAGGTTTTGCTCTTCTAATACCTTCTCTGCTATAGAGGAGATCTCCCCCTCCTGAAGTTCCTCTAAGATTATTTCTTTGATTAACAAATTACTTATTTTCTAATTTTCCTCTGCTACTATCTGGGTGGGCTTTATTACATCATTCTCTTTATGACATTCTTTATTTTTCTGGCTATTTAGTTCTTCATCACCCCAAATGGATTCCATATCTACAGAATATGGAGTTACTCTTAATATTGATCCATTATCCTCTTTATCTAATGCAAACATATCTTTCCCATTATTGGGAGTTTGCCAAAACTTGTAATATTTCTTCTTTCCTTTCTTTATGATAGTTATATTGCTCCACTGGGCTGAGTCAGCTGGTGGAAGGATGACTCCTTGTTCAGTATCATCAATTGGATTTGCCGTATTTTGCAATGTTTCTAGAGCCTACTCTACTATGTTTTCTGACATTTTTTCCTTTTATCTAAGTTCAATTGATCCAAAGTGTATCAATTCTCCCTTCGCGTTCTTGTCCTTAAACTGATTTGTACTCATTTCTGGTATGTCTCCTGATTCTGTAACTTGAACCGCTTTCCCTTTATGGTCCTTATGCAACTCTTCTCCTAATAGACTCTGATCTATCAAATCATTTTGAATCTGCAGGGTTTCATGGTGAAGCTAGTTTAATCTAACAATATTCAATTTCATTTCTTCAATGGCCTCTTTTTCTTTCTGACAGACCTTACATTTCTTGAATTTATTCGGTGAATGTTGATAACTAATCTTCTCTTCCCCTTCTTTTTCCTTTGATTTATCCACGTCTTCTTTACTAGTGCTTGGTGCAGTTCTGCTATCTGAGGATCTTTTTCCATAATTTTTTGTCTCTTGAAGAAGTGGAGTTTTTGCGATAGCCATTTCCGCTCTCCCTGATGTCTTGCCTATGCTTCTTTTAGTTTTTAATTGATTTTTTATGTTATTGATAATTTGAGATTTAGCAAAGTTGGCATCTAATGTTTTTCAAATTTCTCCTGAGTATTCTTCAAATGTTAACTTGTATATAGATCTATTTGTAATGATCTTCCTATTTAAAAGTTGATTTTGATATGATTTAGCCAAAACCCTAATCCTGTTGGTTTTATTTAGGTTGTCTTTGAAACCTATTACATTTCCCAGAGAATTGCCAATTTTTTTAATGGTGGATTCTTCCATTAATTCTAATGGGATTTCTTTACATTCCATCCATTTGATCATTACCATATTTTCAATATTAGTTATGTTGAAGTTAGGTTGCCATTTTAAAAATTTAATGTGATGTCCTTTATAATATAATGGATCTAATTTTAAAATTTCCTCCTTCTCCTGAATATTTCCACATAAAATGAACCAATTTTTTTCTTCTGAAAACGAGTTAAGGGTACTTACCTTGTCGCCCCAAATCATGGAAATGATGCTTACTAGCTTGGATCTCCTCCTTGGCAGACCATTCCAATACATATATATACTGTTATCCTCACAATCCTTCCATCTTCTTTCATTATAAGAGTTGCTTATAATTATTTCTTTGCCTGATGAATACTGACTAGTAAGGATTTGTTTAGAGCCAGTTGTGGTTCTTTCCTTATGTGCTATTTGTTCTATCTTTTGATGTGGAGGTATGTAAACCGATTTTCCTCTCTCAGTGTGATTAATTCGCCAGTTACTCTCATGGATTTTCTTTGATGGAGCCCTTGAATTTATGGAAGATTTTTCTGGTTGCTTTCCAGGAGGGATCACATTCACTTCTAAAATCCATCGAGGCTTTTTAAGGTGCTCCTTCTGATTGAAGTTTTCCTTTAGTTTGGAGCTAGGGTAAGGTTCAAAATTTGTCACAAATTTAGTTTGACAAGAAAATGACTTTTGTTTTGAAATTTTTTCTTTTGCGACGTCTAGTTTTTGCCGAGTTTGGGGCCATTTTCTCCTTCTCCACACTGATTGCCAGCCATCTTCTTTTTTGTGAGGATAATTGCCACGAATTTCTGAGATTCGCTTGGTGTGTTGTCGAACATATGAATCAAAACTATGATTGTTCACTTTACCAGTATCTCCTTGCCTTGAATTTGCCTGTGTAAGGGCTTCAAATTTATTTTTGGTCGCTAAAGGAGGTTGGGGAGTCATTTTCTATTGGAATGCAACAAATTTCGAGAAGGGGCGACTGAATTTGGGATATAATTTCACTTTTTTCACCATTTTATCAGAGCAGAGCTATTCAATATTTCAATTAGTAGCTTATATAATTAAAATTACAATATTTTTAATTCTTTTTTATCAAAATATTATGTTTTACAATCTCAATTAAAATGATATAAATCATATTATTAAAAATATAACTATGCACAATGTATTGATCTTATAATTAAATTTAAAAATGATAAATTTAAACTACTTGAAACAGAAAGTTTTAATCAAAATGCAAAAAGTAGCACAACAGTACTTAGCCTACCGACAAGTACTAACAAATGCAACGTAGTGATGTGTACTTGCCGTAATAGTTTAGGAATAGTTTATAATATAATTTTAGTTCTAAATTAATTTTAATATTTTATTCAATTGAAAATTTTATAATAGTTACCATTAATTAGTACTAGTATAGTTAACGAAAATAAAATTTTCATTTTATCCAATAAAATTTCAAAGACTAGAAATGATAAAATATTGATAAAGACATATTTTGACTATGATTAGTATGTTTATGTTAGATATATATTTTTAATAATTTTTTTATATATCATAATAAACTTTACAATTAGTACAATAAGGTTTTAGTAAACTTGGAAAAAGTTTAAATCTTTAGATATGAAAAAACAATATCTTGAAAATACTACTTATCTTTAAATTAATGATTATTTTTAAATATTAAATTGTTAAATTTTATGTTTAAGAATCTACAAAATCAAATGTAAGAATCTATTAGTAAAGGGTATAATAAGTTTTGAGAATAATAAAATTACGAGAATTGGAATTTTTATTCTTGAATAGAAAATTAGGATACATATTCCTATTTTTGTTTGGTTCAGTTAGAATTTGATGAGAAATTCAGAACATAAAAAATTATATTTTTTAAAATAAATAAAATTGGAATAGGAATACGTATTCCAATTCCACCTATTTAGATGGAATTGTAAATACTCATTTTTGGACTAAAATTAGAATACGTAGTCTTATCCACAATTCTGATTTAGTACACCCAAAAGAAGATTTCAAAATTTTAAGAATTCAAAATTTCAAAATTTACAAATGCCTATTCCACTTATATTTGTGCTGCCAAACAGAAAGTGAACAAATACAATAATGTCTCCGTGCATAATTTTGTTTGGATTAAAGCCAACAGCTCAAATAAAAATTTCAGCAGAGGTAAATAAGTAACACATTTTTTTCGCCTCTGAAATATTCCAAAATTTTGAGAAATCTAAAGCATGAGTGCCACATGAATTCTGAAGCATCACGCAAAGCATACCCGCTACAACATTCCTTCCCCTTCTTCTTTTTCCTCACACCATAATTGGACTTGGACAATTCCTCTCTCCCTGTGTACTGCCATTTGAAGCGAAAGGATTTGTGAGAACTAGAACTCGAACTCGGGACCTACTTTTCCTTTGCAATGGCTGAAATCGAACAACTACAGATGGAGCAACACAATAAAATGCCGATTCCTGAAGAATGGTCGGAAGAGGTCCAAATCTTAATAGAGGGCGTTCCAGTAGAGAGAAGCAACGTGCGTCTGTCAAAGGCTTTCAAAGATGCCAAGCCAGATGCCTACATTCCTCAGATGGTGTCCCTCGGTCCTTATCACCACTCCTCCCTCAAAGATGAATCCGTGGCCGGGCCGTTCTACCTACGCCGCACCCATCTCTCCCAGATGGAAGTTTACAAGATCTGGTCGGCAAGGGATGCAGCTGGGAACGACCCTCAGCTAATCAAAGATATGTTCGCTAGAGTGAAAAAGTCAGTCTCCGATTTGCAGAAGTTTTACGACTGCGAGGTAAAGGAGGAGGATGTATCCGACTTTGCGTGGATGATGATGGTCGACGCCCTCTTTCTCTCCTACTTTCTTAAATCAGCTGGTTTCGATGAGTCCAGTGTGTATCTCCGCAGCAGGGCCTCCAAAGACGTTGTCGTACCTGCAAGGGCAAGCATCATATTAATTATTGTTAGTTGGACAGCTGTTATTTCTGACCCGAAAATAGCAGCACTATTTATGGGTAGCTTGGACAGCTGTTCATCCTTATCTATGAATAGCGGTTGTATTTATGGGTGGTTTGGACAACTGTTTGTCCACTTGCCAAAAATTAGTAAATGGTTATTATTTATTAATTTTAGAGATTCTCTTTTGGACACCTTGCAACCAATTCTATTATTGGTTGTTGAGTTGTCTTAATCTCAGCCGTTGGTTTGATTTAATCTCGGTCGTTGGAGTAGTATAAAAAGGGGTCTAGGGGGCATTTGGAGAGCAAAGAGAGAAGCTTTGGTGAAGCAGTTTGCAGTGTTAGCAAGGGCATAGTGTGAAACTTTGGTGAAGCAATTTGCAGTGTTAGCAAATAGTCTTGCAGTGTTAGCAAGGGCACAGTGTGAAGCTTTGGTGAAGCAGTTTGCAGTGTTAGCAAACAGTCTTGCAGTGTTAACAAGGGCGCAGTGTTAGCGCAGTGAAGAAGCTTTTGTGAAGCAGTTTGCAGTGTTAGCAAACAGTCTTGCAGTGTTAGCAAGGGCGCAGTGTTAGCGTGGGGATAGCAGTGGGGAATATCAGTGGGAGAAATTAGGAAGTTGTCGGAGTTCTGCCAGTGAGAGGCAAGAAATTTTGTATCTCTTGATTTGCTGAAGTTTAATATAATTCCTCATCTGTAGAACTAGTTTTCCCTTAGGGGTTTTTCTAGGGACAATTTGTCCAAAAATATTGTGTTCATTGTGTTGCGCATTTCTTTCCATATTTTATAAGTGAAGTTGCAGTTGTGTTATTCTTCGATATTAGCTGGGAATTTATTTTCAGCAGTTTAATAATCATTTGTGATAGGAGATTAATAATCAGTGACTGCAATAGTTTGATTTTTCACATGGTATCAGAGCATTGTTAAGGGTAGAAGAGTTTTGCCCTAGGAAAGAAATTTTGATCTCTTTAGATTTATTATTGCTTTAAACCCTTGAGATGGCTTCAGCTGGTTTGAGAGATCAGGATAGATTGGATGGTGCCTCAAATTTTGGTGTCTAGAAGGCCAGAATTTCTTTATTGTTGGAAGAGAATGGTATCAAGGATTATGCTACCATTGGTGTACCTGTACCAACAGATGCAACACAGCTTGCAACATATAGGAAGGACGATGCCAAAGCGAGGAGGATTATCTTTGATGGTGTCAAGGATCATATTGTTCCACATATCTCAGAGCTAGATACAACAAAGAAAATGTGGGACGCTATTCTAAATCTATACCAGAATGCTACCACCAACAGGAAGTTGATTCTCAGAGAGAAGCTAAAGAATACCCGGATGAATCAGGGAGAAGACGTCACAAGTTACCTCACCAGGCTCAGACTTCTCAAGGATGAGTTAGCAGCTGTTAGAGATAGCCCTAGTGATGATGAGCTAGTGAGAATAGCCCTAAATGGGTTTACTAAACAATGGAGTGTCTTTGTTCAAGTTGTCAGTGGACAAGATACTTTACCGAGTTGGGATCGACTATGGACTGATTTCAAGGAGGAGTTTAGACTAAGTCTTGTCAATGGGGCCAACAAGAGTCAGAAAAATGAGGTGGAACAAGAGAACGTTGCCCTAGCGGGTAAAGGGAAAGCAAAGAAGGGATCTAGCAAAGGATCAAATTCACAAAGTGAAAAGAAGAAGAAGGACCTTTCTAAGGTCAAGTGCTTTGGATGTCACGAGTTTGGCCACTATGTCAGTGATTGCCCAGAGAGGAAAAAGGGTAAGAAGCAGGTGGCAGCTTCAGCAAGTGCAGAAGAACTCTCCAACAGAATGGAAGATGAGCTTGGACTCATAGCTTGTATGGTTAGCTCAACCTCACAGTGTGTTTGGTATATAGATAGTGGGGCGTCATTTCATATGACAGGAGTTAGAGAGTACTTCTCCAGTTACAAGGAGGAGGACACCAACATCCAGATTTCTATGGGAAACTTGTCCAAACTCAACCCCGTTGGAAAAGGGACTGTTCAGTTTCAGAGGGAGAATGGAAAGATAATTCCTCTTCATGATGTGTTATATGTGCCGGGCTTAGGTATGAATTTGATTTCTGTATCTGTTCTTCAGGATAGGGGGTATAATGTACTCTTTAGAGGGACACATGTGTTGATTAAGCACAAGGATTGGAAATCACCCATAACTATTGGAGTTAGGAGTGGTCGCCTTTATAGATTGCAGTTTGATACTCCTAAGGCACTTATGAGCAACAATAATCCTAGAGATCTTGGAGAGCTATGGCATAGGAGGTTGGGCCATATTCATCATGGAGCACTTAGATTTCTTCGTGAGACCATGACAGGTGTTCCAGAGGTGAGCACAGAGCATGACAATGTATGTAAGGGATGTGTGTTGGGGAAGTTTGCGAAAGCATCTTTTCCAAGGAGTGACACCAGATCTAAGGGTGTTCTTGATCTAGTACATTCAGATGTTTGTGGACCAATGTCAACGAAATCTCTTAGAGGATATGAGTACTATGTTACTTTTATTGATGACTTCTCTAGAAAGACCTGGATATACTTCTTGAAAACTAAAGATGAGGTTTTCAGTTGATTCCAAGAGTTCAAGGCTCTTGTGGAGAACTCGACAGGAAAGAAGATAAAGGTTCTTCGGTCAGACAATGGAGGCGAGTACAAAAAATGTCTTCCAGGAGTTCTGCACCAGAGAAGGAATCAAGAGAGAATGGACTGTTCCTTACAATCCACAACAGAATGGAGTTGCTGAGAGGAAGAACCGTTCTATATCAGAGGCACCAAGAGCTATGGTACATGACCAGGACTTGCCCCGTTACTTATGGGCAGAGGCGTGTAATACAGTAGTCTACATTCAGAATAGAGTTCCACACAAGGTGCTAGGGAAGATGACACCATAGGAGGCTTTCACAGGGAAGAAGCCAGATGTTAGTCACTTCAGGATATTCGAGAGTTTGGCATATTGTCATATTCTTGGAGATACACGTACAAAGTTAGATTAGACTGCAGAGAGGGGGTACTTTGTTGGGTACAGTGAGACCTCAAAGGCATATAGGATTTTCATTCCGGGGACTAAAAGAGTTATTGTCAGACGGGATGTCAAGTTCATGGAGGACAAGGCATTCAAGAGATCCAGAGATTTGCCAGCAGATGATCAGAGTGAGCAGTCAACAGAAGCTCCAAGACCAAGTCAAGGGCATCAAAGCTCAAGTACAGTTACCAGTACGAGTGTAGACTCAGTTAGTGAAGATTCACAGAGTATGGAGCACCAGGAAATGCATCTGAAAGACTTAGAGGTTGACATTTCATCCTCTACAGTTGGCAGCAGGAACCATGTGGTTCCAGATACACAAAGGGATACTCAGGAGTTTGTGGGAGCTCCTAGGAAGAGTACTAGACAGCGAAGACAACCAGCCAAGTTCAATGACTATGTGGCATTAGTTAGTCAGTTGGTAGATAGTGAGCTTTCTAGCTATCAGGAAGCTGCAGAACATCAGGTATGGCGAGATGCTATGGTTGAGGAATATTCTTCAATAATGCAGAATGATGTGTGGGAGGTAGTACCTAGACCAACAGATAGGGTTGTAGTTGGATCACGCTGGATCTATAAGATAAAGCACGGTGCAGATGGTAGCTAGGTTTGTGGCAAAGGGGTTCTCTCAGAAGGAGGGAATAGATTATGAGGAGACATTTGCTCCAGTTTCCAGGTATACTTCTATACGAGCTGTAATCTCACTTGCAGCACAGATGGGATGGCAGATCCATCAAATGGATGTCAAGACAGCATTCCTCAATGGTGAGTTGAAGGAGGAGGTATACATAGAACAACCAGAAGGCTTTGTAGCACACAGCAAAGAGACCCACGTGTGCAGATTGAAGAAAGCATTGTACGGACTCAAGCAGGCTCCTAGAGCGTGGTATGAGCGCATTGATACATACTTGCAGGAAATGGGCTTTGTGAAGAGTGAAGTAGATGCTAACCTCTACTACTTGATGGTTAGGGGTGAGATTCTCATTCTTGTTCTTTATGTGGACGACCTATTTCTTACAGGTTCACTAGGGCTCATAGTGGATTGCAAGAGGAACCTTGCAGAAGAGTTCGAGATGAAAGATTTAGGACTTATGCACTACTTTCTAGGCATGGAAGTGTGGCAGACAGATGGGGAGATTTTCCTTGGTCAAGGGAAATATTGCATTGAAATCTTGAAGAAATTCGGGATGGAGAATTGCAAAGCCATGTCTACACCCATGATCACGAATTGGAGGAAGGTAGATACATCTAAGGAGAAAGATGTAGATCCCACTTTATATAGACAGTTGATTGGTTCGCTTATGTATTTGGTCAACACTAGACCAGATATAGCATTTGCAGTAAACTCTCTTAGTCAGTTCATGGTTGAACCAAAGAGAATGCATTGGATAGCGGCTAAGCATGTGCTACGTTACTTGTGTGGTACAGTCGAGTATGGGATCAGATATGTTCGAGGTGAAGGTATCAGGTTGATAGGCTATACTGACGCAGATTGGGCAGGAAGTACAACAGACAAAAGGAGCACTTTAGGGTGTTGTTTCAGCTTGGGATCAGGAGTTGTATCTTGGTTCAGCAGGAAGCAGAAGTCTGTGGCTCTAAGTTCAGCAGAAGCAGAATACATAGCAGCTAACATGGCGACATGTAAAGCTATATGGCTTCAGAAGTTGTTAGTAGCCTTGTTTGGTCAGAAGGTTGAGACTACTGTGATACATTGTGACAATCAGAGTTGCATCAAGTTGTCTGAAAATCTAGTGTTTCATGATAGGTCTAAACATATAGATATCAGATATCACTTCATTAGAGATTGTGTACAAAGGGGAGTTGTTCGACTACAATACATACCTACAGATGAGCAGGTAGCAGACATTCTGACGAAGGCTTTGGGAAAGGCCAAATTTATCTTCTTCAGAGATAAGATGGGTGTTATGCAGAACAACTTCCTTGCTAAGAGGGAGTGTTAATTATTGTTAGTTGGATAGCTGTTATTTCTGACCCGGAAATAGCAGCACTATTTATGGGTAGCTTGGACAGCTGTTCGTCCTTATCTATGAATAGCGGTTGTATTTATGGGTGGTTTGGACAGCTGTTTGTCCACTTGCCAAAAATTAGTAAATGGTTATTATTTACTAATTTTAGAGATTCCCTTTTGGACACCTTGCAACCAATTCTATTATTGGTTGTTGAGTTGTCTTAATCTCAGCCGTTGGTTTGATTTAATCTCGGTCGTTGGAGTAGTATAAAAAGGGGTCTAGGGGGCATTTGGAGAGCAAAGGGAGAAGCTTTGGTGAAGCAGTTTGCAGTGTTAGCAAGGGCACAGTGTGAAGCTTTGGTGAAGCAGTTTGCAGTGTTAGCAAACAGTCTTGCAGTGTTAGCGAGGGCACAGTGTGAAGCTTTGGTGAAGCAGTTTGCAGTGTTAGCAAACAGTCTTGCAGTGTTAGCAAGGGCACAGTGTGAAGCTTTGGTGAAGCAGTTTGCAGTGTTAGCAAACAGTCTTGCAGTGTTAACAAGGGCGCAGTGTTAGCGCAGTGAAGAAGCTTTTGTGAAGCAGTTTGCAGTGTTAGCAAACAGTCTTGCAGTGTTAGCAAGGGCGCAGTGTTAGCGTGGGGATAGCAGTGGGGAATATCAGCGGGAGAAATTAGGAGGTTGTCAGAGTTCTGCCAGTGAGAGGCAAGGAATTTTGTATCTCTTGATTTGCTAAAGTTTAATATAATTCCTCATCTGTAGAACTGGTTTTCCCTTAAGCGTTTTTCCAGGGACAATTTGTCCAAAAATATTGTGTTCATTGTGTTGCGCATTTCTTTCCGTATTTTATAAGTGAAGTTGCAGTTGTGTTATTCTTCGATATTAGCTGGGAATTTATTTTCAGCAGTTTAATAATCATTTGTGATAGGAGATTAATAATCAGTGACTGCAATAGTTTGATTTTTCACACATCAGGTGTGATATTGTGAAGCTGGAAAATCAGATCCCTCTTTCTCTTCTCAAGATATTGGAGGATGTTTCTCATGATCAGGAGACGGACAGACTTGATTTTCTCCTCCCCTCATTAACAAGCCGTCTGTCTTCCTTCCAGATATATGATATGGAGAAGCGAGATTTGAATGAAAAGCATCTGCTGGGGTGTATTCACAGACATATCTCTTCCTTCCTCCAACTGAGCGACGTGGAAGAGGAGTGCCCAACATGGCATCAGAAGATCGCAAATGTGATGGAAGATGTGGTTGCAGGAGTGTTCAGCAGCTGCTACACTCATCTAGCCAAACGTGGTCGACGAGATTTTCTGGAGAAATACAGTGCCAGGGAGCTGAAAAAGGTCGGGATCAAGTTCGAATCGTTCAAGGAGCAAGGTAAGATCAGATTTTCCACGAACTTCGACACGCTTTACCTTCCCCAGATAACAATATTCGATACGTACACTGAAATGCTGTTGAGGAATTTACTGGCGTTGGAGTTCAATGACCCGGGCCGAGAGAAACACGTGTCGAGCTACGTGGAGCTGATGGACTGCCTTATCGACACGCCGGAGGACATGGCGTTGCTACGCGAAAGCCACGTCATTGAGCGACAGAGCATGATGATCACGGAGGAGTACGTGGCGAAGATGTGGGACGGGATGTCTAAGCCTTTCTTTCTCGCAGGTTTTCTGGAGCTTCCCGGCGGGCTGAAAGGTAAAATCAGAGAAGTGCTGATTAAGAGCTACTACAGTAAGTACCTTGTTTACTAAAAAAGCAAGGTTAGGAGTTGGTTCGATGAATTGTACACCAATTATTTGTCAAGTCCGTGGAAATTGGCGGCGTTAGTGGCAGGAGTTTTTGTAGTGTTGTTGACAATGGTGCAGACATACTGCTCTTTGAAGGACTGTCAACGGGGAAAAAATAAAATTTGGGGAGTGTAAGGATTACCCGTAAAATCAATATCACATCAGTTCTTACTAAAATGGGAAAAATTTAACAAGACTAGTCAATGATAATTTTTAGTTATTTGTCATTAAATTTTAAACAAAGAGATAGATATACATATATGGTCAGGTCTAAAAGAAACTATAATACATATACATATATGTTCCAATTTCTTGTAAAATCTAGTTGTTTTTTATAGTTTAAACTTTTGGTTTTAGGTCTTTGTAAAAACTGGTTTCGTTGTTTAAAAATTTAGGTTTAAGGTCCTTGTAAAATCTGGTGGTGCTTTAATGTTTATCTTTAGTTTTTTGTAAAGGGTTTTAGGTCCCTTTAAAACTTGTTTTTACCTTAATCTAAAACTATAATTCAGTTACCAGAAAACCAAGATGAACCTAATATGTCAACCATTCGGACAGAGGCAAGTGTAATTGAAAGTCTCTAACTTAGAATCTAGAGTGGATTTGATTGCAATATTTCATTGATGCAAGTATCAATAGATACATAAATTGGCATGTTGGGGAAGAACTTGACGTCAAGATGTAGTATCAAAGGAAAAGTAATAACATTGATGTCCTAGGTTATGCACTTTGTTTAACTATGTCTCATGAAATGAGTTCTAATGTTGGTAGACTTCTTGTGAGGTTTTATTAAAAAGAATGAGTTTTATTTATATAAAAGAGTGAATGTATTTTTATTGTTGAGAATTGTAAATTGAGGAATTTAATCACTTTGAATCGATGTTTGTTGTGATACGATAAAACTATGTAATTTCAAATGATTACTTACAAAATTATATTTGTCCTTGCACTATGAGTAAATCAATAATGTTTTTCTCTTCTAGATAGTTGAGTTTCATTGAGCTACACACACAAACATGCACACACACCCTTGCTTAATATGTTGCTTAACTTCTTTATTCAATCTTGCTCTTGTTTGATTTATAAACAAATTATGTTTTAAATGATATGTTAGAAATGGCATTATACTAATGGCATAGACTAAAAATATGCATTAAGAGTTACATTTTTTAGCAAGCATGTTTAATTATATGCTCGTAATGCATAGTGAAAATTTGAATGTGACAAAAAAGAGATCAGTACATGTTGGTCCAGGGATGCTAATGATTCTCTTTCTTACATTGACTTGGCTACCATGATATTAGTGAATGGTTATATAACATGATTCATTTAACCACACATTCCATTACTACTCGTAGTTTTCCTTGTTTAGACTATCTTGTTGCTAGGTTGGGTATCTTTCATGCTAGGAAAGATTTAGGTGAAGCTTAAAAGCTTTGTGGTAGGGTGATAAAACACTCCTACAATATTCTCACCCCTTGTGTTCTTTGATAGGTTATGGAGCCTCTGTTAGAATGGTTGACATATTGGGTTCATCTCGGTATTCTAGTAATTGAATTATGGTTTCTTTTAGACCTGAGCATATATGCATATGTATCTCTTTGTTTAAAATTTAATGACTATTAATTGAGAATTAATGTTGACTGGTCAATATTCAAAGAACCTTGACTCTCATTGAATTTTTTTCATTTTACGAAGAATGTTGATGTGACATTGGTTTTGCAAGGGAATTCCTTACCTTTGGTATCATAGCTCTTAGTTCCACACTAGGGCCTTGAGTTCATTATGCTAGACACACAATTGTAAGTCAACTAGCTTAATCTATCCTTATATAAGTTGATGACAAGGGTTACATGTTGTGTCTCCAAGTTATGATTACTTTGACATGGAAGGATATGATACTCCTTATGTATGTCATTGTTTTGGCTTGACCTTGCATTCTTTAAAAGATTGTCAAAAAAGAAAAATTTCAAAATGATTAGTAATGTGTGTAGCTTAGATAGTTACTATTTTATTTTGATTAAAATTATGCAATTGTATAATATACATACTATTGAAATACACTAAAATTATTTATTTCTTTGCATGTGTGATGCAAGAAGGATGCAAATTTCTATTATTTGTTGAGATAGTCAAATGATGGTTGACTTTTGCACTAGGGACTTGACTTGTGATGACAATGAAAATACATCTTATATTGTGAAGTGATACATGTTGCATATGTGGTGTAACAAATTTGATAATAGATTCATGAGACTATTGAAGTAACCTAGTATGATAAGAAGAACACGGATTTTGTTGTAAAAGTATTGCATGTTGTATTTTGCACTTATAAATTTGTGAGATTACAAAAAGAAAATATGTGATTATCAAGATGTATTGTATGTGATGCATGTTGAAGTTTGGTCATGTTCTTAATGCTCCTTGGACGCAAGGTGTCATCATTGTGCTTTATGTGAATTGGTTTTCATTTGATTATTTAAGTTTTCATGAACTTTGATGTGATGAAGGGCTAGCTTGGAAAATTTATATGTTCCTTGTGACCACTTAGCCACACATTCTCTTGGTGACCTATCTATAGTGAATATTAGTCACTTTTATTTTCTTGGTTTTATGCCTCACTTTTGGACTTTGATTTGAGAATTGTGAATCTTGATTTCAAGATTTCTTTGATTTTGAGGTGGCTAGGGTATGCATATTTTTATGATGCCAGTCTCATGATTTGAAAGTGATGTCATCTATCATGTTTAGTGTGGAACATTGATAAGATGTTTAAGGGAGTAGACTGTGAAGAACATGTCATTCTTCCTCTACATTAATTTTTTTTTATTTTATGTATGAGATT
The DNA here is from genome assembly GCA_028749045.1 of Cupressus sempervirens. Taxonomy (NCBI): domain Eukaryota; kingdom Viridiplantae; phylum Streptophyta; class Pinopsida; order Cupressales; family Cupressaceae; genus Cupressus; species Cupressus sempervirens. The sequence continues at coordinate 807,371,196 of CM053786.1, read as the reverse complement.
GGAAAGCTTACTTTCTGATGTGGGTGTAATTTGGCTTTTTGAGAAGGATAGAAATGGATACAGTGTGTTTCGTTTCTTTGTATCTGCCAATTCTGATTAAAACAGATATAGTATGTTTTGTTTCTTCTATCAGCTAAACCTTGCTCTTAAAGTGCTTTGGCCAAAGCCATTTTTTTTAATAGTGCATATGTGTAGATATGATGTTATTTCATTTTACTACATATGAGTAGATATGTTATTATTTCATTTTACTGCATATGAGTAGATACATTGTTATTTATTGTACTACATATGAGTAGATATGTTATTATTTATTACATTGCATATGTGTAGATATGTTGTTGTATTATGTTTCTCTTCCACATTCTGTGATTACACTACTTAGACATATGTGGAAAGTAGTATGTTTCAAGGTTGGGAATTCTACATGTTAAGTAGGATCCTAAGGAAGTGTAAGGCTTCATAGTTGGGTAGAAAAAACTTGAACCATATTTTACATGATGATTAAATTGTGAGGTCATACATTACAATTTGTGCTTATGCGTTGGTTAAGAAGACTTACATAAAAGAAATTATGAATGCACATTAATGTTAAGATATAACATTTTCTATTTCCTTGAAATACTGTGGTGATGAGATGGGCTGGAGGGCCTAGGCCACACGAATGAGAAAAGTGTGGATCTACTAATCCTTATAGGTGTTTGGTCAGCATACCTAGATGATTCCTTAAATTTTACATATCACATGATAGATGATATTGTACTTGAATGATGTATTTGTTGATCGATGTCTGAAATTGATGTTGAAATTGTATATGATGTTCATTGAGGTATGACACTTTGAATTTATATTTGATACAAACATATGATGAGATGAAGTTTGACATGTAGGTCAACTTCTTGAGTATATTCATTTATGGCATAGTCATGTGATGACATGTTGTGTGTGACAGTTTGATCAATAATTGGCTTGTGAAATGTAATTATTATTGCATCTATCATTTTGACATGGAGGCCAAAAATTATTATGAAATTGCATAATTAGATGAAAGATACTTCATTTACTTGTTGATTCGACTATGTTTAGTTGAATTTTGATATTGACTTGACTTTTTGGCCTATGTGGTAAATGTAAGGAAATGCGGTTTTCTTGTGAAAAAGGAAAAAGGGTATGTATATCCTTATTTTATCTATTTTTTTAGAATACATTTCATTGGTTCTATGTGTTGTGGTCTCATAATGCACACCCTATTTCTCCTAGAAATGGGGACCGCCTAGTATTTTTTGTCTCCCAAACCCTTATTTTGGGGCTTGGTCATTTTTGGACTCCCTCAGGAGTCCATGTCAAGCCTCAGTCTCTGACTGGGGAAGTCTGGAGTGTCAGATCTAAAGGAAAAATGAAACTTTTAGTATTTTTAGTACAAAAGTGCACACTAGCACACATGCGCACCTTATAGAGGTGAGTAGGTGTGCTTAGTGCGCAAGTGTGCACTTATCTCCCTCTAGAGATGTGCACCTGCGAAGATGCGCATCCAAGGCTTGGAGTCTATATAAACCCCAGATCCCCCTCCACATCTTCATTCTTCTCTGTGCTCACTTAATTCCCACACCCTTTCACCTTACAATGTATGCTTCCTCCTGAAAACCTACATTCACAACACTCAAACACAAGGTTAGACACTAAGAAGGTGCACACATGCACACCTCCTCAAAGTGTGCATGTGCGCACCTTCTATCAAAAAAACTAATGTAAAACATCTAAGGCAAAAGGTGCGCATGTGTGCACCTCCTCAAGGTGTGTACATGCACACCTTTTGTGCCTTCCAAGACATCAAAGCACACTAGGTTGGGCACATGCACACTCCATTAAGCTGTGCATGTGCGTACCCTTATGCAAAAAACTTAAAACATCAAGAACTTAGTCAAATTATCTCTTGTTATGCACTTGCCACTACACATGTGCGCACCTTACCAAGGTGCACAAGTGCGCAACTATTCTCAAATGGTCAATTAGGGGGCATTTAGGGGACCCATCACACTTGTAAGGCTATGCTAGGTGCAATAATATGCATAATAGGGCTAATAGGGGGATTTCACTCAGTTTTGACTATTTTGGGTGGTTTTGGGTTACTTTTTCATCTATTTAGGGTCAATTAGGGTTTGTTTTTAAGTCCAACTTTATCTTTTTGCACTAATATTTCCTATCTTGTGTAGATAAAATGGCATCTTTATCCTCCTCAATGGAAAAAAATATTGCCCCTAAGCCTGTTGTCTTCAAATACCAAGGTGCACCAAGAAAATCTTATTTTCAAGATGGACATGCTGAAATTAGAGATATTGAGCTTAGCCACATGGATTAGAACTCATTCCTCACCATCTACAATAAACCTAAAGAATGATCTGCAATGATATTTTCTTTCATCAAATTAGGTCTAAGCAATGTAGCATCACATCCTAGATCTGTGCAATCATCGAAACTCATAATGGCTCTTGCGAAGAACTACATGAATGAAGAGAAGGTCATCAAGAGTGTCATAGGGGAGATAGTCCTAGACCTTCGACCTTGAAATATCAAGAAGGTGTTCTACCTTCCTAGAGTGGATCTGTATTTGTAGATTTCTTATAAAGGAGCAGAGAGATGTTATTGGGAAAATGAGAAAGAAGCTAGAGAGATAATCTAATCATCTTTCTTGATTGATATATATATATATATATATATATATATATATATATATAGATAACACTAATGCACCGTTGAGTCAAAAAGGTAGACATGACCTGGGGATATATGAAAGATGACATTGGCTACAATATTGTGGTTTTGAGTAGGGTCATGGGACTATCGATAGCAGAACACCTTCAAACCTAGATGGTCCATTTCATAGAAACCATCAGGATAGAAAATATGCCAATTGACTAGGCCACGATTTTGAGTGATAACCTAGATGAGGAGTTGGTAGCTATCAAGGCCAACCCCAAATTCTACATGACATTATATTTGGTGTACTTACTGGCAACTAGAACAATAGATTACCCAGGACTTTACAAGAAGGGAAGCATGCAAGATGCTAATGCTTGGTCCTATGTGGTGTACCTTCACCTGGTGAAGAAGAAAATCTTAGAGAAGAGCATAGAGTAGACGGTAGTGAATTATAGTTTCATATTTGTAATCATCTGATTCATAGAGGGTGATTATGCTAAAAGGATATTAGTAGAGGCAACAATTAGGATCATAGAGATCGATGCGTACTACATCCACTTAAAAACATTCACCTTCCTAAGGGTGGCGGGTACATTGGAGAGGGCCTTTTATGGGCCCCTAGAATTTTATGGGTAGGATTGTGGATGGAATGTCACTTGGGTCGAAGTGGTGCCTAAAATTTTATGGGGGCACTAAAAAAGTAGCGTGCTAGAGAGAGGTTCTTGTTACCCCATAGAATTTTACAATCATGCGTTATGTTGGCGGTGCTTATGCCATCACACTGCTGGGTTAGGCATGCCTACCACCATTTTATAGAATGTAGGTCCTTTGGGTTGCCCTCTAGCATCACTGAGGCATGCCATATATATCTACAGGGCCCTGGGCAGGTGTTGCATGTAGAGGACAATAAAGTTGGGTGGGTTGAGGCTGAACTCCACCGTCCATCGAGGGCACTTACTCATGGGAATTTTAATAGGGCTTATTGTAGGGTACCTAATAAGTTGGGCCTTTCCTATTACCTTTCCTATTATAGATAGTAGTGTGGGAGGAGAGGTTTTCTCACCCGGGCCCAGCAGCCCGAGTGGGAGTTCAAATCCTGCACCACCTATGGCCCCCACGAAATCACTGCTAGAAAAGCTATGGGAGTCATACCTAGAACAACTCCTCGGGCTCGAAGAAGCTCCCGAGATATCCATCGAATAGTCTCATTTTTTTGGAGATTTCTAGACAACTCACATCTACATCTGATAGAGTGAGGAAACAACACAAAAAGACATGGGTGTGGCCAATCACATTCGGTGCCTTTGCAAATAAAAGTAGGATATAATAACCTTCGATTTAGAATGAGATCAATATCCCTTAGAAGAGTACAACTCCCCTTGTCCTTACTTTGACAACATAGGGATGGTCCAACATCTGGTAGGGAAGAAGTTTATACATGAAGATGCATGGAAAGATCATTGGATGAATGCATTAGTCGACTATGATATCTAGATGAGGGATTATTGTAGGATGACTTTATATCTAGTAGAGAAAGTTCTCAAAATAAAGATCCCACTAAAGGCTATTGAGAAGGATTTCGAAGATGTCTTGGATCTATTATATAATATAGATAAAATCTATGTCAGGCTGATAAAGAATGTGGAGATTGGAAGGGATGAGAATGCAAATATCAATTATAAAGCTTGCCATATAGTCTAAATAACAAAGGAATGGATCAAGAAACCTTTCAAACTTGATCTAGCTGCTTATGTTATTCCTCTTCAAGCTACAACACACCTACGAAGGGTAAAGGTGCAAACATCATAGAACAAACCTTTCCAACTCAATCCCTAGTAAGGCTGGAAATGGTGCATCAACATGAGCAGGAGGTTGAGTACTTTGAATTTGATAAAGGAGTTAAAAGGAAGAGAGCTTTAGCAAAGAGAAAAAAGAAAACGACTCTAGCTCAAGTGCCTCAACAAGAATAGGTAAATCTTGAACAAGAAGAGCCTCAAACTGACCCAAGAGCTCAAGTCCAAGAAACTAAGCAAGTGTCTCCGCATTAGGAATAAGAGAAAGAAAAGGAAGAGAAAGAATACAGGGTGCCACCACTAGGTACAAAGGAAGAAGTCTCCCCCTTTGGTCCTAAAAAGGATAGGATTGAGCTCACTATGGTAGGGAAACAAAGGAGAAGATTGAAGAAAGAGAACACTTCACCCCTACACGTGCTCAAGATAATTCAAGAAGAAAAAGAAGAAGAATAAGAATGGGAATAGATTAAATATGTCCCCTTGAGTCAAAGGACTTGCTTAGCTAGGGCCATGGAAGAGGAGAAAAGAAGAAGCTCAACCTTGACACCTCCATCTATTCTAAAGGAACCTATTTAGGTTACTACATTAGAGGATGAGAAATAGTAATGGATAGTTGACATAGAAGGTTAAGAAATAGATGTCTTTTACCTCTCTGATTTTGACTTCATCTCAGTAGGCACTGAGATGGTGTTTGAAAAGATATGAGATACTCCCAAAAGTAAATCCTTATGAGAGTACTGGAATCAATTTCCACCTTTGCCTTAAGGACCTCACGACATCCCACCACCACAACCTCAAGATTTGTCATTCTTGGACAAAGGCTTAGCAACACCACTTCCTCCCACTACAGAAATAGAAGAACAAGTAATGGAGGAAGAAGAACCTTAACAACTAAAAGTCAATAAAGTATCAGAGGAGGGGAAAATACATGAAGAGCCTCAACAAACTCCTCTCAATATAGAGGCTAGAATGTTAGCCCAAGTAAATAGAAAGATTCCAACTATCTATCTTTCTCAAAGAGAGAAGATTCCAGAGAGGAATGATAAGGTAAAGGGGCCTAAAGTGGATATCACCTCTTCAATCAAGTATATGTCTCCAATGGGCACTACATCGAATTGGCTAGAGAGGGAATGAGAGAATTTGTAAATGTTGTCAAGGAGCCTGAGCCAACTACGGGTAATGCACAAACACTGGCCTTAATTATGAAGAACCAAGATCAGGACTTTCTCCCACACATAGCTATCCCTACTCCATACACTAACACCAAACAAATGATTCCAAAGGACTATCAAATAGAGGAGGTCATGTTGGGAAGACCCATAGTAGACACTGCTAAAGTGATGATCATTATGAGTATAAAGGAGGTGTTTAGACACATGGACCAAGATGAGTCCAAGTTGATTATGCTAAGGAAACAAAATGAGCTTCTAAGAGGGTATCTACATGGAGTTGTATGCCCAATAGACCTAGACAATCCAGAAATCACTCTTGCTGCAACATTCAAGAGAAAGAAAAAGGGAACTATATAGTTGGATTCATGTTTGGAGCATGTTAAAAATAGCATGAAAATTTTGAGGAAAGAGTTCTGCAAATAATACAAGGCAACCTAAACTTGTTAGACCATATTCAGTCGAGTGCATATAAATTGATATCCATAGTGAACTAGGATTTTGGATTGATAGATGAGGTATATACTTGGGAAAAATACCTTCAGTAACTCTAATCAATAAAAGGAAAAAGGTATTGTACACTCATGGAGGTATTCACTGTGGAGGAGCCAAATAATCTTGATGATTGGATCAAAAAGATATCTACCAGAACCAAAGTCATGGAAAGACTACATGCAGATTTTTAGAAATTAAGGGATCAAACTAAAGAGAAAATTTTGTAGCAAAAAGGTACTAAAACATTACTTGCCTTGAGATTTTTGAAGATTCATCAAAGACCAAGCTCAATATAGTGCAATTAGTAGTCCAATTTTTTGGAGGAACCTTCGAGGATGCTTTTTCAGATGAAGATATCAGGCAAGCATTCAAGACTGAAGAGTTATTGTTGGAGCTAGACACTAAACTTGAGGATTTTGTTATGATCCATATAGAAGTTAGTAATTGTTGGCAAATAGTGAAGGATAAATATGGAGCTTTGGATTTGTCAAAAGTTTCCTAAGTAATGGAGATAATAGATAAATTCAAGAACAAACATCTAAACATCATTTTGGTATAGATGGGAACAAAACCTAGATTCTAGAAATTAAATTTTGACACTTGGAATTTTTTTTTCATTTTTGAAATTTGTCATCAAGGTGCGCAAGTGTGCCATTCATAGAGGTGTGCCAACAGTTTTGAAGAAGAAGTAGTGCATGGATAGTTAACTACTAGTTCCTATTTTTAGACATTTCATGCACTAAAAATACATTTTGATGGAAGTTCAACTCCCATAAACATCTAGAGAAGGTCGAGCTTCTATTTTTAGAGCCTCCAAAGACTCTTAGATCATCATGCAACTTCTATCTTCTTATCTCCTTCTTCTTTGATTTTTTTAAGTCATGTAAAGGCTCATGCACCCATTCATTGATAAAAACAAGGGTGGAGTCCTACTTAGCACCATTTAGAGAGTCAATTTGTATATAATTAGATTTAATTTATTAGTTTTTAAGCATATGTTTTGCAATTTAAGATCTCTCACTTTCAACACAAAAAGAGGAGATGATTTCTTATAAATATAGGGTTGTAATATGTACTCCAAGCCATTATTTTGATGCAATAATATATGCTATTGGTGCTCTCATTCTGAGTGTAGTTATTCTTGCCAGAGTGTGTTATGTTTATGAATGTATGTTCATGAGTTATAATGGAGCCAATGGTTTTATTGTGTTATTGTGATTGTATGATCTTTTAGTTTAGTGTTTTTCACATATTTTATAAATTCCATCGATGTACCAAGTTGGAGAAGATATTGTAAGAATTTGGTATAGCTATGATACTATGAAGAATTTTACTTAGGGAAAAATAATGCCAAGATCAAGAAGCACAAGAATAGCACAATATGGACCAAATGATTTATGATCATAACAATATGAGAATGAATAACTGATTCTTTGGATATCAGATTATTCAATGATAGATAATTGATGATTTCCTCATCTTTAAGTACACTAGAAGTGACTGTATATAAAAGCCTCTAGAATGACTAGGAGTTAGCAAAATAATAAGCCTCATAACTAAGCACATATCCAGTAAGAGTGGATTATCCTCCATTGAGCACAGGAGTTAGTGCGATGATGAGAGGATAAGCCTACATAGGTGTGTCACATAAAATTATGTTGTAGACACCATGTGCTTAATTAAGAGTGTGAACACTTGTGTAGTCAACATGACAACTCAATTGATTATGCAAACTCTAGAGTTGCTAACTCTTGTGTTATCAACATGACAACTCATATGAGTATGCATGCTACTAGGTGTCTGACTAATAAATAATAAAATAATGCATTAATCTAAGTAAACTTAAGTAGAGTGCAATAATAATTAATTATTTATGCTAACACCCCCCCTTAAGTCCAACTTAGGGGAATGCACTTAAGCTCACAAAAGCTATGATGAAAATGCATAATGGGTCCTAGCTACTAGGCCATGTTAGGTACCCATGTACAAATGCAATGCTGTACATACAATGCAATGCAATCTCTTTGAAAATGGAGAAAGAGGGAAAACCTCATGGGAAAAGCCCTCCCCCAAAAAGAGAGATAATTACAATAAAGAAAGATGCATGTATGGATGGAGTAATCAAGACCCCCCCATTATGACATACATCATGTATATACAATAGAGAACCCCTTCATGAAATCCCCTCTTAGTGAAGGATCTCCTAATGATGAGTGCTTGAAGACAAAAGAAAATCCAATGCCTACAAACAACATTTCTCCCTTTAGGAATAATATACACCAAGTATAGGTGAAAATATGCTTCCCACTATGGATAGGAAGATGGAAGTGGGATCCATATGTAGTATGATATGGATACTGCCTCTAAAGTCTACTCAAATGTCGATAAGTCCTTGATGAATGTAGATGCCACAAGCCAATCTGGTGGATGTCCAAAAGATGGTGGAAAACAAGGTAACATGTCCATGTATGAAATTGTAACAACCTCCAAAGACAATGAAGCATCCTGATAGGAAGATATGGAAAGAGAAGCAATGTCGCCTCCCCTCAATAATTAATGCACACCCATGAAAGAAGCTCCTTGATGACTGAAGAAGCTACACCATGGAAGTTGAATGATGTTCCTCCTTGTAGGAAGAAGTGGTGCCATAGGTGTAGTAGAGAATTCTCCCCAACTAGTAGGAAGAATCCTCAGAAGATATGATGTCTAAGGAAACTAGAATACAATCTCCAAAGACAAATATGTCTTCTCTAAAGTGAAAGAATCCTTCTCCATCTACTGTAAAGAAGTATCCATACTCATCTCAATCTTAAAAGAAAGTTCAAGTGGTTGAGGGTCAGAGTGTTCCCTCACAATAAGTGAAGAAGAAGTCTCCTCAACAAAGAGAAGATTTATGTCATCAATGATGTCTCCCACATCTTCAATGCAAGACTCCACAAATAGCCCCACAATGTCTAGAAGGAAGTCATCCCATGAAGCTGAAATAGGAAGACATGGTGTTTCCTACTGCATTGAATCAGGAGCATTTGTGGCTAGAACTAGATTAGTAGAAGCAAAAAGAGCATCAGAATGTGTGATCTCATGTGGAGTTGAAGGTACCATAACTGGAGTGACTGGAGGTAGAATGTCCTCTAGAAATGGAGGAACTGTTGGATTTCCATATGCTTACCAAAGAGCCATCCAAATATCATAAATTTTAGTGAACTCGTCAATGACATCAAGGCAATAAGAATTGACACTAAAATAAATGACTGACATAATTATTTTGATAGGTGTCAGATCATCAGAGGGAAGTTCTTTGGAACATAGATAAGGAAATACTTCCTTATGCTCTCTTCTTAGATGATCAGTTATCAAGGCATTCCATTTGTGATAGTTCCTTTTTTTCAACCTTTGTCTTACACCAAATTGACATGTGAAACAAAACTCCATGAGATGAATGTATGTATGCACCCACCAAAATGCAAAAAATAATCAATCAATCCCCCCAATATATGATTTGGCACTTTATACTTGGTGCAATTACAATAGGACACTTGTCAATTTTGGCCTTAGTGGACTTCTAATTTTATGGTTTACAACCTCCTCTAAAAGTCTGGTACTTAGAAATTTAGCTCAAATATACAACAATTTGGAAGTTTGATCAAAGCAATCCAATGCAGAAAAGGACCTATTTCTAAAAGTGGTATTTTTGTCAACACAAGCCCATAATCTGATTATAGATTTGGAAACTAGACAAAAAATTAAACACTTTAAAAAGAAAATAGAACTTGAAAATATGTCTAGATGAGCTCGTACGAAGCATTTGAAGTTGCAAAATGCAAGATTAGATAGGTACAGTCACCAAAAATTAATTTTTTTGACAAATCTGTGCACCAAAACCAAAAAATAATAATAGCACTAAAAAATTCAAGAAATTCCAGCAAAAAAAAAAATTTGCACTTGATTTGGAGTATAAATGACTGAGATATGGCCTCCCAAAGTTGGATTTTCAAATCAAAACTGCATATGGTGAGGGGTGTGATCAACAAATTGTGAGGTTAAATTTGACGTCCAAACAAGTATTGTGGCAGTGCAATCTAGCCTACTGATGACAGTTAGATGACCATCAATTTTAAGTTTGTATTCAGATGACATCAACAAAAAAGCCCTCTCTAGATGATGTGGTAGGTACAGATGCTGACATTAGCAAGTGATGCCAGTGGTATGGATGGGCCATGTGGCCTTTGTGTGGGTATATGGAAGGGTGTGACATGGTGTGCCATGTGTCTTTGCTGACGTAGGGGTTTGTGGATGTGGTAGTGCCTAGTTGGAGTGCTAACATGTCTGTTGTCTTACTTGCGCTGACTGTCTACATGATTGGATGTGGCAGTGACATGTCTTAGGCATTGTGAAGGATGCTGGAAAAGTTTTGGCTAATGGATTGTTTAAAAAAGTTGGCAATTGTTTTTCATGCCGAAGATTGGCACTACAGTTGGAGTTTTGAATAGGTTGACGGTTCAAGTTAACGCCAGTGGGGACTTTTTAATCCCACATGCCCAATGCAAATGAGCGTTGGGTAGTGTAAAAAGAAAAGCCCATAGGGGTTAAAAGAAAAGAGGCCACTAGAGTTGATAAAGCCCACTGCTGTTGTGAGGAATTTGGTTGGCCATAGGTGGATATCACCAAAATTTGGAAATGTTCCCACAATATGTGGAAATAATATGTGGCCAGATTGTAAATGAAATATTATGCCATTGTGGGAGCTAACATTTGACCACTTGGTTCTTGCAAAAGAAATTTCTAAACAAGATTTTTTTTTTTGAAAAAATATTCTAAAAAATTGCAGAACATTTCAAATGAAAATTGCAAAGAAAATAAACTGATAGATCTGAAAAAATAAGTTCGTAGATCTAATAGATCATACCAAATTCTGCAAATTGGGCCTTTAGGTACCAATTTGCAAAAAAAAATTGTCTTAATTTTGACTATGGCCTAGGGTAGGAAAATTTACTGTCAAATTTTACCAAATCGATGCTCCAGACGCAATGGTGAGGTCTGCTTTGGCTCTAGATGCTCCCAATGATTGTGATACTTCAAATTTGAATCAAGGTCCTCTGTGAGGTGAAGCAAAAAAATGATCTCCAATGGCTATGAAATGATGCTCCTATGGCTCTAATACCATGTAAGAATTTCATATAGCTATGATACCATGAAGAATTTGCCTTAGGGAAAAATAATGCCAAGATCAAGAAGCACAAGACTAGCACAATATGGACCAAATGATGTATGATCATAATAATATGAGAATGAATAACTGATTCTTTGTATATTAGATTATTCAATGATAGATAATTGATGATTTCCTCATCTTCAAGTACACTAGAAGTGCTTGTATATAAAGGCCTATAGAATGACTAGGAGTTAGCAAAATGATAAGCCTCACAACTAAGCACATGTCCACCAAGAGTGGATTATCCTCCAATGAGAACATGTGTTAGTGCGATGATGAAAGGATAAGCCTATGTAGGTGTGTCATGTGAAATTATATTGTAGACACCATGTGCTTAATTAAGAGTGCAGACACCTGTGTTGTCAACATGACAACTTAGTTGATTATGCAAACTCCAATGTTGTAGACACCATGGGCTAAGATAGAGTTGCTAATTCTTGTGTTGTAAACATGAAAACTCATATGAGTATGCATACTCCTAGGTGTCTAAATAATAAATAATAAAATAATGCATTAACCTAAGTAAACTTAAGTAAAGTGTAATAATAATTAATTATTTACACTAATAGATATCACCTTTTGTTCCTACATAGCGCCTTGTCTCACATGAGCATACTTTCTATGGCCTTGCAATTTGATGGGAAGTGAAACATCTTTTGGTTATTACTAAGTTCCCATCGATGATTGCATTAGTGGAATTGAGTAAGCATTGCTCCTATTTTCATTGGTTTCCTACTTTATCTTTTCAATTACTTAACTCATAGATGTACTGTTGTCGTGGTTTATGTCTGTTAGGAATTTACTTTTCAAAGTTATTTTCTTAATCTCTTTTTACCTGACCTTTGTTATTTTTTTTACAAACACTTGGTTAAATTAGGAATTCATAAAACTAGATCGAGAATTTACATTCATCATAAAGAGAAAAGCCAAAAAATAGATTTCTTTGGGGGTTACTTTAAAAGAAAAAAAATAGACATCCTCTTTGAATTTGGTCAGAACCACTAAAGGCTTCCTTCTAAACAAATACATTTATCTTAAACTGAGCAAATTTTAGTAGGTTGGAAGATCATCTGGAACCTTGGAGTTGATCCTAGATTAGCTTTTCAAGAGATAAATTTGAAAGGATTCCTACCGTTAAAGCATTGTGCAAAAGGATAGATTAATAGAAGTTGGTGCTAGAAGGAGGGCCAAAGAACCATTTGAATTAGAAAAATCACTTACTATGTGAAAATTTTGCAGTTTTTGGAAGTTCAAATTTTTTTCCATCTGTTACTGTCAAAAGGTGCGTAGGTGCACTTTTTGTAAGGGTGCACTTCTATAGAAGTGTGCTTTTCTAGAATTGATGCAAGCTGGAAGATCTAGTTCTATCATCCCCATTACAATGAGCTTTACAATCTTCACTTTGGGCACATGAGTTCTTAGAACTCAGTCATTTTCACAAGCCTCATTATGATAAAGTATTACCAAGGATCCTACCACTCCCATTTTAAATTTTGTCATCTTTGGTTCCACCTTTGATTCAACCTCGACCTATCATTCCACCCAATCCTCCACCGATGGCCTTTTTTGCTTATGCTCTAGATTCACCCATCAACTTACAAGGTGTACTCAATGACCTTCCTAAGAATGTTGAAACATTTTGCCCAAGGTTCATCTACAGAGAAACAACAATAGTTGATGATCACATCAAGGTATTCACGAAAATATGCAACTGAAAACAAATCGCAAATAAGAATATGGTTCTCCATTTATTCCCATACTCATTGGGAGAAGTTACCTTTAATTAGTATGCCAATTTTCCACCAAGATGCATCAAAGATTGGGACACTTTCAAATTTTTTTTCTTAGAACAATTCAAAACTTTCATCAACCCATCTATGATACATCATCAATTCATATCAATCAAAAGGGACCCAACAAAATCTATTTCACGCTTCAATCATCGCTTCCATATGGAATACCACAAGTTCAAAATACCATACACTATACCAATTGAAGCTGCAATCTAGATTTTCCTGAATGCTATGGACCATCTCACTACTATTTTCTTGAGAAGATTGTCAACTACAAATATTGACACACTGGAAAAAGTCTTCTTGGAAGCAATTACCTTCACTAAACAAGCCAATCCTAATGGAGGAGGATTGATTGTCCCAGCTCAAGCTATCACAATAGTACCAACATATCTTGCTGGAGCACTAGTAATGCCTAGTCAATTCATACCAATGAATCCAATTCTACTACAACAAGCACTAGCTGCACCAGTTCCAGCCCTAACTTACCCAAGATATGAGCCTCCAAAAGTTGCTTTCTTCAAGAAAAAGGTAGCTACATCTACTAAAGTAGAAAATAATGTTGCATTTGAGATATGCCAAATGAAGAAGACTAAGTCTCAAATTACCAATGAGCTAACATGTTTGAGGTTGTCACAAGGAAAAAATAACAACTTTTAAATAACAAATCCTAGTCCTTAGAACAATAACTATGGTTAGAATTACAATAAGAACTTCAACGAAAACAATAATGTAGGTAATAAAAATGGAGGAAAAAATTTCAATCCTCCTAATCACAACAATAGTTTCCAAAGACATAATCGACAATTGAATACCTATCTAAATAATGGAAGCATCCTTGCGGATAACAATAATAATGCTCAGTTTGTGATCATAAATCAATATGATAGTAATCATAATGTGCCTAATGATGATGGCTCATATTTCAATGGAAATTAGGATGTGAATCAAAATTCACAAGGCAACAATAACGAGCCTCCCATGCAATTCAATACTATGCTACAAGAATCTTATGATTCTCCATAGAACATGGGAATGGGGCAACCAATCAATGAAGAATTTTCTTTCCCATTCAGTCAAGAAATAGATACTCAACCAGAAGAGATGTTTTCTTTTTTGAATGATAATCAAAATACTTACAATTTACAAAATCGAAGAGAGCCCATGACAATGGGATTCCTCCTGCATTGCAACCAACTCCTCCATATTTGAGAGAAAGAAACAATCTAGTGCCTACCATAGAACCTTATATTTTACAACATAATTAGAACCAAGGGAATGTTCCTGCAATCCCAAAGAACCCTACATGGATGAATAAAATAGTACAATAGAATATTTTAAATGATCAAATTCCAACATGTCCCTATTTTACATGCTACAAAATTTTCCTAATCAACAGGAAGCACAAATAAAGACTCGTGATCATACGAAGGCAACAACCAATGTGAATACTATCCCTCAAAAGATAGTGTTGCAACAGGTTAACGCTTCAGAGGCCATGCCGACCATGTTTAAGGACAAGGTTGAGGTACCTCCTTTCTTGCTTAGCATCTAAATCTATGGAAAGAATCTTCACAATTGTCTAATTGATTTAGGAGATTCTTGTTATGTCATGCCACTTTTGATAGCACAAAGGTTGTGAGTCATTCCACAACCCTCTAATCGAAGAGTGATACAATTAGACAAAATGAAAGTAAAGGTTATCGAGGTGTTGAAATATGTTTGAATACAATTAATGGTTGACCCCCAAATTCAAGATATCATAGACATACACATGGTTGAAATTCTTGAAACATATGGATTTCTATCGAGTAGAGAGTGGAAAAAATTCTTAAGAGGATGGTTCTCGACTAATTTTACCCAACTGTGGTTACCTTGGAAAGGATTGAATAATCAAATCAACATAAATGTTGACCCAAAATTAAAGTTAATGATCACATAATACAATGCACCAAATGAGGTAGCATTTCTACAGTCAGATTTAGGCTCTTACAAAGTGATGGCTCTCGACATAACTTCAACCAAAATGCCATATGATCAAAACAAAAAACCCATGACCTCTATCCCAAAAGAAGAGATTGTGACTCAATTCATAGATAGCATGGTGGCAAACTTACAATGCTTAGGTGAAGAAGTAAACCCAAATGTTTTGCTTCTTCTAGGAGTTTGTTGGCTGTACAAAGTTAGTCATTCAAAATACAAATATTCACATTGCCAAGAAGTAGTATCTTGAGTATTGACTCAGATAGTGAAAATAAAAGGTGCTCAAATTCCAATTGAAGTATCTATGGAAAATTCAAGTTCCACATATATATCTAAAGACATGAAAAAATATGAAGAGGAATTTGAAGATCTCAATGCATTATATAGTGATACCTCTTCGAATGGTGGGGCTTTGTCTTCTCCTCCACCAGGAATGATCAAATTCGAAAGGAGAAGGCATTTTGTAAAAGGTCAAGGTTGGACTTTTGTGGTTGTTCATCCTAAGCTTAGGATTGATAAAATTAGAGAATTGATTGGGGAGATTCAAGACCAACAAGTGAAACATACACTCCCCATATCAAATATAAACAATGGAAACTCACTAAGTCCACCATGTGAGAAGTTGTAATGGATCCCAAAGAAACAATCCTTTAAATTTCAAGTGAAAGAAAAGCTTCAAACAAATAAAAACAAGTCCAGAAAGCCCAAACAAGAAGAACCACTCTGGACACTTAGGTTTGATGACACTAAATGCAAATTAGGAGCTGATGCAGGTATTGAACTAATTAACCCAAAAGATAGGTCTTTTTATGCAGCATATCGATTAAATTTAGATGTACTAACAATGTTGCAGAATATGAAGCCTTGATTAATGGAATTCTCTTCACATTAGAGAAGGGAGTCAAAGCTCTCATAATTGAAGGAGACTCCTAGTTGTTAACTAAACAAGTGAAATCAATCTACTCTTGCAATGATAGAAGACTACTTGCTTACAAAAAAAGAGTATGGGATATGATGGAAGATTTTGAGGCTTTGAACATAAAGTCTATCCCAAGAAGGAGAAACATCGTAGTAGATGTCCTTGCAATTCTAGCCAGTGCATTACAACCCATGGAAAGAAAAAAATAGAAAATATTTTCAATAGAATTGGTTGATGTCCTGTCTACCTCGAACAATGTTACAAACTTCCAAGTTTTCTAGGATGACCATCATATTCTTGAATTCATTATGTGCAATGGTCTTTTCAAAAGAGAAGAGATTGATGATACTCCCAATGATAATCTTGAGGATGATGGACTTGAAGATGAGGATGAGATTATAAATTTGAAAACCAACACTATCCCTAAGGGGATGGTTGAGTTGGAAAACATCTTTGGTTGAGATGAATCAACACATTGCAAAAGAACTATCAAGGAGAAAGGGATTAAAGAATGTGATTTATATAATTTGGGTACGAAAGAATATCCTAAGATGGTAAGAATTGGAAATTCATCTAACCCTTAGGAATGAGAAAGTATGCTTCAATTTCTTACAAAATATAAAGATGTCATAGCTTGTAGTTATGAAGAACTCAAGACATATGATCCTAAAATCATCACTCATGACATTTCATTAAAACCAGAAGCCAAGCCTTTTCATCAAAGGTAGAGATCAGTCAATCCCATTATTGAACCATTGATATTGAACAAAGTTAAGAAGTTTCTCGATGCTAAAATGATGTCTTTTCTAGATGGATATTCAGGATACAATCAGGTGATAGTAGATGAAGAACATAGGTTAAAGAATGCTGTCACAACAAAATGGGGGACCTTTGCATAAAAAAGAATGCCTTTTGGGTTGATTAATGCAGAGGCTACACTCCTAAAAGTGATGGATGAAGAATTCAAAGGGATAATAAACAAGCATATAGTGATGTACATGGATGACTTAATTGTCTTTTCAAAAGATCACAATACTCATATTGCTGATCTAAAACAAGTGTTCAATCAATGTCAGAGATATGGAATATCATTAAATCCTAAGAAATGTTCATTTGGGGTTACAAAGGGAAAGCTTCTAGGTCATATTATTTTTGAAGTTGGGATCTCTATTGATCTTGAGAGAGTTGAAGCCATTTAAAAGTTACCATCTCCACATAGTTGCAAAGAAATCAAGTCTTTCTTTGGAAAGATCAATTTTGTGCACAAGTTTATTAGTGGGTTTGCTAAGATAGTATGCCCCCTTAATGAATTTCTGAAAAAGGGAGTGAAAAATGAATGGGTTCTAGAAATTAAGAAATCCTTTGAGGACATTAAAGTGGCTATCTTCACAATTCTAGTACTTGTGAGTCTAGGTTAGGAGTTGCCCTTCAAGATCTACTCTTTTCCTTTAGAGCACTCATGTGCTAGAATTATCACTCAAAAGAAAGATAAAGAAGATGAGAGTCCCATCACATTCATGAGTTATCCACTAAAGAATGTTCAGTTGAGTAATTCCAATCTTGACAAATAGTCTTTCACTTTGATAAAGGTAATCAAGAAATTTTGTTATTATATACTTAGGAGCAAGATATATCTAATTGTGCCTGATCCTATTGTCAAGACATTGTTGATGTAAAATGAATTAGGTGCAAGATGAGGGAAATAGATGGCTATATTGTAAGAATTTGATTTGGAAATTCAATCCATGAAGATGGTAGTTGACAATGAGATCAATAATGATAATAAATTTAGAATCAAAAAATGATTATAGTGTCTCAAGTGGATATTGATCAAGGAATAATCATGGATGTATGGTATCAAGATATTGTGTACTATCTTTTGCAAAATCAATACCCTGATTGGATGAAGAGTTCCCAATGTAGAAGTCTCAAGATGAAATGTGAATCATGTATGCTTCAAGATAGGAAACTTTATAAAAGAAACTACAAGGGAATTTATCTGAAATATTTGGGATGTGAAGAATTAAAAGAGGATTTGGAATAATTTCATGATAAGTATGGCACAGGACATAGGTCAGCAGAGTCTATGACCCATATGATTTGAGATCAGGTTACTTTTGGCCTAAAGTATTTAAGGATACATTTGAACATGTGTGTTCTTGCCACATTTGTCATGCAAGTGCCAACTGAGAGAGACATCCAACTATGCCTCTACAACTAGTATTTGAGGTATGCCCTTTTTCTAAGTGGGGGTTGGAATATATAGGTCCAGTAAACCCACCATCATCCACATGACATATGTTTGTTCTTACAACTACTAACTATTGTACATGTTGGACGAAAGCTAAAAATTTCAGAAATTGCACTACCAAAGTGGTTACTAATTTCTTAGAAGAGCATATTGTTACTAGATTTGGGATGTCATTTTTCCTTGTCTATGATAACAAATCAACTTTTTCATTGATATTCCTTACTTGATGGGCATTGGAAAATTAGTTTATAACCAAGTTCTCTTCAAATTACTCTCCCCAAGGGAATGGTGTGGCTAAGTCCACAAATAGGAACTTGATCATAGGGATAAAGCACTTATTGAAGGAAAATCCAAAATATTGGCACACTCAATTGAAATATGCATTGTGGATGGATCAATTCAGGATCAAAAATGATTTTGGGACATCTCTATGAACATGAGCTAATATTCTCACTTAACCTTAAGATTCTAGTTTTGAAATTAATGAGTGGGTATGTGGAAGATGCTGATAGGGTTTAGATCAGATTAATGAATCTCTTGGAATTGAATGAGAGAAGGTTGTCATCTTTAGAGAACATGTCAAAACATTATATTTTTATCAAATGGTGGTTTGTCAAGAAGGCCACAATTAAATCTTTTAGAATATTTTACCTTGTTCTCCTATGGGATAAGGCAAAAGAAAAGTTGGGTAGTCACACTAATTTTCAACACTTGGATTCGCCCTTATCAAATTGCGAAGATTCTGGGAGAAAATACTTTTAGGCTAAGTTCCTTACAAGGGGAATTGGTCCCATTTCTCGTCAATGAAATGTTCCTAAAATATTAAAACGAGGCCTAAAAGTGGAAAAATAATTTTAAAAAAAGATTTCTGCAAGTATGTTTACTTTTAGTTGTGTGTTTTATTTAAAAGTTGTGTCTATATTTTCTTGTTAGTCGAAGGGTTAAGTGTAATCAAGACTCTTTCTTGACGCATTTCATAGATCACTCCTTATGGTTTTGACATTTAGGAAGAAGTATTTCTTTGTCAAAGAATTTAGATAATTTTGTTTCTTGTACCAACTAAAAATGGATGTTACTTGTAGTTGTAAAAGACTTTTAGTCTTGAAATTAGAATTATGGATCAATAGTTCTCAACGCTTTACAAACTTAAAGATTGACTATCTTAGTGTTTTCAAATCAAGGTTCATAGTAGCAAGGGGTCATCCAAATTTTCCAGTTCAAACAAAAGGCTTTTTCAAAGAACTACTAAGGTCATTGTTTGGCGTGAGAATTTCCAAAGGTTCATAAAAGAAGATCACAAAGGTTATCAAACTAAAGAAAGAATCTGAGAAATGACACCAATGCCTTGGCCACATAGTCTAATCATGATGAAGGTACAAAAAGAAAAGAAAACAAGACAAAATGGTGTTAAGAAAGAAAGACTCCAAAAGGTCTGAAAAGGGTAATTAGACAATCAGATATGCACTCCAAAATGGCTATCCACTATCTATACAAATTGCTTCATGAAAGAATCAAATGGAAATGTGTGAGCTCCATGATGTAGAATCAAAAGAGATTACTAAGGACCTACAATGAAAAATTAATGACCCTTTAAGAGCCCTCAGAACAAATTCTCTAATTTGGTCAAAGAGTGGTTGATACATAGGTTTTACAAGGATTCCTGATGAATGGACCGGTGGAGTAAAATATTGTTTCCAAGTTGCTAGAAGCTCATGATAGATTGCACTTTGAAATGTCAAAGGAAATGAATACATTGTGCATACATTAAGCTTGAAGATTCAAGATTCTTAAGTTTTGACTATCAATGAACTTGAAACTTGTTTGAAGTGTTTAGGATTTAGTTGTCATTTGACACATGTTAGAAGAATGCTTGTTGATGAAGAAATTCCTTTGTCATTTCTTCCTCTTTGTTGGGGCTATTTGTTGCGGTCTGACAATGCACACTCCATTTCTCCTAGAAATGGGGACCCCCTAGTAATTTTTTGTCTCCCAGACCCTTATTCTGGGGCTTGGATAATTTTTGAACTCCCCCAGGAGTCTAGGTCAAGCCTTGGTCTCTGACTGGTGAAGTCCAGAGAGTCAGATCTAGAGGAAAAATGGAACTTTTATTGAACTCTTAGTACAAAGGTGTGCACTAGTGCACATGCACACCTTATAGAGATGCATAGGTGTGCTCAGTGCACAAGTGCACACTCATCTCCCTCCAGAGATGTGCATATACACACCTATGCACATGCACACCTATGGAGGTGCATAGCCAGGGCTCAAGGTCTATATAAATTTTGAATCCCCCACCACATCTTCATTCTTCTCTATGCTCACTAGACTCCTACACCTTCACACCTAACAACATGTGCTTCCTTTTAAAAACCTGCAATCACAACACTCAAACACAAGGTTAGACACTAAGCAGGTGCACACATGTGCACCTCCTCAAGGTGCTTAGGTGTTCACCTTCTTTTACCCACTAATTCAAAAATACAACCTAAAAAACCTAGCCTAAGTCACAAGAAGGTGCGCACATGCACATCTCCCCAAGCTGTGCATGTGTACACCTTCTATCAAACTAACTAATGTAAAACATCTAAGGAAAAAGGTGTGCATGTGCACACCTTTTGTGCCTTCTAAGACATCAAAGCACATTAGGGTGCACACATACGCACCCCATTAAGGTATGTATGTGCAAACCCTTATGCACAAAACTTAAAATATCAAGAACTTAGCAAAATTCCCTCCTGTTATGCACTTACCACTCTGCATGTGCGCAATTATGCACATGCACACCTTACTAAGGAGCATAGGTGTGCAAGTGTGTAACTGCACTCAAATGATCAATTAGGGACCATTTAGTGCACTTGATGCACCTATAAGGGTGCACTAGGTGCGCTAATCTACATAAAAAGGCTAATAGGCTAATTTCACTTAGTTTTAACTGTTTTGGGTTACTTTTTCATCTGTTTAGGGTCAATTAGGGTTTGTTTTTAAGTTTGGCTTTAGCTTTCTAGACTAATATTTCCTCTCTTATGCAGATAAAAGTGCATCTTAATCCTCCTCAATTGCAAAAAATATTACTCCCAAGCCTATTATTTTCAAGTGCCATGGTGCACCAAGAAAATCTCATTTTCAAGATGGACATGCCAAAATTAGAGATATTGAGCTTGGCCACATTGACTTGAATGCATTCCATACCATTTACAACAAACCTAAAGAATGATTTGTAGTGGTGTTAGCTCTCATCAGATCAGATCTAGTCAATGTAACATCAAAGAGAAGGTTGTCAAGAGTGTCATAGGGGAGACAGTGCTAGACCTCTAACCTCAAAATATCGAGAAGGTGGTCTACCTTCCTAGAGCCAATCAGTATTTGCATATTTCTTATTAAGGAGCAGAGAGATGGTACTGAGAAAATGAGAAAGAAGCTAGAGAGACAATCCAATCATCTTTCTTGATTGATAGAACACAAGGGGGCTACAAAGTTAGGAAAGTAGACATGACCTTGGGATTTATGAAGGATGACATTGGATATGCCATTGTTCTCTTGAGCATGACCATGTAACTACTGGTAGCAGGACACCTTCAAACCTAGATGGTTCATTTCATAGTAACCATCAGGATGACAAAGATGTCGATTGACTGGGACAAAATTCTAAGTGATAATCGAGATGAGCTGCTGGTAGCTATAAAGGTCGACCCCAAATTCTACATGACATCATATTTTGTGTACTTAATGGTAGTGAGAACAACAGATTACCCAAGACTTTAGAAGAAGGGAAGCATTCAAGATGCTAATGCTTGGCCCTATGTGGTGTACCCTCAACTGGTGAAGAAGAAACAAGGGTGGAGTCCTACTTAGTGCCATTTTGAGAGTTAGTTTACATATAATTAGATTTGTTTTATTAAATTTTAAGCATATGTTTTGCATTTTAAGATCTCTCACTCTCAACACAAAATGTGCAAATGATTTCTTATAAATACAGGGTAGTAATATGTACTCCAAGTTATTATTTTGATGCAATAATATATGCTATTAGTGCTCTCATTGTAAAGTGTAGTTATTCTTGCTGAAGCGTGTTATGTTCATGAATGTATGTTCATGAATTATAATATAGCTAATGGTTTTATTGTATTATTGTGAATGTGCAATCTTTTACTTCTGGTGTTTGCCACATGTTTTACAAATTTTGCTAACATATTGAGTTGGAGAAGAGATCACCTTTTGTTCCTACATAGCTCCTTGTCTTAGATGAATGCCCTTTTTGTGGCCTTGTGATTCAATGAGAAGTGAAACATCTTTTGGTTATTACTAAGTTCCCATTGAGGATTGCATTACTAGAATTGAGGAAGTGTTGCTCCTATTTTCATTGGTTTCTTACCTGATCTTTTCAATGATTTAACTCGCAGACGTGTTGTTACTATGGTTTATGTCCATTAGGAATTTACTTTTCAAAATTATTTTCTTAATCTCTTGTTACCTTACCTTCATTTTTTTCTTTTAAAAACACTTGACTAAATTAGGAATTCATATAGCTACATCAATAACTTGCATTCATCATAAAGAGAAAATACAAAAAGTAGATTTCTTTTGAGGTTAATTTTCAAATAGAAAAATAGACATCTTATCTGAAATTGGTCAGAACCAACAAAGGCGTCCTTGTGGAAAAATAAATTTATCTTCAATTGAGTAGATTCTAGTAGGTCATAAGATCACCCAAAACCTTGGAGTTGATCCTAGATTAACTTTTCAAGAGAGGAATTTGAAAGGACTCATGCCATTAAAGTATTCTACAAAGTGACATCTCAATAGAAGTTGGCACTAGAAGGAGGGCCAAAGTACCATTTGGATTAGAAAAATCACTTGCTATTAGAAGGTGTATAGGTGCACTTTTTGTAAGGGCCTACTTCTAAGAGGTGCACTCTTCCATAATTAACTCAAGCTGGAAGATCTAGATCCATCATCCCCATTTTGGAAAGCTTTACAATCTTCAACCAGGGCAAACAAGTTCCTAGAACTTAGTCATTTTCACAAGCCTCAGTGTGATAAAGGATTACCAAGGATCCTACCACTCCCATTTCAAATTTCATCATCTTTGGTTCTACCTTTGATTCAACCTCCACCTATCATTCCAATCAATCCTCCACCAATGGCTTTTTTTGCTAATGCTGTAGATTCACCCAAAAACTTGCAAGATGCACTCAATGACCGTACTAAGAATCCTAAAATATTTTTCCCAAGGTTCATCTAGGGAGAAAAAAGAATAGTTGATGAACACATCGAGGTATTCAAGGCAATATACAACTGAAAACAAATTGCAGATGAGAATGTGGTTCTCTATTTATTCCCACACTCAATTTTCCCTAAGCATGCATTGGAGATTGGGACACTTTCAAAAAAAATTTCTTAGAATAATTCAAAACTTTCATCAACCCATTTGTGATATGTCATCCATTCATATCAATCAGAAGGGATCCAATGGAAACCATTTCATGTTTCAA
This sequence comes from Cupressus sempervirens, assembly GCA_028749045.1. Classification (NCBI taxonomy): domain Eukaryota; kingdom Viridiplantae; phylum Streptophyta; class Pinopsida; order Cupressales; family Cupressaceae; genus Cupressus; species Cupressus sempervirens. The sequence goes on along the minus strand of CM053786.1, from coordinate 807,347,389 downwards.
TCATTTCTTCCATATGGCATACCACAAGTTGGAAACACCATACACTATACCAGTTGAAGCTACAATCTAGATTTACCTGAATGCTACGGACCATCTCATTGCTATTTTCCTGAGAAGAATACCTACTGCAAATATTGACACATTGGAAAAAGTCTTCTCAGAAGTAATTACCTTCGCTGAACAAGTCAATCCTAATGAAGGAGGATTGATGGTCCCAACTCAAGTTGTTGCAATAGTACCAACATATCCTACTAGAGCACCAATGATACCTAGTTAGTTCATACCAATGAATCCAATTCCACTATGACAGGCACTAGCTTTACCAATTCCAACCCTAATTTACCCAAGATATGAGCCTCCAAAAGTTGCTTTCTTCAAGAAAAATGAAGCTTTATTGAAGCAAAAAATAATGTTGCACATGAGATTGGCCAATGAAGAAAACAATGTATCAAATTACTAATGAGATAACATGTTTGAGGTTGTTGCAAGGACACAATAATAAATTTTAGAGAACAAATTGTGGTCCTTTTAATAATAACTATGGTTAGAATTACAATAAGAACTTTAGCAGAAATAACAATGCAAGAAACAATTTCAATCCCCCTAATCACAACAATGGTTTCCAAAGGTAGAATCGACAATGAAATACCCATCCAAACAATGGAAGTGTCCTTGCAGATAACAACAACAATAATAATGCTCAATTTTTAAACATCAATTAGTATGACAATAATCAAAATGTGCCTAATGACGATGACTCATATTTCAATGGAAATTAGGATATGAATCAAAATTTAGAACTCAATAACAATGGACCCCTCATGAAATTATATACTATGCTACTAGAATCTTACGATTGTCCATAGAAAATGAGAATGGAGTAACTAGTCAATGAAGAATTTGCCTTCCCATTCAGTCAAGAACTAGATACTCAACTAGAAGAGATGTTTTCTTTCTAGAAAGATAGTCAAAATACTTACAATTTGTAGAATTAAAGAGAGCCCATGACCTATGGGATTCCTCCAACATTGCAACCAACTTCTCTAGATCTAAGAGGAAGAAATAATACATTGCCTACCAAAGCACCCTATGTTGGACAACAAAATCACAACAAATGGAATGTGCCTACATTCCTGAAGAAATCTACATGGATGACTAAAAATTATAGTGTAGTAGAAGATTTGAAACAAAAAAAGGACAACATGTCCCTATTTGACATGCTACCAAATTTTCCTAATTAGTAGGAAGCACTAATAAAGATTCTTGATCATACAAATACAATACCCAATGTGAATACTATCACTCAAAAGACAGTATTGCAACAAATTAACACTTTAGAGGTGACCATGTTTAAGGACAAGGTTGATGTGCCTCCTTTCTTTCTTATCATTGGAATCTATGGAATTAATCTTCACAATTTTCTAATTAATTCAAGAGATTCTCATAATTTCATGCTACTTTTGATAACACAAAGGTTGGGCATCTATAAATACATTCAATACATATGAGTCCCTATTAGGAGACTTTGAATCATTGTTAGGAGATTCCAACCCTATTAGGAGTCTTCATCTTCTCCTTCCAACTATCATAGTTGGCCCCATCAAATGTAGGACTATCCTTCTAAAAGGATTTTCCTTCAATCTCGCAAAAATATTAAGCTTTTTCTTCAAGGACTTGATGCTCTGATACCAATTGTTAGAATATACAGTCCGTCAATATAACTTGGGGGGGGGGGGGGTGTTAATCAATTATCCAACTATTATCACAATTATCAAATTTAATAATTCTTAACCATGTGAACAATATAATAAAAAAAAACAAAAATATACTCATGAACAATAACTCCAAATATGTTAACTAGGGAAAACCTTGATCTGAGGGAAAACCCCAGCGGGAATGGTACCCACAAGATGATGTACTAATATAAAAGTTCCTTGCTAGAGGATAGACCCTGTTAGGAGTCTATAAATACATTTAGTACATCTGAGTCCCTTTTAGGAGGCTTTGAATCCTTGTTAGGAGATTCCAACCCTATTACGAGTTGTGCCAACCCTACTAGGAGTTGTGGAAGATAGATGAAGCCACTATCCAAACAACTTCAAGGGAAGACCAATGAACTCACTGTTTAAATGATCTCTATATTATTCCTTGTAGAATAATATATGTGAAATGTACTTCCTTCTTCTATCTCTGTCTTATCAATCAGACCTTTTCTCCTTTTGATCTTTTATCTAGATCGCAAAAATCACATCCAATAATCCCTAGGATAACTTACATGCATTTACCAAACACTTTGCTCGTTCCCACACTTTGCAATTGATACTCAAAAAATTACATACTACAAACAAGGAAAGCATCTTTCCTTTATACCATATCTTCAAAATAATTCCTTGAGTCAGCCTTGAGGCTTTCCCAATATATTATAATAAGATAATTAATTAATTTATAATTACAATAGCACTGCCACCTGAAAATCTATGAAACTTCTCACACATGTGACTTTAGGGCTTGCATACTCACTAGTGTCATCATCAATTTTTCTTCTATCACTGGCTAACTATGCTTCTCCTTATTACATCTTAGATGAAAGATATGATCCAAACATCTGAAACTGCTTTACAATTACTCTATTTATGTACTACTCTTTGTAAATAAGACATATCTTCTATACATTGTCAACTTACATCATGCACACTTAACCACATCATTAGTACATGATGTAGAATGCATTCTTGACTGCACATATTAAACAAGCAAAACCTTGTCTATAAAAATAAGATCTCTCTTTGCTACTTTGTCAATCTTCACATACTTACTGCTATGTTGACGTCAATGACACACATAGTCATGAATGAAACATGCCAATGTTTTCCAATTCTTAGGATACTCCCCCAAATAGTATCATCAACATTCATGCTAACAATATCCCCCTTTTGCATTGATGGAAAAATAGATGAAAAACATGTAAGTTCCAAGAATACCTAATAGTACTCTACTGCTACTACTCTCATCTTCTCAAATCCTCTTCATCAATCAACTTTGGAATCTTCTAGAACACTTCTCTATTTTGCATCTTCTTCTTTAGGATTGACAATAGTTGTTCACACTAAATAACTCGTAATACCTTAGAACTCTACTTGTTTCATATCTCCCTTATAGAGATATTACTTCTTCTTACATGAATCTTTCTAAAACTCCCTAATAAATTAGAGATTTTCATGCACACTCCTTTCCATAAAAATTTATTTCTCCCCATATAAAGTGGGGAATGTTTTTCATGCATACTTCTCCCCCATTGTCATCAATGACAAAGGCCTCATTATGTCAATCTACTACTCCAATTCTTCAACTAACTCAAGTGTCCAAAGATATTGTTCAAAAAAAAATACCAAATACTAAGAGTCCTCAGTGACTCATCTCATCATAGATGCTCCCCATATAGGAAGCATCAAAATTTAGTCTAGTCTAACAATAGTGCTCTATACCATTAGATCGATGCAATTTCTACATCTACTTTGAAGTAGGTAGGGGCATTATTCCACGCATACCTCTCAGATACTCAAATGTATCTTTAGGAAAAGGCTTTTGTAAGATATCCACAATTTTATCTTTAGTAATCACATACTCTAATATGATCTCCTTCTTTGCTACCATTTTTCTCAAAAAATGATACTTAATAGATATATTCTTACTCGTAGAATACAATACATGATTCTTAGACATACTCACTGTACTTGTGTTATCACAATATATGATAACATGTTCTCCAAAATCAATCCCAATATTCTTCAACATTTGCTTCATCCATATAACTTGATTACAATTATTTTCTACCAAAACATAATCTGCCTTAGTTTTTCTCTAAGAAATACAATCTTGTTACTTTCTTATCCAAGAAACCAATCTTCCTCCAAGAAATAATGCTCTACCACTTGTGCTTTTTCTATCATCCATACTACCTACCCAATTTGCATTAGTATAGGCACATAAAGTGAAATCACTTGATCTATCATACCATATCCCATAATCAGATGTTCATTTCAAATATCTTAATATCCTCTTTATTGTTGCATAGTGATGCTCCTAGGATCAGCTTGAAATCTAGCTACAATCCCAACTACATTCTCTATATCTGGTCTAGTGTGATTATATATTACAATCATCCAATCATGGATCTATACTTCTTCTACTGAATTGTAGGTGTCTCATCTTTGCTAGATAACTTGTGACCAATTATCATAGGTGTATTAATAAGATTACAACTTTCCAATTCAAATACCATCACTATTTTCTACAATTTGCAATCCTAGGAAAAACTTCATTTCTCCTATCATACTCATTTCAAACTCATTCTTCATCTAATCAACCTATTTATCACTTGCTTCATCATTACCTCCAAATATTATGTCATCAATGAATATTACTATGATCAAAAAACCATTTTCAATTTCTCTCCAATACAAGTTACCGTTTTCCATACCTTTAACAAATCCAATCTTGCATACCAGGTTCTAGGTGCTTGCTTTAGACTATATAGAGCTTTCTTTAGTCTGCATACTATATCCTTCTCTTCTATTAGAGGAAATCCTTTTGATTTCTCAATATATACTTCTTCTTCCAGTTCTCCATGTAGGAAGGTTGGCTTGACATCCATCTGATACTTTGAATTTATTATTTGTTGCATATGCCAAGAACATTCCTACTACCTCTATTCTTTCTATAGGTGCATATGTCTCCTCATAATCTATTCCTTCTTTTTGTGAGTATTATTTACACATAAGTTTGGCCTTGTTTCTTATAACTTCACCTTGTTCATTCATCTTATTTCTGAATACCCATTTGGTTCCTACAATTCTGATCTTTTGGTTTAGGAACTAATTCCCATGTATCATTCTTAATAATATGATCTAGTTCTTCCTTCATTTCTTGAATCCAATGATAATATTTAGATGATTCATCTATACTCTTAGATTCAACTTGAGAAATTAGACATAATTCTTCATTAACTCTATTTCTTAGCATCACTCCTTTGTCTTTACTTCCAATTATCCTCTCTCGTGGGTGATTCTATTAGAAATACTTTTAGAATAACTAAGAGGGGGTGGGAGGCACGGGGCGGGGGGTGAATTAGTTATTCAAGGTCCAAATGTCCTATTCAAACTTTTCACTAAGTATATTGAGCCCATTCAATCATTCATTCAAGCTTTAACTTATCTAACCAACAAGTTACTATAAATCAACATGCAAGCATAACACATAAGAAATCAACACATAACATAGTGATTGACGTGGAAACTCAATTTGGAAAAAACCATCAGTAACATGCTACTCAATTTTTACTCTTCTGAAGTGATGCCTTACGAAAGGCCTGCCTTGTTAAAATCTTACAACACACTATTAAATGTGACCTTGTTAGAGGATTTAACCACCCTATTAGAAGTGGGCCTAGTTAGAACATTCACTTGGAATGCCACCTTGTTAAAAGATTTACAAATGGCTGTTAGACCAACCTAAGTCCATAGGATTTTTAGATCTAATACAATTGCTAGAGAGTATTAGAGAATCTTTGACTTGACTACAACATACAACTTAACTTGTAGATCTCAAATCACTTCTCAGCTCATACCATTGCTTGGCCTTTAATCACTGCAAGTCCTGACAGCTTACCCTCCCTTCAAACTTAGTCTCCCTGAGTCTCCATGCTCAATGTACCAGTGCAATCATCTCTTCATGACCACTTATAGAAGCAGAGCCTCTGTGCTCTTCCTTCTCCTTGATGTCTTCTTCTTGAAATCCTTCCAACCACTTCACAGTTTGGCTCTTCACTAGCAACAATATCAGCAACATTTTCTTCTTGGTCTATGACTCCTTAAATAAAAGTCTTGGACTTCCTTTCCCACTTGATTCTTTCATTCTTTAATTTCGATTTGCATGGATTAGGTAGGATTCATTGCATCTAACCCATATTTTGTTTCCTCTAGAAACTTCTTGAATAATCCTCTTGAATTCACCTAAAAATGCTTTACATAAGATTTTGTGCCACCAACTCATCATCCTTATCTTCCAACTTGTCCAAAAAATTCAAGATAACCACTATGTTGGCTTAGATTTGGCAAATCTTCATTATTTGAAATAATGCACTAGCTTGGCACTATTGAAATATTGGTGCTTGGCACATATTGTGTTACTTGACATCAACTATGTTTTTCCTGATCCTTGGCACTTGAAGATCACTCAACACCAACTAAGATTTTCTGATGCTTAGCACTTGATCTTCACTCAACACTTGAAGATCACTTGGAACACACTAGAATTTCTTGTTACTCAGCTCCAACTGAGAATTTTCTTGGCTTCAACTAACTTGCTCGGCACCGACTAATGATCTTAGTTTTAGCTTTGCAGTCAACCTTGTTACAACTTCTTCCTCCAATGTTTCTAAGTGTGACCATCCTCTGTATCTTTGAGTATGTTATCAATACATCATTTAACCATTATCTTAACTGATCCTTGCACTTCATTACAACATCATAACTCATCTTTTCCCTTAGGTTCTCTTGTTACATCTTGTTAATCAAATCCTCTTCATCAATCAACTAAGTGATAGTGCATAGATCTTATAAGAAAATGTGATTCCTGTAAATAGTAGGTTTGACATCAATGAAAAAACAATGATTGAAAACATTCTTTTAACAACAATCTTCCTTCTTTGCAACAACCTCCCTCTTTGATCTTCAACAATGAGCTTTTCAATGAGATTTCTAACAAATTCTTTGTCATGTTTCTATTTGATGTAGGAGTTGCTAACTCAACTCTTATTTCTTCTCTTGGTTCAGAACTCTGTTCAATAATTTGTACATCATTCTGCAAATCATTATTAGTCTCAAATATAGTTTCAATATTCCTTCTAACAATTTTAGTATTATCTTCTTCTTCATCTAAATTATAACCCATCATCTTTTCTTTAGTTCCAAAATTTTCATCAATCCTTACATTTTTGCATTCAACTATTGTCTTAGTTCTATGATTAAAAGATTTGTATGCCTTTCTTTTCAATGAATAGCTAAGAGACATACCTTCATCACTTCTAGGATCAAACTTACCAATATCATCATCTATCTTAATGTATTTTTTTCTTCCAAATATTCTGAAATACTTAACTAATGGTGAATGACCAAAATACAATTCATAGGGTGTCTTGTTCATGTCTTTTCTAATCTATACTCTATTCAAATTTTATACTATAGTATTGAATATCTTAAACTTCTCAAATGCTTCAAACTTCTCTTTAAGAAATGTTACCCATATCATTCTAGTGAAATCATCAACAAAAATTATAAAATACCATTCACCATAGAATCCTCTTGTTCTTGAGGGACCACTTAGATATGTGTGAACAATTTCTAGCTTCTCTGTGGTTGCAAACTTTTTGCTAGGAAATGATACTTTCTTTTGCTTAGCCAAAATACATTCTTTGCAAACAACATTAGTAGGCTTTGTTATCTTAGGAAAATCTCTTACTAAAAATGTGCTGCTAAATTTCATAATATTATTATAGTTTATATGAAAAATTCTCCTATGCCATAACCAACTATTATCAACTTTATATATCAAACATGTCATTTTAGTAGGATTCAACTGAAATGCATTACCTCTGGATCTAGTTTCAATTCCAATTAGCTTTCCATTTTTGTCTTTGATAATGCAAGTCTTCTCTGTGAATTGCAACTGATATCCCTTGTCTACCAACTGTCCAACACTCAACAAGTTATGCTTTAATCCATCAACAAAGTAAACATTATCAGTATTAGTTTTACCATCAAGAGTAATGGATCCAATCCATATTATATGACAAGCTACATTGTTACCAACTCTAGCAACACCTCCATCATAATTTCTAAACTTAACAAACTTATTGATATCACTAGTCATGTGATGTGAACATCCACTATCAATTATCCAATTAGATTTTATCTCAACTTGGGTAGCTAGAGCTCTTTCTTCTCTAATTTCTCTATCAAGATCATCTTCTTTGATAGTCATAAATCCTAATTCATCATCACTTTCACTCTGACCTTTTTCATTAGATTCCTCATCTTCATTAGCATACAAACAATTTTTAGGTTTTTTAGGATTGAACTTCCCTTTATACCTTTTCTCTTTTTTAGGAAATTTAGATGCATAATGAATGAATTCATTGCAAGTCAAAAATTTAAAGATATTTTTACCATCTTTTTATCTTCTCACAAGAAGGGCTATATCTTCCTCAATCCTCTTGTCTTCATTAGATTTGCTGCTACTAGAAAAATCTCCATGTGTTCTCGAACATTAAGTGCATTGAAAACCATCTATAATCTTGTTAGATCTCCAGGTTGTCTTAGATCAACTTCTTCTACTTCCAATCTTCCAAGAAATATTTCCTTGGTGAAATCTCTAGTGTAGGGAATATGTAATTAAATCATTTGAACCACTTGCTTGAATGGTGGTGTCAAAATTTTCAAGATCTTCCATACAACTTCATCTTCTTCCTTAGTTCCACCACGAGTCTTGATTCTTGCAACAATATTTGATATCCTACCAATATAGTTTCTTATAGATTCATCTTCCATCATTTTAGCATCTTGAAATGCACAAATCCAATTATGAAATCTTACTCTTTTTGCATGTGTATCACCTTCAATAGTAGCTTCTAATGCTTTCAAAATTTCATGAGATGTTTGATGTGACTTTACTTGACTATATTCATTCTCAGGAAGAGCCAACAATAATGCTTTCTCTAAATCTCATGTTACAAATGAATAAATCTCTTTTTGCCTCACTACATTGTTGAAGACTTTCTTCTTTTACAATGTCCTTCTTGTCTTTCATCAAAAGAAAACATCTTGGACCCATGCATAGTAGATGAGTCTTCACTTCTCCTTCCAACTATCATAGTTAGAGCCATAAAATGTATGACTATCATTTCTAAAAGAATTTTCCTTCGATTTACCAATATAATATAGAGAGAGGGGGGGGGGGGGGGGGGGGGTGAATCAGTTATCCAACTATTATCACAATTATCAACTTTCATAATTCTTAACCATGTGAGCAATATAATAAGAAAACACAATAATATACTCATGAACAATAACACCAGATATGCTAACTAGGGAAACCCTTGATTAGAGGGAAAACCCTAGTGAGAATGGTACTCATAAGATGATGTACTAATATAAAAGTTCCTTATTAGAGGATAGACCTTGCTAGTAGTCTATAAATATATTCAATACATATTAGTCCCTATTAGGAGAGTTTGAATCCCTGTTAGGAGATTCCAACCCTGTTAGGAGTTGTGGAAGATAGATGGATGCACTGTCCAAATAGCTTCAGTGCAAGACCAATGAACCCACTATCCAAATGATCTATGTATTATTCCTTATAGAATAATAGATGTGAAACGTACTTCCTTCCTATATCTCTATCCTATAAACTAGACTTTTACTCCATCTAATCTTGTAACCAAATCAAAAAACTTACATCCAATAATCCCTAGGACCGATTATACCCACAAAAATTTTCTCCTTGCACTTCATAATTGATACTCAAAACATTATATACAGAAAACAAGGAAAACATCTTTCCTTTGTACCATATATTTAAAATAATTCCTTGATTCGGTCTTGAGGCTTTCCCAATTAATTATAACAAGATAATTAATTAATTTATAATTACAATAGCAATGTTGGCTCATAGTCTATAAAACTTCTGACATGTGTGACTTCAGGGTTTGCGCACTTGCTGACATCATCATAAGCCTATCTTCTGTCACTGGCTTATTGTGTATCTCCTCATTACATTTAGATGAAAGATATGCTATAAACATCAAAAACTACTTTACAATTACTCTATTTCGGTATCGCTCTCTCTAAATTAGACATATCTTTCGTACACTATTGACTTACATCATTCACAATTAACCACATCATCATGACATGATGTAGAACATATTATTGATCATGCATCATTTGACAAGTAAACCCTTGTCTGTACAAGTCTCTCATTGTTACTTTGCTAGTCTTCATAGATTTACTACTATGTTGGCATCAATGAAAAACACAATCATGAATGCAACATGTCAATATTCTCCAATGCTTAGGAGACTCTCCTAAAGTAGTACCATCAACATTCATGCTAACAAAGACTATATGGAGATATTTAGAAATTAAGGGATCAAACTCAAGAGAAAATTTTGCAAGCTGAAAGGTACTACAATGCTACCTACCTTGAGATTTTTGAAGATGAGTCAAAGATCAAGCTCAATAAAGTGCAATAAATAGTACAAAAATTTAAAGAAACCTTTGAGGATGCTTTGTTAGATGAAGATACCAGGAAAACATTCAAGATTGAAGAGGTATTATTGGAGTTGGACACTAAACTTGAGGATTTTGTGGAAACCTGTATAGAAGTCAGTAATTATTGACATTTAGTGAAGGATAAATATGGAGCTTTGGATTTTCCTAAATTTTCCGAAGTAATGGAGATAATAGAGAAATTCAAGAGCAAGCATCTAGACATCATTTTTGTATAAAGGGGAGCAAAACCCAGAAGTTGGAAATTCAATTTTGACACTTCGGAAAATTTTGCATTTTTGGAACTTTTCATCAAGGTGTGCATGTGTGTAGGTGCATATTCATAGAGGTGTGCTGATAGTTTTGAAGAAGAAGAAGTGTGCCTATAGTTATTTTCTAGTTCCTATTTATAGACATTTCATGCACGGAAAACACATTTTGATGGTAGTTCAACTCCCAGAACCATCTAGAGAAGAATGAGCTTCCATTTTTAGAGCCTCGAGAGATTCTCAGATCATCTTGTAGCTTCTATCTTCTTATCTCCTTCTTTTATTGTTTTAAATCATGTAAATGCTCATGCACCCATTAATTGATAAAAACAAGGGTGGAGTCCTACTTTGCACCATTTAAAGAGTTAGTTTGTATATAATTAGATTTGTTTTGTTAGTTTTTAAGCGTATGTTTTGAATTTTAAGATCTCTCACTCTCAACACAAAAATAGGAGATGATTTCTTATAAATAAAAGGTTGTAATATGTACTCTAGTTGACTATTTTGATGCAATAATATATGCTATTGGTGCTCTTATTTTGAGTGTAGTTATTCTTGTCAGAGTGTGTTGTGTTTGGGAATGTATGCTCATGAATAATAATGGAGCCAATGGTTTTATTGTGTTATTATGATTGTGTGATCTTTTAATTCTAGTGTTTCCCATGTGTTTTACAAATTCCATTGATGTACTAAGTTGGAGAAGATATTACCTTTTATTCCTACATAGCTCCTTATCTTGCACGTGTGCACTTTCTATGGCCTTGTGATTCATTGAGAAATGAAACATCTTTCAATTATTACTAAGTTCCCATCGACAATTTCATCAGTGGAATTGAGGAAGCACTACTTCTATTTTCATTAGTTTCTTACTTGATATTTTCAATGATTTAACTCACAAATGTGTTATTACCAATTACTAAAGAAATAAAATTATTTCAAAAAAATGACATTTCAATAACTCTTACTATTTTTTATGATATTCTTTTAATAACATATAAAAACTATTTTATAGATCTCAAAGTCAAGAATATCCTCATATATATTTTATAGTGTTTTTATTAGATATGGTATATTGTAATTAAAAAATTCGATAGACACACATTTTAACACTAAAAAAGATGTCAATTTTGAGAAAGAAAAAATATTAGATCATATAAAAAAAATTTAAAAATTATATTATGTTCTAGAGGAGAGAGTCCTCTTCCAGAATGGATAATTTTTCTTCTAGTTAGAATAGTTTTGTTTTGAAAATTGTGGTGGGAGATGAAAAATATCAATTTCAAATGAGTTGAAATTTGAATCATTAAAAAAGAGAAAATATAGGTCTAAAGCCAATTTTCACTATCGATTGTTCTAGCTATATATGTTATCTATAACATAGTCTGAGATCAAAGAGAAATACGTTTATTTCCATATAGTTTTGTGGTGGGAACTAGACCCCTAATTTTTGGCATTTTCAGCAACTAAAATGTTATCTATAAAAATTAGGAAAATACATCAATTCTTATTCCAAAAAATTATTAAAAATTATAATCCTAATTTTTTTTCATTTCTAGACATTTCATTAGTTTACTTCATTTTCAAATTCTGAATAATAATACTAGTTTTATGTCATTGAAGTTGAATAGTTATAGTTTTGTTAGCCTTTTCCTTTACAAAAGGGTGACATAGGTTTGTGATTTTACCCAATTAAAACACTTATCTTCATTAAAAAAACTTAACCATTCAACCAAAGTAAGCAACAACCATACAAAGATGCACATAAACAATTACACTAGATATGTTGGTTAGGGAAACCCTTGATTAGAGGGAAAATCTAGTGGGAATGATGCCCGCAAGATGATGTACTAATATAAATATTCCTTGTTAGAGGATAGATCCTGTTAGGAGTTTGTTACAACATTTAGTATAATGATTCCTTGTTATGAGACTTTGAATCCTTGTTAGTAAATTCCAACCCTGTTAGGAGTTGTAGTATAATGTATGTAAGAAGAGCCCACTGCCCAAACATGCAATTTCAACTACACGAAGAGCTCACTGCTTAAACAAGTAATTTAATGGTATCTTATTCTTTCCTCTATACTTTCCTCTATCCTATCAACCAGACCAATCACTATTAGACTTGTTAGACCAAGTCACAAACCTTGGATCCTGATACCAAACCTGAGATCACTTAACAAAACCTTGGCAATGAATTGTTCTGCTCGACTTCACATCCTCTGCTGCATTTCAAAAATTCACAATTCACATATCACCATATCCACATATATTATGATAAAGGAAAATGTTCTTAATTTATACTAAGTCCATAAAATAATTCCTAAGTCGTCTATTATTCCTTCTTAATTAATTATTATAGGACCTCACTAAGAACACATTAAACTTAGTGATAACACAAATCTTCTGCCTTGCAACTTGAATAACTTTCTGTACACTCAATATTATGATGAGTGAGCTTGGCCATGTTATCCTTAACATTTCTTCTCCATGTCCTCAACCTCGATCATCAAGACATCAACTGTACTAAGAGATGTAACATGTTTACTAGAAAATGCCTATGTAAACTCTATCTCAAAACAGACATCACCAAAACTTACATAACTTATTCTAGACTTATCCTTTCTACTTTTGATGTTAACTATATATACTAGATACTCCAAAGTATCTCTCATAACCTCAAGTGGTTATCATGCTCAACTAGTCATCCATACCAACTTAATCATTTTGCTATTCTTTTGTCAGATACTATAAAAGACATCAAACATACTATGTTGACATCAATAAAAAACTCAGTCATGAATGTAACATATCATCATCAAACCAATCTTCCAATCTTACCAATGTTAGGATAAAACCACAAACAGAAATAATAATTGCATGTAAATAAAACCAATAACAAAAAATAATAGATCACACAGAAAAGAACACAAGGCACCAAGATTTAACATGGTTCACCCAATCCCTAGGCTACCTCTACTAAACAACAAGTATGATATTATTATGATCTAGTGATTACAACCTGATTACAATCTGTAATCCCTTATAGCTCAATAGCACCACAAGAACCAATTTTTGCATCAGCACTATGAAACAATCCCTAACCCTAAGCCCTTTTATAGAAGTATTTTTATTCCACTTTAGGGTTACAACATGTCAGCCATATGTCAACTATACGTCAGCCATAACATCAGCCATGACCCTAATTTTTTTTTCTAGATGTATAGTACTTCCCTGATCATTTAGCAAAAACTAATAATCTCCCACTTGGTGATTGATCAGACTCCACACTAGAGAACAATCTCCCACTTGGAGACTGATCCTGTAGCAATTGCTACCACATAGGGCTTCCACTGGATCAAACCACCCTCAACTCTGTTGTTCTTTTATTCATGTTTATTTTAGAAGACCAACCAAAGTTGAAGAGGAATTCAACTTTTCCTTTGTTACTACCTTTGTCAACATATCTATTGGATTGTCATCTATATGTATCTTGTCCAACTTTATCTATCCATCCTCCAAAACTGACCGAATGAAATGGTACCACAATTGTATGTGTTTGGTCTTTGAATGCAGAGTGGAATTCTTTGCAAGATGAATGGCACTCTGACTATCTATAAACAAATAATTATCCCTTTAAGGGTGTCCCAATTCTTCCAAGAAGAACTAAAGCCATATCATCTCCTTGGCTTCCTTTGTAGAAGCAACATACTTAGCCTCTATAGTGGATAAAACATTAACCTTTTGTAACCTAGAAACCCAACTCACGACTGCCCTATCAACATTAAAGACATAACCTATAGTACTTTGCTTGGTATCAATATCCCCTACCAAATTTGAGTCAACATAGCCTTGTAAATCAATAGTAGAGCCCCTAAAGTGTTAACACTTATTGGATGTTCCTCTCAAATATCTAAGAATCCATTTGACTACATTCCAATGCTCAATTTTTGGATGACTCATATACCTACTAACGACTCCCACTGCATGTGCAATATCTGGCCTAGTACATACCATAGGATACATCAAGCTTCCTACAGCTGAAGCATAGGGTACCTCAAACATCTTATCCTCCTCTTCTTGTTTCTTGGGACAAATCTCCTTAGTCAACTTCAAATGACCAGGTAAAGGTGTGCTGATAGCTTTAGCATTCTCCATAGAGAAGCATTGCAACACCTTCTCAACATAATTAGCTTGAGATAGTGTCAATTTCCTATTCTTCCTATCTCTACAAATCTTAATACCAAGGATTTGTTTTGCTGCCACCAAATCCTTCATGGCAAATGCACGTGCTAATTGGTGTTTCAACCCCTTAATGTGATCCATGTTAGACCCAGCTACAAGCATATTATCAACATACAAACATAAAATAATGTAGCTATCATCACCCAACCTCTTAAAGTAGACACAATGATCTGAATGACACCGACTATAACCATGCTCATGCATAAAATTGTCAAATTTTAGATACCATTACTAAGGTGCTTGCTTCGAGCCATATAAACTTTTATTCAATTTGCACATTGGGTTCTCCTTACGTTTGAGTGAAAATCCCTATGGTTGAGCCATATATATCTCTTCATCCAAATATCCATGAAGAAAAGCTATTTTAACATCAAGCTACTCTAAATGCAAATCTTCAGTAGCCATAATACTTAAAGCAATATGGATAGAAGTCATTTTAACAACAGGAGAAAATATTTCATCAAAATCAATTCTTTTTTTCTATGAAAATCCTTTTACAACTAACCTGACTTTAAATCTTTTCTTACTTCCATCCTCTTCTTTTAACCTATAAACCCACTTATTCTATAAAGCTCTTTTACCTACAGGAAACTTGCATAAATCCCATGTCTTATTCTTCAACAAAGAGTCCATTTTGTCTTTCATTGCAGTTTCCTACTGAATCTTAGTACCCACCTGCATTACTTCATCATAACATTTAGGTTCACTAGCATCAGTAAGTAAAATTGAATACAAAGAGGGACAAAATCTTTTTGGAGGTCTAATTTGCCTTGTTGATTGTCTAACATTCACTGGTGTGTGTGGTATTTGTTGTTTTAGTTGTTGCACATCATGAGGAATCGATGGAATATCATCTTTTGGAGTATCATCTAGCACTACATAATCATCTTCTTTCTTCTCATGTTGCTGCAATAGATCTTTGTACAACACTTTCTCATTGAATATGACATCCCTACTTCTTACAATTTTATGATTTTCAAAATCCCAAAGCCTATAACCAAATTCATTAATGCCATATCCAACAAATACACATTTCTGAGTTAGCTTCTAGCTTTGTTCTATTTTTAAAATCTATGTGAGAAAATGCTTCACAGCTGAAGGTTTTGAGAAAAGAATAACTCACTTTCTTATCAGTCCATGCTTCCTCTGGAACACCACAACCCAAAGAAGTAGAGGGACTTCTATTAATCAAATATATAGTAGTATTGACAGCCTCTACCCACATGTCTAAGGGCAACCTAGTATGCAACCTCATGCTCCTTGCATGCTCCATTATAGTCATGTTCATGCGTTTAGCCACTCTATTTTCCTGTAGAGTCCTTGGAACAATTTTCTATCTATGAATAACATTAGTGGAGAAATAATATTCAAATTTATGACTGCAATACTCACCACCATAATCAGATCTAAGACATTGTAATTTCTTACCAGTCTGATTTTCAACCAAGCATTTCCATTTCTTAAAAGTTTGAAATACATCAGATTTCTATCTAAGGAAACAAACCCATATTTTTCTAGTTGCATCATCAATGAATGTAACATAATAATGAGAGCCACCAATCAGTATGCACAAGCTCTAATTTCTACTTTTTGTTTTCCTTCATAGTCTTTATAAAACTCACTCTCTTTTGTTTCCCATACACACAATTTTCATAGAAATCCATATTAACACATTTTAGACCTGGTAAAACTTTCTTTGAATGAAATAATTTCATACCTTTCTCACTCATGTGCCCATGTCTATTGTGCCACAATGCTGTCTCAAAATCTATAGCAGCTATTTGTTCTCCTTGCTCAACTGTAGCAATTGATCTTGAACATTTATTTTTCTTTGAAATAGTTAAAGTAGAAGGAAAAATATGACTTGTACAAAGATATAAGGTGCCTACTTTCACACTTTTTTCTACTACAAGGGAACCTTTTGAAACTTTCCAATTTTTATCATTAAAAGTAACTACACAACCCTCATCACTGGGTTGCCCTACTGAAATTAAATTCCTACTCAACCTTGGAACATGTCTTACCTCATGTAGTAGCCAATGATTCCCATTCTACAACTTAATCTTAATTTTTCCCTTTCCAACAATTTGATAAGGTTCATTATCCCCCAAAAGAAACAAGTCCAAGATCCCCTTGGACAAAATCAATTAAAAAACCTCTATGATGTTTAGCATGAATTGAAGCACCAAAATCTAAAACCCATGTATCATCAACACTTTCTAAAGATAGAAGCAAAAAATCCTCTTCAAATTTGTTACTTACCACATTTGCCTTCTTGTCTCCATCTGGTTTATCTCCTTCATTTTTCTTTTGATTCCAACAATCTTTCTTTTTATGACCTAGTTTCCCATAGTACAAGCAGTCATTCAGTCCTCTTGATTGAGACCTTTTCCCCTTTGACTTTCCTCTTGATTTCCCATGATTTTTAGAATTACTTCCTCTTTTAGTCATTCTGCCTCTACTTTGTGCATTCAAAGCACTTTCTAATGTAGATCCACCTGATGATTTCCTATGAGTTTCCTCTCTCAAAATAATAGCAATCACATCATCATATTTTAGGGTACTAGACCGAGGAACATAATTACTCATAGCCATTACCAAGCCATTATAGCTTTTAGGCAAAGAACACAAAATCAAAAGAGCCCTAATTTCTTCATAAAATTGATAGCCACAGAAGATAACTAACTAGTAATAGTATTAAACTCATTTAAATGATCTGCAATAGATCCACCTTCTACCATTTTCATATTAAATAAATGCTTCATGAGAAATACTTCGTTTGAATTGGAGGGATTTTCATATAGTATCACTAAGATTTTCATCAAATCTTCTATTGTCTTTGCTTTTGTAATATTAAACTCCACTAATGGTGCAAGGCATAATCGAATGCTTCCAAGTGCCTTTCTATCTAAAAGATCTCATCCTTCATTTGACATATATCCTTGATTCTTGGTTTTGCCTTCTAATGGCTTCCATAAATCATTCTGATAAAGATATTCTTCCATTTGCATCTTCCATAACTAAAAGTTTTTCCCATTAAACTTGTCAATCCTCAGCTTACAATCATCTACCATCACTCCCACTCAACCGTGAGACTTTCCTACAAAGGATAACTAAAAAAACAACCTTGCTCTAATACCACTTATTAGGATAAAACTATGGATAAAAATAACAATTACATACAAATATAACCAATAATAGAAAATAATAGATCACATAGAAAAGAACATTAGGCACCAAGATTTAATGTGGTTCACCCAATCCTTGGGCTATGTCAACCAAGCAAAAAGTTTGATATTATTATGGTCCAGTGATTACAACCTGATTACAATTTTTAATTCCTTACAGCTCAATACTACCACAAGAACTAATTTTTCACATAACCACTATGAAACAATCCCTAACCCTAAGCCCTTTTATAAAAGTATTTATATGAAGCTTTAGGGTTACTACATGGTGTGTGCTAAAATGTTGTCACACTTTTATGAATCATTACATGTAAGAAAACTCAAGAATGAGCCCTCACAAATCGATCCATAGCTCTCTACTCATAGAGTGCAAGGGTTTGCAATGGAGGCCCTCAGTTTGACCTATTTTTGTGCCCATGCAAGTACACCATGAGATGAGAGATTCAAAGAGGAAAAGAAAGAATGCTAGTCTCCATGATCTTCAAATATGCATGAAAATAAGATCTATTCTATGAAAGCAAAATCTAATCTATAAATACAAGATCTAAGCTAAAAGCCCATGATGGGTGCAAGAGAGAAAAAGACAAGAAAATAGAAGTTCTCCACAAAAAGCTTTTGTATTCAAACTCTTTCAAAAATTGGTCTTCAAATCTGTAGCATAACGATAGCATAATCATGGGTGTCTAACATGAGGAGAGGGCTCTCCCTTATAAAGGAAATTATGGAGGTGAGAGGCTTCTCACAACCAATATGGGATAATAGAGCTTGATCCATGTGAGACAAAATTTCATCAATGAGAAAAGAGGAGTGGTTGAGAAGAAAGTGGTGATCCATGTGAGACAAGATTCCACCAATTAGAAAAGAGGAGTGGTTGAGGATAAAGTGGAAAGATAAATCCCACTTAGATCACTTTTTTAAGTGTAGAGAAATTAAATTTAAAAAAATTATTTTATTTCGTTTTTTCATCAAAAGAGATATTTAAGTGGGATTTTTATTTAATTAAAAGGGAGCAAGTTCTTTTTAATTAAATAGAAGATATTTAATTAAATTAAAAGAGAGGTTTTTTCTCTTAATTAATTAAATGTGGATGAACTGTTTAATTAAAAGAGAGGTTTTCTTTTAATTAAATGGGGATTTTATTTTATTTAATTAAAAGAGAAGATTTTCTTTTAATTAAATAAGACTTGGAATAAAATGATCTTAGAAATGAAATAAATCGAATTTGATCAAGGAAATTGATTTGAATTGATTTAATAAAATATTACAAACCATTGATTCAGAAAATTTGATAAATTGATAAATTGAATAATGGGGGCCCATAGTCTAGGCGACCATTTTTGGGTGCATACATTTGCCCCTCTTTGACTAATGTGTGATCGATTCAGGAACACATGTACTCAAAGAAAGAAATTGAAGTGTGAGGTCAATTTGGGATCGCAAAACAACCCAGATGTGTGGTCGACTCGGGAACACATCAGGACAAAGAATACAAATAAATTTTAACTTAAAAAAAGTCGAGGATAAAATTGATAAAACTGAATCAAGGATTGAAATTGATAATTACTGCCCCCTCGTGATCGAAATCGAAATGAGATAGAGGAGAAACAACAAATTGATAAATTTGATCAAATCAAACAAAAGATAAGGTTCTTGATGTAAGATGAAAGATATAAGAATCATAGAACCAAGGTAGATCATCAAGCATGAAATATTATGCCCCAAAGATGATTTAGAAGAAAAGAAGTGGGGAAAAAGAAAATGGAAGATAGAAGTTTGAAAGATATGGAAAGAAATAGAAATAAGAAAAGAAAATGCTCCAAAAATCAATCAACTATTTAAGATGGAAATTTCGATTGAGATCACGAAAGAAAATAAGGAAATGAAGATCAAAATGTGACCACAATTGATAAAATGTCCACAATAAAGATGAAAGGAGAACCCTCTCAAACTCATAATGCAACCTAAAAATGCAAACTAACATGAAGTCTAATAATGCAAGCTACATGAAATGCAATGGCATACTTGCAAAAGAGCAACTATAACATAGGATTTTGTGTTCATCATTCATTAGAGAATGTAAAAGAACTTATTTTCATCATCGGGCCATTATTAACGGACATCGAAAAATCACACAATCATCACTAGTTACAAATGCAACTATGAAGATATGAATGAGATTTATATTGGATTGAAATGTGGAAAGATTCTAACATAAGCATCAAAGACATAAAGGTCAAGATGACTTCGATGTTAGCTTACCCAATTTAATATAGAAAAACTATGCTCGCATCAAGGCATAGATGCCAAGATGACTATAAGAATGGTTGTGCAAAAACAATCAAAGATGATGTCTCAAATCTCCTAAGTGTTTCAAGGGGACAACAAAAGACACTCTAGAGTTCAAGACCACACCCACAAGCAAAAAAAAATTAAAAAAATAAAAACATGTCTCATGCCCCAAGTCTTCTAGCGATGCATCATGGAGAGACTTATCAGACAAAGACACTCAACAAAAATCAATAACAGATAGTACACAGAGAAAAAAAAATCATGAAATAAGTCAAGCATTAAGTGTTGCGTTTAAAAATTTAAGTGTGTTAACTGATACTGAGTTCTGAGGACAAGGATCAAATGCTTGTAGGAAGGTAAGATGACATGATGATACTGGGTAAGACCAAACCAATAAGTGTTGAAAAACACTCGATGTCAATGGGTGTTGAAAAACACCATTTGTGAGGTGTCCTAAAGACTCACACATCTAAGAAACCAAAGCTAACATAGTTATGCACCCTAGACAAAGACCAATTACAAACCAAGGTAACAAGGACAAGGAATGGTGGAGAAAGGCTAAGTGTCGAGGACATGTGCTAAGAAACAGGGGTGCAAAGGCCTCAAGTAGCGGCCGTTTCCAAGTTTTCACTGCTTGGATTTTTTTTTTTTAATTTTTTTTTTTAGGACTTTTTATAAAAAAAAAATTTTGTTGGAATATATAATTTTTTTGAAGATACATCAAAGTGCCTTTTGCTAGGTTGTCACTAAGATGATCATTTTTTCAGGACATTTTTCAATTTTTAGAATTTTTTACAATATACCATTTTTTTGAATTTTTGAAATATATCAATTTTTTTGAATTTTTTTTAAAAATATATCAATTTTTTTGAATTTTTTTTCAGGATCAATAAATATGTACAAAGATACCCCTAGACAGAATGGGCATTAAACTCTTAAGCAAGATCACATCGTGCAGTCCCAATGTCTAACAAGGTGGAGGACATGATGAAGCAATAAGCTAATGGATATTATGGATAAGCAAGGAGTGTATGAAGCAAGTGAAAGTGATCTTCAAAGGTTGACTCCGCAAGAGTACCCAAGCTAGGGAAAATTTGTCATGTAAAGAACATTTGGACAAGAAATGAAAAGCTAGTATAGGATAATTCAAGAAAGCATAATGTAAAAGTGGGAAAGATGCAATCCAAAGAAGTAGACATGTCAAGAGACTTTATAGCATCATATTTTACTCTATTTTATTAGATCAAGACCAAAGGGTTAAATGGGAAAAGGGTAGCAAAAGAATAGAATGAATGGAGGAAAATAGATATGAAGGCTAAACATGAAAGGAATGAAAACAAGATCATCCTAAGATATCTCACAAGATAGCCAAATGTTTGTCTATAGGTCAACATTGTCAAGATCAAAGAGAGAAGACGAAATGAATGAAAGATGTAGAATAACTACACATGATGCCTATTTGTTAGGTTTTCATCATGGTACTTATCCAAGGCACCACAAGGGAGTGGTTTTCACCATAGGATGAATTTATTTCTCTTTACTTTTGCTACCAAGGTGCCTGATTACCAGGTTTTCACCAAGGCACATTTTCAAAATTTTCATTTTTTTTTCAATCTTTTTCAATTTTTTTTGGAAGAAGTCAAGCTTTTGAGATAATGCTCTTTGAATGTTTAAACCATGATATACAAAGGAATTCAAATGATATGCTCAAAGATGCTAATAGGGAAAGGAAGATGGGAGACAAAAATGGAGGATATGGCTTTATGTGAAGTGAGTGAGATTGAAAAATGGAAATGAAGGCAAGATCAACATCAACACACACCTTGAAGGGTGGCGAAAGGATGGAGAAAATGTGAATGAAGGAATATGGTGAGTGGATAGAAAAGGTTGTAGTTTAGGCACATGGAATGGAAGAATGCTTTTGGAAGAAGATGAAGCGGAATTCTTTGGAAGCTTGAATGTCAACTTCAATTGTTGTTCAACATTAGAATTTCTCAAGAAAGACTTTGGAATCCATATAGCCGTAGGCCTCTTTTCATTTCTTTTTGATGATGTAGAGATAATATCTTCAATGATGGATTTTGGAACCCATACTTGTCTTATAATTTTTTTCTTAGATATCTCTTTTGACTTTATGCCCCCATGTCGATTAGAAGAGACATGGTGGTCTTCTTTTTTATATGGATTCTTGAATTACTTCTTTTTCTTGTATTGAACATTCAAGTTACTTCCAAAAGACTTGGGACTTGTGGAAGAAGAAGGACGATATGACTGGTTTAGGTGAGTGGGTGGATGAAAAGGATTCAAGGATATGCATCTATGTTGATCTTGAGGAAAGATAGGAGAGGGAGGGACATAAGGACCCAAAATTGATGAAGAACTAGGAGAATTGGGAGGGGAAAGTGAAGGGACATAAGGACCCAAGATGGAAGAAAAATGTGAAGGATTTAGTATTGGTGGGGGAGGTCCAAGGATGGATGCGGAAGATGCAAAAGGATAATCAATAAGTTCATTAACATCTATATGACAATCAAGGACATCAGCATCTTTAGAGTGAGTATCAGGATTTTCAATAGGAACATAAACATCTTTAATAGGAGCAACTTCATTGATAGGAGAACTTATAGCTTGAGAAGACTTAGGAAGAGTAGAAAGTGGAAGGGAACATGGAGTGGTAGAACAAGAAGATGGAAGACTTTGATCTTGACAAGGATCTTTGGATAACATAAGCATAGAATTGTTCTCTTGATTTTCAATAGGCTCAACATTGGAAGTAATAGCATCATTTTTAATAACCTTAATGGAAGTATCATCTTTAGAAGGAGAAAGTGTACTAAGGCCATTTTTATTGTCAATAGGCTTAGTGGTGCAAGAAGTATCTTGATCTTGCTTAGGAGAAGGCTTAAGACATGGTGGAATGAATGAGAAAGGGTGTAAGGGATTAAAATAACCATGAAATGTATCAGAAACATTGTGAAAAGGATTGGATGACATGGAAGGTTCTTGATCTTGATCTTTTTTTATATTCTTTTCTTTATCATTTTTAGAGTCCTCTTGAAATGAAACCAGTGCTAAGGAGAAGGAAGCATGTTAGAATTGTATGGAAGACTTTGGAATAGATGATGAAGGACTAGCTGAAGTAGGCATTATAGTGCATGAAGGCTTAGGCTCTTTAGGTTTAGCATTGTCAAAGGTATTTGTAGCCAAGTGAAGGTTAGCTTGAGTTTCTTTAAGAGGTAGCCCTTGAGGATAACTATAGGGAACTGCATGAAAAGCATTAGGATCTTTGTTGGATGAATGATTGGTAGAAGATTTGAGAGTCTCAGAATCTTTAAGGAATGTATGGATAGTGGAGGAAGTAGAAGATGGAAGGGGAGCATCAGAAGAAAAAGGTTCAACATTAACATGATCTTGTTCAAGAGTGCAATCTTTATTTTTAGCATGAGGGTTCGTAGAAGAGGAACTCTTATCCCATTGATGTTGTATTTCAACACAAAAAAATGCTTTCTCTTCATTAAAAAATGCAGATTTATCATTTAGGTATTGTTCACAAAATTTATCAATGTTGTTTTCAAGATTTGATTCATGTGAATTACCATCAATATCTTTTCGTGACTCATCCCCTTTAAGCACAAGCATAGGACTAGGAGGACTTTTAGGAACTGTTGGAATGTAATACTCATCACCAACATAATCATTGTCACTAGAAGAATTATAGATAGGCATATCACAAGACTTTTCATGTTGTTCATTATCATATGTCTTAATAAGAGGAATAAGAATCTTGGTATATGTAGAAGAAGAATGATATCGTGAAAAAGAGGTAGGTGAAGACCTAGATGGATGATATCTAGAAGAGTCATGATAAGATTTTGAATATGAAGAATGTGAATGATATTTAGAAGAATTATCGTAAGACTTAGAAGATGAAGAATATGAAGGATATTTAGAAGAATCATGATAAGACTTGGAAGATAAGGAATTTGAACGATATTTAGAAGAATCATGATAAGACTTGGAGGATGAAGAATCTGTATGATATTTAGAAGAATCATGATAAGACTTGGAAGATGGAAAATCTGTATGATATTTAGAAGAATCATGATAAGACTTGGAAGATGGAAAATATTTAGAAGAAGGATTTATCCATTTTTTTAATCATTTTTTTCGCAATGTTAGCATCCATGCATCTATTGGAGTGACAACACTTTTCAAATTCAAGAAGGAGGTGGATTTCATCTGAGCTCAAATGAGGATCCCTAAAAAGATATCCAAGATCCATGGTTCTAGAAGAAGAAGAATCAAGTATGGAAGAAGAGAAAGAATGAATGGAAGAAGGTAGACTATATGATAATAGGAGGAAAAGAATCAAGAAGACATGAAGAAGAGGAATAATGGAAATGAGAGACTAGAAAGACATGGAAGATGAAGAAGAAAGAAGACCAAGAGTCATTTTGAGAAATTTGATACCATTTGAGATCATTTGAATGTTGAGCAAAATGTAATAGCACTTGTAATCAACATGAAAGAAAAGGTACTAGTTGATAGGATAAACCTAAGAAACGTTGGTACCAAACTAGGATAGTAAAAGCTCTCACTTGTCCAAAATAGATGTGACAAGATAGAATTTTGCAATAGGTGTAAAGAAACACTGCCACAGAGGTGCCCACAACTTTGGGTGAATACCCTAGCACATATGGACCAGGAGGATAATTGACCCAAATTATAAATAATTAAAATTGAACTTTGATGAAAGTGAATGGAAAAGAGATTACTAAGACTCTCCAAGTGTAATATCAAAGGATCCAAGTGTATATCTTTCTCAATAAGGACGGTTTCTAACTTACCAACTCCAAACAAGGTCTCTTGTGAAATCAATGATTACTAATTCAAGAGGTCAAAGCACAATAACCTAAGGTGCAAAAAAAGCTTCTAACAATGGGTTAAGTAGCCTAATCCAAATAGGATCAACCTAGGGAGACTCGAAATAATGAGACAACAAAGTTATTTGATCATGAAGTCTCAACTCAGGAACCCATATTTGTTTTAAAAGATCAAGTAAGCACATCAATAGGTTTTCATCATTGAATAGGCACATAAGACAGCAATCAAGGAGTTCAAGCAAGCAGTCTTCAAACAATGAGCAAGGGCAAAAGCAACCTTGCGCATGAGCAATCAAGTGACTTAGTTTATGCTAATCCATAGGAGAGCTAATTGTGTATGTTCCCAAAGAGTTTCACAATCATTGCATACATACCTAGAAAATAAAAGTTGGCCTCTCTAAGGTTTTTAGTAATGGTTTGACTCTACAACTTTTATGATTCACAGGGGTGACCTCCAATCCTGACGCACTGAGGTTTTGACACAGTCTGAGAACTTAATCTTCAAGAGCTACTAGGGAGATCTAACAACCCACAATGAACCATACCCCATGGATATTTCTTCCATTAGGACATTTATATAGCGATTTTTGCAACCATGGCAGAAGTGGCTATTACCGCTTGAGGTTCCGTCTGCAGTTTTCCCTGTATAGGGATTGTTTGCTATGGTTAACCCTCTCTAAAGGTGACCGACTCACAATAGTGGACCACAAGGGGACTTAGCTTTCAGATCCAAGGTTTTGACACCTTTTCACTTTTAGCCCAATCAAAGCAAGCAAATTAATCCAACATGCTAACTAAGATTATCTCAAGATCTATGATATCAACCCCTAGTGATCTATCAACCTCTCTGGAGAAAGGATGCCTCAATCACCAAGTTGAAGATCCATCTATCTAAGAGATTCTCAAAGTATCCTCCCCACCTACAAGGAATCTATCTTTGAGAGGAGTTTCACTAGGAACTCACTCCCTCAAGATCCACGAATAGTATTCATGGGGCCTAATTACTATGTGTGTATAGATGTTAATTCCCCAAAAGAAAATCTATCCAAGAATAATCAAAAAGCACAAGGTGTTACACTTAACGCTTTAACTAATGCAAGGTGAGTCCAAAGATGTGGAACACTTAACCCCTCACACAAGCCCAAAATGAGTCCACAACTCAAAGATTAGTGAGTTCTAGAAAGAACAAGAGGGTTGCCAAGTGGATCACTTAATGCTTCTATCTTTTAGACCCATCCCCTTTAATGTGGCACTAATCTTGCAACCATGGGGTGGAATGAGGGGCCGGCAGATTCAGCGAGTCCAATAACCCAATATAGCTATCTAAATCTATCACTAATAATCAAGCTTGCTAAATAAAAATCAATGGAGATTACAAACTATTATCAATTATGCATGTGTTTGAAAAATAAAAGCATAAGAAAAACACACAAGCTAGACACATTAGAGGTTCATTTTAATGTTCCAAATCAAAGTGTTATTAGCCAAAGAAGAATACCTGAAGTCCTCGCAACGCGCTTAGTAGATCTTACCTATTTTTAACAACTTTAGCATGTTTTTCCAATGAAATCACAACTTGCTACTATGCTATTCTAAAAAAATCAGAAAACACAGAAAAACCCAAAACAGTGAGCAGTTAGTAGAAAAAAAACCAGAAAAACACAAAAATCCCTGCAAAAAAATACGAATAACCTAGTCAACATGATTAGACCTTTTTTTTGCTATGATTTCAAACCCAAAAATAGAAATGAAAAGAAGAGACCCATGCTAAAAACTAAAGAGCTTTCCAAAAATATAAGAAATTCAAAAAAAATCTCTTCATTTGTGCCCTAGGGACCCAATTTTTCAAAATAGGTCAGATTCATCAAATCGAGTTTTTTGATCCTTAATACGGCCTCAAAATTCAAAAAACAAAGAAAGAACCCCCCTTAGAATTCAAAAAGATTTTTGAAAATGTAATTTTTTTTGAAAAATATGCTGATTTGCGATCAAAAATGGCTTTTTATGAAAAATAAAGAGAAATTCATAACTCACGCAAATCATGTCAAAATGAAAATTGAACTGAGACATGTTGGGCACATATCCAACCCACAAAATTTTTTTTAGAACCAAACTCTAAGTGGTTTAAAAGATATGATCGAATCTTTAAACCAACTAGATTTTTTGCCTGCAAACCAATCTATATATGGGTTGGCCTTAAAACCAAAGTGAAAAATTTACAAAAGCACTTGATTAGATCCAATGTGTTGCTGTAAAAAAACTAGAGATGAAAAATAAAAGCAAATGGAGCTAGAAACTTGATTCAAGCCCCACGGTGGGCGCCAAAAATGTGTGCTAAAATATTGTCACACTTCTATGAATCATTACATGTAAGAAAACTCAAGAATGAGCCCTCACAAATTGATCCATAGCTCTCTACTCATAGAGTGCAAGGGTTTGCAATGGAGGCCCTCAGTTTGACCTATTTTTGTGCCCATGCAAGTACACCATGAGATGAGAGATTCAAAGAGGAAAAGCAAGAATGCTAGTCTCCATGATCTTCAAATATGCATGAAAATAAGATCTATTCTATGAAAGAAAAATCTAATCTATAAATACAAGATTTAAGCTAAAAGCCCATGATGGGTGCAAGAGAGAAAAAGACAAGAAAATAGAAGTTCTCCACAAAAAGCTTTTGTATTCAAACTCCTTCAAAAATTGGTCTTCAAACCTGCAACATAACGATAGCATAATCATGGGTGTCTAACATGAGGAGAGGGCTCTCCCTTATAAAGGAAATTATGGAGGTGAGAGGCTTCTCACAACCAATATGGGATAATAGAGCTTGATCCATGTGAGACAAAATTCCACCAATGAGAAAAGAGGAGTGGTTGAGAAGAAAGTGGTGATCCATGTGAGACAAGATTCCACCAATTAGAAAAGAGGAGTGGTTGAGGAGAAAGTGGAAAGATAAATCCCACTTAGATCACTTTTTTAAGTGTAGAGAAATTAAATAAAAAGAATTTATTTTATTTCCTTTTTTCATCAAAAGAGATATTTAAGTGGGATTTTTATTTAATTAAAAGGGAGCAAGTTCTTTGTAATTAAATAGAAGATATTTAATTAAATTAAAAGAGAGGTTTTTCTCTTAATTAATTAAATGTGGATGAACTATTTAATTAAAAGAGAGGTTTTCTTTTAATTAAATGGGGATTTTATTTTATTTAATTAAAAGAGAACATTTTCTTTTAATTAAATAAGACTTGGAATAAAATGATCTTAGAAATGAAATAAATCAAATTTGATCAAGGAAATTGATTTGAATTGATTTAATAAAATATTACAAACTATTGATTCAAAAAATTTGATAAATTGATAAATTGAATAATGGGGCCCATAGTCTAGGTGACCATTTTTGGGTGCATACACATGGAAGCCATATGTCAGCCATATATTAGCCACAACATTGGCTACTACCCAATTATTTTTTGAGGTGCTACCCCGAACCCCAGAGAATTTATGAAGTATGTACAATACTTCCTTGATTAGTCACCACAAACTAACAACCAATCTTCGAACAATCTCCCCCTTTGGCATTGATGGCAACATAGATGAAAAATATCTAGTTCCAAGAATACCAACAAAAGATAAACATTCTTCAAATCCTCTTTATCAATCATACTCCCCATTGATGTACGTCAATGTGCTTTACGCCAAAATGTTATTACAAATTCATGCCAAACTCTTCCATATACTTAGCAAAATATTTTTCATGCCAATCTCTTCCCCATAGTGTTATGTTTTCCATGCCAAACTTTCCCCAATTGACATCAATGCCAAAGGTTTTTGCAACCAACATCTCAGCTCGAGTGTCAAAAGACACTATTCAAAACAACATCAACAATAACAATAAGAGTCTTGAATGACTTTGTCCATCACAGATATTCTCCAATATAGGAAGCATCAGCATCTAGTCCAGACAACTAATGGTGCTCTATTGCCGTTGACTGATACACTCTTGCATCTTCTTACTCTGATATAGGAAGGGGTATAATCCTAAGCATACCTTGCAAATACTCAAAAGTCTCTTTGGGAAGAGGCTTAGTGAATATATTTACAATTTTCTCTTTCATGCTCACATACTCCAATTTGATTTCCTTTTCTGCAACTTTTTCTCTCAACATATGATACTTAATAGAAATATTCTTTGTCTTCAAAGTAATGCTAGATTCTTAGACATATTTTCCATGCTTGTGTTGTCACAAAATATAACAACAAATTCACCAATTTCTATTCTTATATCCTTCAACATCTGCTTCATCCAAATTACTTGATTGCAATTATTTGCTACTACAATATACTTTGCTTCTGTTGTACTTTGAGATGTACAATCCTAGTTCTTGCTTAACCAAGAATCCAATCTTCCTCCAAGAAAGAAAGCTCCTCCATTGGTGCTCTTTCTATTATCCATACTACCTGCCCAATCTACATCAGTATAAGCACTTAGAGTAAAATCATTTGATCAATCATACCATAATCCAAATTTTGAAGTTCCTTTTAGAGATCTAAATATCCTTTTCACTACTGCATAATGTGCTTCTCTAGGATCAACTTGGAATCTTGCAACACTTCCAACTACATTTGCTATATCCAGCCTTATGTGAGTCAAATATTGCAAACCTCTAATTGTAGATCTATACTTCTTTTGTTCAACAATAGGTGTCTCATCCTTTGTAGATAACTTGTGTTCAGTTACCATAGGTGTTCTAATAGGTTTTCATGTTTCCAAACCAAACCTTTTTAATAAACCCTTCAAGTACTTAGTCTAAGAAATAAAGATCCCTTCTATATTCTATACTATATATAATCCTAAGAAATATTTCATCTCTCCTATCATACTCATTTCAAATTCTTTCTTCATTTCTTCAACAAACTTCTTACTTTCTTCATCATTTCCTCCACATATGATATCATCAACAAATATTACCAAATTCATCAAACCATCATCAATTTCTTTCCAATACAGATTACTATTTTCCATACCTTTTCTATATCTGACCTTATCAAATGCTTATCCAACCTTGCATACCATGTTTTGGGTGCTTTCTTCAATCCATACAATTCTTTCCTTAGTCTACATACTATGCCCTTGTCATATATCAAAAGAAATTCTTTAGGTTGCTCAATGTATACCTCTTCTTCAAATTCTCCATTTAGAAATGTTGACTTGACATCCATATGATATTCTTTGATTTTCTTTTGTTCGACATAGGCTAAGAATAATCTTATAGCTTCTATTCTAGCCACTAGAGCATAAGTCTCCTCATAATCTATTCGTTCTTGCTGTGAATAACCTTTACATACCAATCTTTCTTTGTTTCTTACAACTTCTCTTTGCTCATTTATCTTGTTCTTAAATACCCATTTGGTTCCTATCATATTCTTATCTGTTGGTCTAGGGACCAATTCCCATGTCTCATTCTTTATTATCTGATCCAATTCCTCTTTCATAGCTTATTTCTAGTAATCATCTTTACATGCTTCATCTGCATTATTTGGTTTAACTTGAGATATCAAGCATAGTTCTTCATTAACTCTGCTTCTTGTCATCACACCTTTATCTTTTCTTTTGATGATCTATTTGGATGGGTGATTCTTTATCATGTTATTTCCTAAAGTAGGAGTTGTTATCTCAACTCTTGGCTCTAATGAAGGTTTTGAGCTTTATTCCTGCCTTTGCTCTCCTTCATTCTTCAAATCATGGTTAGTTTCAAGAAATACCTCATCATTTCTTGGCTTAGTAACAACACCATCATCTAAATTGTAGTCAATTATTCTCTCTTTTACTTTGAACTTCTCATCAATTCTTACATTAGTACTTTCCATAATAGTCTTTGTTCTCTTTTTATAACATCTATAAGCCTTTCTTTTCAATGAATAACCAAGAAACATACCTTCATCACTTCTAGCATCAAACTTACCAATGTCATCATCTCTCTTAATGGAACACTTACTTCCAAATATTCTAAAATACTTCATTGTAGGTGAGTAACCAAATCACAGTTTATAAGGTGTCTTATTTGTATCCTTCCTGACTTGAACTCTATTCATAGTGTAGACTGTTGTATTCACTACTTCTCTCCAAAATGTCTTGGATACATCATTTTCTGCTCACATAGCTCTAGTTGCTTTTGTTACAGACTTATTTCTTCTCTTTGCAACACCATTCTGTTCAAGTGTTCTTGGAGCTGATAGCTATCTTTTGATTCCATTTTCCTTACAAAATATGTTAAACTCATTTGAAGAAAATTATCCTCCCCTATCTGTTCTTAAACATTTAATCTTTACTCTAGATTTATTCTCAACTCTATTCTTGAATATCTTAAACTTGTCAAATGCCTCAGATTTCTCTTTAAGAAATGTAACCCACATCGTTCTTGAAAAATCATCAACAAGAATCATAAAATACCTTTCACCATATAATCTTCTAGTCTTTGTAGGTCCACTGAGATCTATGTGTACACTCTCCAATTTTGTTGTAGTGGTAAACTTCTTGCTAGGGAGAGAAGTTCTGTTATGCGTTGCCAAAACACACTGCTTGCAAATTGTCTTAGTAGGACTTACAATCTTTGGCAAATCTCTAAAAAATAACATTTTACTAGTCCTCAAAATACTATTAAAGTTTATATGATAGAAACCCTTATGTCATAACCAACTATCATCTACCTTTGCAACCAAACCTATCATTTTAGTAAGATTCAACTGAAATACATTACCTCTAGATCTGGTTCTTGTTCCAATTACCTTTCCATCTTTATCTTTGATCATGCATGTCTTTTCTATGAACTAAAATTGATAACCTTTATCTAATAGTTGTCCAACACTCAGAAGATTGTGTTTTGAACCATCAACAAAGTATACATCCTTAATATTAGTTTTACCATCAAGAGTTATAGATCAAGAACATTTTACTTGGCATGCCACATTGTTTCCCACTCTGCCAATTCCTCCATCTTGAATTTTGAAGTCAAAAAACTTGTCCATATCACCAGTCATATGATGTGAAAAAGTACTATCAATTATCCAATTATATTTCTTCTCAACCTATGATACCAAAGCTACCTTCTCTAGAATTTCCTCTTTAATTGCTACAAATCTAATTTCATCATCACTAGCACTTAATGCTTGATCATCAAAATCATTATCTTCATTTGCATACAAACAATCTCTATCTTTTCTAGGCTTTTGACTTCCCTTATAATTTTTCTCCCTTTTAGAGCACTTAGATGCATAATGACCATATTCATTGCAAGTCCAACACTTAAATATTTTCTTACCTCCCTTTTCTCTTCTTACTAGAAGGGCTACTACTTCATCAATCTTTCTTTCTTCTTTAGATTTGTTGCTGCTAACAAAATCTCCTCTAGCACTTGTGCTCCTTGATAGGTTAGGTTGAATATTCAAGGCATTAAAGTTTGTCTCTATTTTGGTCAATTCTCTAGACTGTCTAAGTTCATTCTCAACTACTTCAAGTCTTCCAAGCAATGTCTCCTTTGTGAAATCCTTGGTACATGATATTAACAACTATATCATCTGAATTGCTAACTTGAATGGCGGTGTTAGAGTTTTCAATATCATCCATATAACCTCATCATCTCCTTTGTTTCCTCCTTGAGCTTTAATACCTATAGTAATTTATGAAATCTTGCATATATATCTTCTTATAGATTCATCTTCCATCATCATAGCATCTTGAAACACACATATCCAACTTTGTAGCCTCAACTTCTTAGAATGTGCATCACCTTCAAAACTATTTTCCAAAACTTCCCAAATCAAATGTGAAGTAGAAAGTTTTTTTACTTGATTGTACTCAATTTCAGGAAGTGCAATAAATAGTGCTTCTCTAGCTCTAATGTCACACATGAAAATATCTCTTTTTGTTTCAATGCAAGTTTCTAAATCCTTTTCTTCGATGATTCTCTTTGCTGATTTTGTCAAGATCCAATATCCTAGACCCATACATAACATATGTGTCTTCATCTTTTCCTTCTAGGTATCATAGTTTGTTCCATCAAACTTTGAACTATCTTTCCTAAACATGTTCTCTATTGATCTCCCAAAGCTGTTAAACTTTTTCTTCAAGGACCTAATGCTCTAATACCAATTGTTAGAAATAATAGTCCACCAAGATAATTAAGAGGGGGGGGTGGTGGGGTTGAATCTATTATGTAATAATTAAAACACTTATCTTCATTAAACAAACTTAAGCATTTAAGAAAATTAAACAACAACCATACAAAGATGCATATAGACAATTACACTAGATATGTTGACTAAGAAAACCCTTAATTAGAGGGAAAACCCCGGTGGGAATGATGCCTACAAGATGACATACTAATATAAATATTCCTTGTTAGAGGATAGACCCTGTTAGGAGATTCCAACCCTAGTAGGAGTTGTGCCAACCCTATTAGGAGTTGTAGTATAATGTATGCAAGAAGAACGCAATACCCAAAAATGTAATTTCAACTACAAGAAGAGATCATTGCTCAAACAAGTAATTTAATGGTATCTTCTTCTTTCCTCTCTACTTTCCTCTATCCTATCAATTGGATCAATCACTACTAGACCTTGTAGACCAAGTCACAAGCCTTAGATCCAAATACCAAACCTCAGATCACTCAACAAAACCCTGGCAATGAATTTTCCTCTACTTCTGCACTATTCTACTCAAGTTTGCATCCTCTACTTCTTTTCAAACATTCACAATTCATATTTCACCATATCCACATATATCATGATAAAGGAAAATGTCCTTCCTTTATACTGAGTCCATAAAACAATTCTTGAGTTGGTTGTTAGTCTTTCTCAATTAATTATTCTAGGGGCTCATTAAGAACACTCAAAATTATTGTGGGAGAGCTTAGCCATGTCATCCTCAACATGTCTTTTCCATGTCCTCAACCTTGATTATCAAGATATTAACTCTGCTAAGAGATATAATAAGTTTACCAAAAAATGCCTCTGTAAACTCTATCTTAGAACAAACATCACCATAACTTACATAACTTCTTCTAGACTTATCTTTTTCACTTCTAACATTAACTGCATATACCAAATACTCTAAAGTATCTCTCATAACCTCAAGT
Source organism: Cupressus sempervirens (assembly GCA_028749045.1). NCBI lineage: Eukaryota > Viridiplantae > Streptophyta > Pinopsida > Cupressales > Cupressaceae > Cupressus > Cupressus sempervirens. The sequence continues at coordinate 807,313,062 of CM053786.1, read as the reverse complement.
GGTTATCATGCTCAACTAGACATCCATACCAACTTAATCCTTCCACTATTCTTTTACTAGATAACATAGAAGACATCAAACATGCTATGTTGACATCAATGACAAACTCAGTCATAAATGTAACATATCATTATCAAACTGATCTTTCAATCTTACCAATATTCCAACAAAAGTTGTCATGTATGAGAACCTAAGGAAGACAAGGAGTCAGGGGCTTTTCTTCATCAAGTGACCTAAGAAGTGTATGCATTGGCATGTTAAGTAAGATGGCTTAAGGGTATGAATGCTTGAAGGGTAAGCAAGCTATCAGAGCTAAAAAGTGTAAAGGCCAAGCATAATAAAGGACTAAAACAAAGATCTGTAATATGCAAATAGAGTTGTAAGTTTTTATCAGATCAAGCTTTACCATTAGTCTCTAATAATTATATTAGTCTAGGGTAAATCCTTTGGATTAAGGTTGACCTAATAGTCATTTGTAAATCCTTTAACTAGGTGACATTCCAAGTGAATGGTCTAAAGTCCTCTAACAAGGCTCACTCCTAACAAGGTGATTGAAATCTTTTAACAGGGTCACATTTAACAGTGTGTATTGTAATCTTTAACAGTCTGTATTGTAACCTTTAACAGGGTTGGCTTTTTACAGGGCATCATTTTAGAAGAGTGAAAAAGAGTAGCATGTTACTAGTGTTTTTTCCCAAATTGGGTTTCCACATAAATAATTGCATCAAGTGTGTTGCTAAATCTGTTATATTTCATGTTTACATTTCTACAAATTCATTTGAAAGTAACCTACAAGTTTTAAGTAATTGCATAATCTTATGGATGCATGCATGATGATAAATATTTTATGGGTTCACTAAGTTGTGTAAATTTTATTTATACATCTAGACCTTAAATAACTAATTCAACCCCACCCTGCCCCCCCCCCCCCCTTCACAGTTATTCTAAATAATTCCAACAATTATTATTAGAGCTATCTGCTTAAGAGGACTAGTTTGAAGGTACTAAAAGGACAAAGATCAAGATTTTAAAAATAAATGTACCTAAGCTTAATAGAGATAAATTTCCTACATGGAAAAGTTTGATGAAGCTACACCTTGGAGGACTTGGAGATCATCCACAATCTACCATTACTACTTAGCATGTTGATCCTACTGGAAACCCAACAACTAAGGATATCAAAATTTGATGATATCAAAAGTCTTGACAATGCAAAGAAAATGTGGGATGCCTTAACCACTATCTATGGAGGAGACACTAATGTTCTAAGAGAAAAAGTTGAAAGTCTTAGAGGTAAGTCTGATGATATGAGAATGCAAGAAGGTAAAAATATTGCTCAATATGCCTCAAAGATAAAAGATGTTGTTAATCCAATAAGAGGAGCTAATGGTAAAATAGATGATGATATTGTACTAAGAAAAGTTTTAAGAACACTGCTGCCTATATATGCTATTAGAGTTTCTGTAATTCAAGAACTGAGATGTATACTAGGGAATAATCTATCACTTGAAGGTTCACTAGGTAGGTTCACTACTTTTGAGCTATCTAACTTTGGTAATTACAAACCTAAAAATATTGAATATTTTTTCAAGGCTAAGCTATTATTGAAGGAACCTAATGAGAAGAAGAAGAACACAAATATAAAGTATGTATCCAATGATAGTGATACAGATGAGGGGGATGTAGAGAAATGTGAAGTACTACTAGCAAGGAGATTTCACAGAAAAGGTAAGTTCAAAGGTACATTACCTATCATTTATTTCAATTGCAATGAGGTTGGTCATATTGCTGCTAGATGTACAAAGAAGAAGAAATATAGAGGTAGTGACAAGTACAAAAGTAGAAGATATGAAGACAACAAGGATTACAAAGAAAAAAGCAATAAGTTTTGTTATATTGCTGAAGAGGAAAAAAAAAGATGAATCTAATGAACATGATGATGAAGTGGTATATGTTGCAATGAAGGATGAATTTGATGAAGATGAGGCAACTGCACTTGTGTCTTGTGTGAACAAGAATGACAAATGGATCATTGATAGTGGGTGTTCACATCACATGACTAGAGATAAAAATAAGTTCATTACCTTGAATTGTTATGATGGAAATAGTGTAAGATTTGGTAATGATGCACCATGTTTGATAAAATGAAAAAGGTTCTATCAGACTTATAAAAAAGATATTATGTGACAATGGTTACTATGTTTAAGGACTTAACTATAATTTATTGAGTGTGTCACAACTGAATAATTTAGGATGGAAGGTTGAGTTTGAAAACAAGATTGCTAAGATATATGACATTGATGGGAAACTGATTGGAAAGGGTGATCAAACTAGGAGTAATCTATTCTTTCTTGATATAGAGGATGCTACTTGTCTAATTGTAAATTTTGATGATGTGTGGCTATGCAACAAAAGGTTATGTCATGTTAATTTTAATAACTTGGTTAGTAGAAATAACATGAGAAAAGTTAGAGGTTTGCCTAAGTTGAAGAAGCCTAATAATATAATGTGCAAACAATGCCAGTTAGGCAAAATGACAAAGTCAAGTTTTAAGAGTAAAACTTATACCTCTAAAGGAATACTAGAGATTGTTCATACTAACGTGTGTGGACTAATTGAAGTGTAAAGCTACAAAGGAGGTAAGTACATTATGCTACTTTATGATGATTATTCTAGAATGATAATAGTTATGTTTCTAAAATAGAAATATGATGCTTTCTAAATGTTTAAGTGGTACTTAGCAAGAGTTGAGAAGAAAATACGTAAAAGTCTAAAATGTTTGAAATCTAACAGAGGAGAAGAATTTATATCCAATGAGTTTGAGATGTTTTGTAATGATAGAGGAATCAAAAGAAAAACATCTACCCCTAGAACCCCTCTACAAAATAGAATTGCTGAAAGGAGGAATAGGTTTGTAATGGACTATGCTAGGACACTCATGATGGAGAAAAATGTTGCTTTGAAATACTAGAGAGAAGCTATAAGTACAACTATCTATTCCTTGAATCATGTACACATCAAGAAAGGTATTCATTCAACACCTTTTAAACAATGGTATGGACACTCACCCAATGTAAAATATTTTAAGGTATTTGGAAGCAAATGCTATATTCTTAAAGACTTCAGGAATGGTAAACTAGATGCAAAGAGTGAAGAAGGTATATTCCTAGGTTATTCCACAAGAAGTAAAGCTTGTAAGTGTTTAAATAATAACACTAACAAAGTTGTGGAAAGTGCAAATATGAAATTTGATGAATATACATAAGTATATAAGGCTAAACCTATGAAAGAAATAGAAGAATACAAATCATTTGTATTTATGAAGGTATGCCTGCTAAAGAAGATGTTGCAAATTAAGTTACAAACCAACAACACGTTTTAGTGACTACCAAGTCACATACTATGAATTCCGAGTTGCATTCAGGAACTGAGCTAGATTCAGATGTTGAGTTTCAAAATAAAGTTGAAGCACATTTTGATTTTGAGATTAGTGTACATGAGAGAGATCTTGAACTACCTGATAGAGATGTACATAGTAACTCTAAAATTGATAGACCAAATGAAGAAACTAGAGCTAAACCAAGATCCTACTGCACAAATTATTGGAGATAAAGATGCTAGACCTATGAAAAGAAACATATTGAGAAATGATACATATTTAGTAAGCTTGAAAGAACCTAAATAATTGAGAGATTCCTTAGAAGATGTAGACTAGAGTAAAGCCATGGAAGAAGAGATTAAACAAATTGAGAAAAACAAGACATGGACTCTAGTTCCTAGACCAGAAGACAAAAATGTGATTGGCACCAAGTGGGCATTCAGAAACAAGCTAGATGAAAATGGTGAAGTCACAAGGAACAAGGCAAGGTTAGTCTACAAAGGATATGCACAAGAAGAAGGAATTGACTATGGAGAAAAATTTGCTCCTATTGCTAGATTGGAAGGAGTAAGAACTCTACTTGCTTATTTTGCATATAAAGGTTTCAAATTTTATCAAATGGATGTTAAATCTGCATTTTTAAATGGCATATTAGAGGAAAAAGTTTACATAGAACAACCAGAAGGATTTGTTGATATTAACAATAAGAACATGGTATGTAGATTACATGAAATTCTATATGGTTTGAAACAATCACTGAGAGCATGGTATGAGAGACTTCATAATTATCTTATGAAGATTGAATTTGAAAGGATTGATGATAACAACAATCTGTACATGAAGACAAAGAAAGGTAAAGGTATTTTGTTATCTGAAATTTTTGTTGATGATATCATATTTGGAGGTCAAGATGTTTTATGTATAGCTTTTGCAAATGAAATGAAGTAAGAATTTGAAATGTCTATGTTTGGAGAGATCAAATTCTTTGTGGGTTTGCAAGTATGTCAGATGAAATATGGTATATACATCACTTAGTCAAAGTATGTCAAGGAAATATTGAAAACTTTTGGATTGGAGGATTCCAAACTAGTAAGTACACCTATGGTGATAGGACATAAATTGTCAAAGAAAGATTATTTAGGTGAGGTGAATCAAACATTATATAGGTCTATGATTGGAAAATTACAATATGTAGTACATAGCAAGCTTGTTATTGCATTATCTATAGGGATAGTTGCAAGATTCTCTACTAATGCCAGGGAGAATCATTTGATGGATGTAAAAAGAATAATGAAATATTTGAAAGGAATAGAGGAATATGGTCTATACTATAAGAAAAATGAGAAATTTCAATTAAGAGCCTATACTGATGTTGATTAGGCTAGAAACATTGACAAAAAGAAGAGCATTGGTAGAGAAGATTTTTCTTAAGCAAGAGGCTAGCTACATGGACTAGGAAGAAACAAAACTGCACTTCACAATCTACTGCTAAAGATGAATATGTTGCTACTATTGTAAATTGTACAAACATTGTATGGATCAAACAACTACTCAAAGGTATGAAGGAAGAGATCACATAACCAGTGACACTTTAGTATGATAATACAAGTTCTATAAATATATCAAAGAATCCTATGATGCACATAAAGACTAAGCACATTGCAATTAAGTATCATTACTTGAGAGAATTAGTTCAAGATAGAGAGGTGAAGATGGAATATGTTAACACAAAAGAGAAAATTGTTGATATCTTCACAAAAGCATTACCTAAGGATGCTTATGAGTATCTAAGAGGTAAACTATAGGTGATACCCCTATCAAAGGCTATCTAAATAACAAAAGGAGTGCCCTACATCAAACAAGCTAATTTTCATATGTTACAAATTGATGCAGTGGATCTTACTTTAGGAGCTGCCTAAAGTTGTCAAAGTACTAAAACTAAAAATTAGTCAAAAGCAAGGTGACTAAAAGGAAATTGAAGAAGTTCATGTCTACATTTTAAGATGATGATTCTTTGGTATTTTTTCCAAAGAGGGAGAGATTTACTAATCCTAGAGGGAGATATATAACTAAGAGGGAGATAGTTACTAATCAGGTGGAATACAAGAGATTGGAGATTGAACAAAGAGGGAGAAATCCTAACATCTACCTAGTAAGAGGGAGATAATTGTAGAAGGAAGATATAAGAAGTACTTCAAAGGGAGTTATAGGGATGACACAAATGAGTTTTATAACCTATTGAGAAGATGAAAGTTGCTGACAGGGGCAAAGATTTCAATATTAAGAATTATTTTCTTTTTGGTATTTTTTTGGTCTGACTATTTTAAGCTAGTTAGTTTGGTTGATTAGTTTGATTTTCCATCAATGCCAAAGAGGGAGATTTTTGAGAATAGATTGATACAAGTATGATCAATATGTTTCAATTGTTGTTTTTTCACTAATGTCAAACTTGCTATTTGCTGGTAAGACAACTACTTATATGATTTAAGTACTATCACTTATTTGATTGATGAAGAGGATTTGATCAAAAGATGTAACAATAGCACTTGGAGGAAAGGTTGACTTATGATATCAAAGGGAGTACAAGAATTAGCTAAGATAGTGATATTATAGTGCATTGATAATCGACTCAAGGTTGCAAAGCTTGGTTACACTAAACAAGTTTAGAAGAATAAGTTAAACAAAGTTTTTCTGCAAAGCTTGACTGAGTGGATAGTAGGAGCTGAGCAAAGTTAGTGCAAGATGAGCATAAAATTAGTTGGAACTGAGTAAAAGTCTATTCTAGTGTATGTCAAGAGAAATAGTGGATGTCGAGTAAATTTTAGTTGATATCGAGCACCAATAAACTTTAGTTTATGTCAAGTGATTTTCTAATAGATGTCGAGCAATGTAGTATGTGTTGAGCATCAAAAGAAAGTTAATGCCGAGTGACTGCATTATTTGAAAGATCACAAATTTGATGGATTTGAGCTAACAAGTTTGTTTTCTTGGATTATATGAACTAGGTGGAAGATAAGAGTGATGAGATGGTGGCATTGAATTCATGGTAAACCATTTTGGGGAAAATTCAAAGAGGATTAAAGGAGAAGTTTCTAGAAGTGATATGGAAAGAGGGGTAGATTCATTGTATCCTACCTAATCTATCCTAATCCTAAATTGGACAGTGAAGAATGAATGACAAAAGATTGTAATTTCCTATTTAAAGGAATGACTGGTCAAAAGAAAAAAATTTCATGTGCGAGAACCTAAGGAAGACAAGGAGTCAGGGGTTTCGCTTCATCAAGTGACCTAGGAAGAGTCTACATTGGCATGTTAAGCAAGAAGGCTTAAGGGAATGAATGCTTGAAAGGGGAACAATTTATGAAAGCTAAAGAGTGTAAAGGCCAAGTAGAATGGAGGATTGAAACAAAGAGCTATAATCTACAAATGGAGTTGTAATTTCATATCAGATCAAGCCTTACTATTACTCTCTAATAATTGTATCAGTCTAGGTTAAATCCTTTGGATTAAGGTTGACCTTATAGTCATTTGCAAATCCTTTAATCAGGTGACATTCCAAGTGAATGGTTTAAAGTCCTTTAATAAGGCTCACTCATAATAGGATGATGAAATCCTTTAATAGGGTCACATTTAATAGTGTGTATTGTAACCTCTAACAGGGTTGGCCTTTCATAGGGCATCACTTTAGAAGAGTGAAAAAGAGTAGCCTATTACTGATGCTTTTTTCCCAAATTCGGTTTCCATGTAGATCATTATGTCAAGTGTGTTGTTGAATCTATTATGTCTCATGTTTACATTTTTGCAAATTGATTTGACAGTAACCTACAAGTTTTAAGTGATTCCATAATCTTATGGATGCATGCATGATGACAAATGTTTTATGGGTTCACTAACCTATGAAATATTTTATTTATACATCTGGACCTTGGATAACTGATTCATCCCCTCCCCCTCATTATTTTCTTTTACAAACACCTAGTTAAATTAGGAATTCATATAGTTGCATCAATAACTTCCATTCATTATAAAGAGAAAATCCAAAAAATAGATTACTTTTCAAATAGAAAAATAGACATCTTATTCAAAATTGGCCAGAACCAAAAAAGGCCTCCCTGTGAACAAATACATTTATCTTCAATTGAGTGGATTAGTAGGCCACAAGATTGCTTGAAATGTTGGAGTTGATCCTAGGTCAAATTTTTAAGAGAGGAATTCAAAAGCATTCCTTTCGTTAAAACATCATGGGAAACAATAGCTCAACACTATGTATATTTCATTATCCACCTTGTGTGATTCCTACTTTATACAAAGACATTGAAACAATTTACTCAGCCAACCTCATCTATGAACATCAACTAACAATCTAGTTATATTGAGTTGTCTGTTCAAGCTCCTTGTCAATATGTTGGTCATTATAGACTTGGTCATTATGTATTTTCCTTAGATCTTTGGTCGATATATGTTTTTGGGATTTTCTTTTTTTTTAATATAATGATGTATAACTTTAGGTCAATATTGCTTGATACATTTGACTGTGTGACCTTTATACCATCCATTTACTTATCATATTGGTTTGATAGATGTCATTAGAATTGGGCTAAATGATGCATTATGATGTAATTACACTGGATATCAACATCAACAAGAGTTTGTATGTGTAATGATGAATAAATGTTAATGAGTACATTGATGGATGTTATATGTAGATGTTGTTATATTTCATGATGATTCAAATGATGATGAAATAAATGTAATTTTATTGCATTAACTAATTATGTTTCATGGATATTGACCTATTGTGAGGAAAATTAGTCACTTAGCAAGCACCACATGTTAGATGGTACATATGGTTGATTATTTTTGTTACTTATGATCAAGATGTGATTAAAAATGAGTTTAGAGGAAAATGTTGACTAATGATATTTATTATTTAATGTTTCTCTTCTTGAGCTATTCACATTGAGAATGAGCTAAAAGTATTGTGAGTGTGTATGTATAAATATGGTTGGAAGTGGATATGAAATATTTACTAGCAAGGCCAAATCCATGTGATTCCAAGGTATGATAAGTAAAGCATAGGTATGTGTGTGATGTCATGTGACTTAAAGGTAATATGTTTCTTAATTTTGAGAATCTCTAAGATAATAAGCTATTTTCTTTGATACTCCTTGGATATTTGATCTAATTTATGATATATAGTAGATTGATATTTTGGTGTTGTTCATGTAATGTAATAGAGGAAAAAATACATCATAAGAAAGGGGGAATATTGTCAGAGAGAGGTAGTCTAACCTTGTAAAACTATAGAATGGTAATGGAATCCACACACTCACATAGAAAGTTGTTCTTGAAATTATTGTGTTACTTCAATGTATAATCTTATTGTATTTGAAAAATTCAATGAATTAATGTTTTTAGAATACATTTAAAATGAAAATCAGACTCATTTCAAAAAATGAAAAATTGACCTTGTTAAATAGATGGAACTTAATATTGTTGTTGGTCTTGAATGTGGTTACATGTGTTATTGTGATTAATGGAAGCTTGAGTAATATCAAATGAATTTCTTAGTTTCTCTTTGATTATTTATGCAAATATTGACCAAGTATCGAGGACGATGCATTTTCTAAGGGGGGGAGGATGTCAAGATCCATTCCCTTATGCCAAATAAAATGGATATTGCAATGCCACCTAAATATTGTTAAAACCTCATCTTTTATGAATTTATTTAAATTCATTCTTGTGCATAACCATTTGAACAAAGAACTAGTTACATCCTTATTAATCAATGTAATTACCATGACATCATGTGAAGATCATTAATCTCTTGATGTTATGTATAAGGGTAGTAGAGATAAAGCCATGCGTCATGGCATGCCATGGAGTATTTCAAATATCTTAAAAATTGGTTTAAATTTTCGTTAGAATATGTGAAAAAATAATTTATTTGTTTCATTTTGGAAAAACCCTAAGAAAAGACCAACGATGCCTCCATTATTGGATTATTGATGTTCTATTATGAATATTAGCCATATCTTTCATTATGGGTTTCTAATATGTTGATCAACTTCCCTTTCAAATTTGAATGGTAATACTTATGTTCAAAAAAATGTAAGTTCATATAGGTAACTTGATTGAAGCATGGATAACAAATATATTTTTTTGGGTTCAAATAGTCCATCACGTTTCATGTTTTCTCTAGTTTGTATACCTTCTCTTGCCTAATCCTCAGCTTCAACATTAATGCTACCAATACCATTACTGCTACTTTAGTTAGTGATCTAATTGTTTGAAATGTTGCCCAAACCTCTTCTTTGACATTTCTTCCTCCACAAAATTTCAGTGCCCTTTCATAAGGAAAATTATTGCATTCATATTTAGATGTATACAACCTTAGAAAATTTTCCAATTTATTGTCTAGTTTATTTCGTACCTTTGACTTTAGGAACCCCAAAGTACTAAAAAATCTCTCATCCTCCATAGACTCCAAGATCATGGTCAAACATAATTCAACAAGGTTGAAAAATTCTAATATTGAATCCTGCAACACTTCACTCTAAGGTAAATTTCTCCAAAGTTTGGTTACTGATCCTTATTCTCTGGTGTTCGACATAAGATCATATTGTTACTTCATTGAAATGGAAAAACATCGAGACTGATCGTTCAAAAGAGATTCATCTAAAACTCCCTTTATAGTTACCCCATTGATTTGTTTGCTTTTGCAAAATTGATCTATCAAAAGAAATAACTTATCTCTAAAATCTTTATGACTTCTTAAAATCCAATAATGGGGAAACAAAATACACATGATTCAAGTAATTCATGTCGAGGCAATATTTTTCTAATTTTTGAGGAGAGATTACAAGAAACATCCTTCACAGAATTGATTACTGACTCAACAATCTATTCAAACACTTCCTTTGTAATAGATAATTTTGGCTGCATGGGTTTCTTTCCTTTTCTTGTGGATACGACCCTTCCATAGCAATGCATTGGTATTACAATACCCCATACATTGGCACATAAATGCCCCTTTGCATCAATCTTTACAAAGTTATCAAGATTATCCAAATTTATTATTCTCATCCACACTAAAATCTTTTCATCCACATAAAAATGAATTTGGATTTCTATAGAGATTATTGAGGGTTGCACATGTCATTTTTATGTAGCATATTATATTCTACAATATACATAAATATTTGTTGGATCTTCTTCATTATATTTCTCATTTCCTCTATCATGGGGAGAATGGTTGCTAATGTTAAGAGTGTCTCTAGATTATTTAACCTTTCAAGTATCTCACCATATTTTTGTTGACCACCTTAATCCTCATGATTTGACTCCAATTTACCAAGAAACAATGTATATTTAGAAAAAAAACTCAATGAGCTAGTCCATCCAAAGAGATCCATCTAGTATCATTATCCTTTAGAAGCTTTCTCCCATAAATTAGTCCCTTAGAAAACTATTGAAATTCCCTGAATCACTTAAGACATTGACGAAAGTTCTTATAGATCTCTTTATTTAAAACATCACGACACATTGCAAGGTGGGAGAATCCTCAAAGGACATGTCCAAACCCCTAGGAAATGACCATACAACAGAAACACAAGAAAAAACCACAACAAAGAAAGATCTTATACCAAATCACAACTCTTTATGTTGGAATTACAATAGGAGAGGTAAACTCTTGAAGGGGGGGGGGGAGGCTGGGAACTGCTCAGGAACTATTCTATTGCTAATGTTGTCCATACACCCAATTGTCCAACCCTTGGAATTGAGTTGGAAAAGCCTTAAATAAAATTAAAATTTCCTAATGATCTATAGTTCAAACCATAATTGCCCCAAATAATTGGTTTTGCAAAACTTCTTGAAAAGTTGTCAAGCAATTTTGCAAAATTGCAAAGTTGTCAATGCAACTTTTTGACAACTTTTACAATTTTACTCCTAAACTGTACAAACTTGCAAAGAATGTTATTAAAGCTCCTAGGATGACCTTAAAACATCTAAGGCCTATCTTGACACAATCCTTAACCCCTTTAATGGTATTTTACCTCATTTTGCCTCCATTTTACCTCATTTTGCAATTTCCTCTTATTATGACCTAATTGACCAAATCAGATTCCTAAATCAAAACCTATCAACTCAAACCTCCTAAGCACCCCTTGGGACATTATCATTAGTCCTTATTATCCCCATGGTTGGTTAGACCATCCAAAAACCAAAAACTAGATTTAGGTTTTGACCTTACCCTAGGTGCGCCTACACTAATTGGTTAAGTTGCTAATTAGCTGGGTTGATTACAAACTTTTGTAGAACTATCATCATATTAGGTACAATAAAATGAGCAATCAACTATTCCTAGATAGTAGGATCAAATAAAAATTTCTAAGGTGATAAAATTACATATGCAGATGTATGTATGTATGTATATACATGTATATATGTATGTATGTATATATGTATGTACATATATATAAATATTTATATGTATATGTATGTATGCATATATATATATACATATTTATATGTATATATATGTGTATATATACCTACATACACACACATATGTGTGTGTCTATGTATGTATGTATATATAGAGAGATATTATGGATTGTGGAGATTAGTGGTGATCTATGATTTCATTACCATGCCCTTCTGATCGGTGCATTTCATTGTCGTGCCCTTGTGATATCTGCATCTCTTTGTCGTGTCCTTGTGATCTTTGTATGTATGTATGTATGTATGTATATATATGTATGCATATTTATATATATGTCTACATATACATACCTACACACATATGTGTGTGTCTATATATGTATGTAGTATTTATGTATATACATATATATGTATATGTATATACATATATATGTATATGTATATATAATGTGTATATATACATACATAGACATATGCATGTGTGTCTATGTTTGTATGTATATAAACAAAGAGATCTTGACATAACAAAAAGACAATAAAACTCACTCAACATGTAGCATGGCCACAGATGCGATGGCAATGCCTATTGCTAAGTATATTCCTCTTTTTCTCTCTATTTTTTCATGTGTTTATTTCACTTGAACTATTATTTCTTGGGGGCATTTTGTAATATTGGATTCATTTTATGTAGGAGTTGATGAGCATGTTCCTAGATGTACCCATGTGATGAATTGCTCATGAGCAACGAAGATGGACTTCCCTTGAGAGTAGCAAGAGGTGATGAGGACATTCGAGGTACTTTAAACATTGATCCTTTCTTAAAGATTTTAAATGTTAATGGGGAATTTAGATGTTGGGGGGGGGGGGGAGGGTGGGGGGGGGGGGGACAAATGAGCTTCCACCTTCATGTGTTTGGCCCTAATAAGTAGAGAATATAAAAATATTATCGAAACCTAGTGAAGCTCATTGCATGACAACTAACTATGTGAATCTCTTGGTTTTAGGCAATGTGGAAGGAGGCCATAGTTCAATATGCAATCTACATTTATATGCATTCAAGATCAGGTGGAGCTGAAAAATACACTAGGTTTGCAATTATTTAGAGGTCTTTAATTAGGTATTTTAAATTATAGACCATTACAAAAATTGTTCATGATGGTCTATAATTTTAAAAAACTTAATAGATCTATTAAATAAATGTAATCCTACTGTGTTTTTTCATCTCTGCCTATTTTCCATGCATTTGAACATACCTACACATGCATTCTTGATTCAACATGGAAAAATCTTATTTTGGATGTTAACATGGAATTTAGATGTGGGGGTGGTGGGGCCAAATGAGCTTCCACCTTCATGTGGTTGGCCCTGATTAGTAGAGAATATTAAACTATTCTCAAAACTAAGTGAAGCTCAATATTAACGTATAATTTCATGAAAACTAACTATATGAATCCATTGTAAGCTATGAGAGCATCATAGCTGACTTTGAGCCTCTTTTTGATGTTGTCATGGGAAATCTAGGAAGACTTATTCAACATTTTCTACCAATTTTTGTTTTTATTAATACAAAAAGTTGTCTTAATTGAGACAACTTATTTTGTTTGCTAGCTATCGGTCTCACAATGTTGTTGCCACATACCCATCACTATTACAATAGAGTATTTTGATGGCTAGCTATCAAACCCACACCATTATTTTCACATACATGTCTCCTGTATGATGATGACTCTAATGGCTAGCCATCACAATAGGGAAAGTGTAATGATCAACTCTTGACATTTGTCTTGCTCCAAGTTATGATAGCTTTAGCCATCGCAATTTTTGATAGCAAAAGTCTGACGCCTGTTTGACAAGAACCAATTCATAGTAGTGTCACTTGGGTGATGGATGGTCATCATAATTGCAGCGACCTGCCATCAAAAATTGGGCCCAAATGTAGTAGTGAGAGAACTCTTTTCTAGTTCAAATATATTTTCTACTATTGAATTATCCTTCATTTTAAGAATAGTTAGTAGATTGGGTTAATGGATAAAATTGTGTATGGTATAGACATGCATGCATATTTAGGAAGTATTGTCTATTATTGTCACCTCATCTACAGATAATGCAATGAAATTTGACTCTTCAATTTTTTCTTTGATATTTTACTTTTCAACCTTAGCAAGACAACTTGCCCATTACCATCTTTTATTTACTAACCAATGACTCCTTAGATAATAAAAAACTTTCACAAAGTGTAATAAACCACTCAATGATGAGTAGTCTATCATGACATGCCCTTTACTCAAAATATAGAAGATAACACTTAACTGAAGAACTTTACCCATTTCTTCAACTTCCATTGCTTTTCCAAAAAGAGATTCAATGGATTCTTTTAATTCAGTAGGATTCATTTGTATTTTCTCTTGAAATTCTAAGATTTCTGCATTCTTAACATGTTGACATTCCTCCTTGGTTTTCCATCTTGTTACTGATTTTTTTATTCCACTTATGATTTTCTTATCTTAAACTTTACACATATACTTTTCTATGGTGTCAATTTTTAGCTATGAGCTTTTTTCCTTTTTATTTATCCTTGTGCATATCATACATCTACATTCTATTGTAAGTTCACCTCATTTTTTTATTATGTATAGGTTCAATGAATGGATACTTTAAGGACATTCTATTTGAAAATTCCTAATCAATAGATCCCAATTCTGATCTTTTTTGGATTTCACATCAATTTTTGCATTGTATTTCCTTTTTCCCATTCTTGGTCATGCTCTATCACTATCTTTGAAATTCTCATCCAAGTTTATTATATTATTCTAGTTACTCTAGGTATTGACTTGGAGATCTTGGCTACTATAGGTATTTACCTAAATATATTCTTTAAGTTTATTGTGATCAGAGATATCATGCTTTCCAATTTCTTCAATATGTGCTAGTGGAATTGGTAGTGGTAGTGTTTAGGAATCTTCTAAATGTACTGGTGATGTTGTAGCTTTCTCATTTTGCTGACTAAAATATGATGACAAGGTTCTGTGAGTGCACTTGGTTGACCTTTCTTGACTTCCACCACATGTAGGATTCTTACCCTTGTTCATGTTCAACATCTCCCAAGAAATTAATATAGGCTGCCATAAAATTCAAGTTGTTCAAAAAGTGATAGTCAACTATAGTCTATTACATATATTTATCTAAATAGTATTCATTGGTTGTATGACCTACACAATAAGATATAGATGTCTTAGGTCTCCTTGGTTATCGCATGATGTAGTGGTACTGGTCACTGGTCCTAGTTGACAACTCACCATCAATAGTCTAACTTGTATCTACTAAATAAGAATGAACTAAAATTATATAGAAAAAACATATAGGGGTTTGAGTTACTCACCTTTGGCTAAAATATAGTCATCACACTTGCGACTCGCCTGGCAATGATCTTGGCAGTTTGAGAAATTGAGACTTCACTATTGATTGGAATTGAGATAATACACTAATCTATGAATGTATTTATACCAATCTCTTTTGGAAAATTCCACGGGAATATTATAGTGCATACAAAATATTTGGCAAAGCCCACCTAATAAAAATACATATTGGGTAAAAACACAAACACGTATCACCCTTTTGTGAAGGAAAAGGCTAACAAAAGTATAATTGTTCACCTTCAATGACATAAAATTGGTATTATTATTTTGAATTTGAAAATGAAGTAAAGTAATGAAATGTGAAGAAATGGATGAAGTTTATGATTATCATTTTAAATAATTATTTAGAATAAGAATTGATATATTTTCCTAATTTTTTAATTACTAAAAAATACTAAAAATTAGGGGTCTAGTTCCCACCACAAAACTATATAGAAATAAACTTATTTCTATTTGATCTTTGACTATGCCATAGCTAACATATAGAGCTAGAACAATTAAAAATAAAAAATATCTTAAGACCTATATTTTCTCTTTTATAATGATTCAAATTTCAACTCACCTAAAGTCGATAGTTTTCATCTGCCACCACATTTTTCAAAACAAATCTATTCTAACTAGGAGAAAAAATATACATTCTTGAAGAAGACTCTCTCCTCTAGAACATCATATAATTTTTAATTTTTTTGAAATGGTTTAATATTTTATTCTTTCTCAAAATCAACATCTTTTTGAGTGTTAAAATACATGCTTGTAAAATTTTTTAATTATAATATACTATATCTAATAAAAATTCGATAAACTCTATATGAGAATATTCTTGAATCTAAGCTCTATAAAATGGTGTTTATATGTTATTAAAAAAATATCATAAAAAATTGTAAGAGTTATTGAAACACCACTTTTCTAAAATCAATTTATTTCTTTAGTAATTGGATACAAACTAGTATAAAACATGCATTTAATAGACATTTCCAATTGGAAAAGTGTGAGATCATATATAAGTTAGCTAGAATGAATTTATCTAGATCATATGTTTGAACAAAATTGATCCTTAGATAGAAATATTCAAATTTAGTTTTTCTAACAAGTTAGCCTAAAACGTGACACAACTTTGTACTTTTACCCTATTATGGAATTTCCAAGGTGAATATGGTTCATCCATTATATAATCATGCATAATTTAGTTAGTGAAATTGAATTAGTGTGTTACACACATCCACATATTTGGGGGGTGAATTTCGTCACTCTCCTGGAATATTTTTTAAACCTAAGGGTGAATTTAGGTCGTCCAAAAAGTTCCACTTCAGAAATCATAGGAGAATATGTTAATTTGTAATGTGTAAAAAATATTTTTGATTGGCTATTTCATTTCAAAAGGAGATCCAATCACATAAATCCTATGGTGATGGTCTCGTGGGTTTGACTTATTTTTGGTAACCTTGGGGTGACACACCATACACATATGCAAGAAAAATTCACTAAACTAACATTGGTCGATAAGTGAAATTTGCCAAATTGTGAACATTCACTACTAAAGTGAACCCTACTTTAGTTGCATTTCAAAATACCAAAGAATAAATTAAGAATACATTGGTATTAAGAACCCCTGATTATGGCAAGCCCATGCATTTTTTTTTTCCTTCATTCCATACTATTGCAACAGTATTAATCCAAAATAATGAAGAAGATTTAGAAAAATCAATTACATTTTTTAGTAAGTCCCTTCAAAATACAAAGCTCAAATGTGATATAAATTAAAACCAAGCCTATGCTTTGGTGAAAGCAATTAATTTTTTATGTGTTATTTGATAGGCGCCACAGTCATAGCCTTTGTTCCAAGTACTACAGTTAAAAACATATTTTCTCAACAAGAAGGGTTAGGAAGAAGGTGTAGATGAATAAATAGAATTAAAGAGTTCAATATAGATATTCACATCACTAAGTTGGCAAGAGGAGAAGGTTTGGTAAAATTGATGACATAGTCAAACTTAGATGAAAATCAAGTTAGTGTTGTAGATGATGACCATCACTCATACATTTGTGATATGGATCATTATGATTGGTATAAGGATATCATCCACTATTTACAACACATGAGTTCTCCATCTACAATGAGTGACAATGAGAAGAAATCACTTCAACTCTAGGCTATTAAATATATTATTATTGATGGAAAACTATGGTGGAGAAATTTCAAAGGGTTATTGTTGAAATGTGTTTAAAAGTAGGAATAAATCAAGATTCTAAATGAGATGCATAGTGGAGTATGTGGAGGTCATTGCATGGCCAAGAAAATAACCCACAAGGTAACAAGATTTGGCTTTTGGTGGCCAGCCTTATTCAAAGATTCTCATGAATCAGTAAGAAGATGTGACCCTTGTCAAAGGTTTGCTGGTAAGTTAAAGTTCTTTAGAAACATGCCATTAAAACCAATAGATGCACAAACCCCTTTCCAGTAGTGGGGTATTGATTTTATTAGAGAAATTTATAATAGTCAAGTTGTGGTCATTCATGGATTGTGGTTGCTACTAATTATTTCACAAAATGGGTAGAGGGCATCGTAACTTGGAGGTCAACTAGAAACATTGTGAATGATTTTCTTTTGAACAATATCATCACTAGATTTGGATGTCTAGAGAAAATTGTAGCACACAATGCCATGTGTTTTAGATCTGATGATTATATTCAATTTTGTGAGAAATATGGTATAACTAGATCAACTTCTTCGCCATATCATCCCCAAGGAAATGGACAGGTTGAATCCACAAATAAAAGTATATTGAAGATCAGTAAGAAGATCCTAGATGAAAATATAATGCAAGAGCATCCTAGGCTTCTTGGTGATCCTACATGTTGGAGTGTTTAGCTTTGGAGTTGGTGTAGTTGGTCACCAAAGAAGTGGTGCTCAATCATTATTTGGTGTAAAGTTGGATGAGATTCTTGGTCACTGAAGGTGCTCAACATATACTATTGCTCAGTATATATCATTACTTAGCATATACTATTTCTTAGCTTATACTTTTGCTTGGTAATGCTTATGGTAGCTCAATGATGATTGTGGTTTTGCTAACACTCAATAGTGTGGTTTGCAGGATGGAGTTCTCATGGATTTTTTTTGATGATTTGGTGCATTTATTGCATGAAGATTGAGAACATGGTGTGGATCAATTGTCCTATTTTCTTCTTGCTTAATTGTTCTTGATATATTTAATAAGTTTTGTAAGACTTTTAAGGCATTTGGTATTTAATATCTGTTGGAGGCTGACTTGTGGCTCAACATATATTTAATGTAAGGGTTATTTTAATTTGTAATGGGCTAGGACAACTTGTAGCTTAGTTGGGTGTAAGTAAGGGGTCTTGGGGAGTCTATTTTCATCCAACTTAGAGAAGAGGATGTGGCAGAAGAGAAATTTTTTAGAAGAGCTGGTAGCCTTTGCTTGGGAAACAAGGAGATTTCTTGGTGGACCTATGAGCATAAGTTTAGATCTTCCATGAAGGTTTCTTCCAGAGTGTGGATTTTGACTAGCTAGTACTGGGATTAGATCTTGAGGGATCTTGCAGAATTGTTTGTGTAATTGCTATTATGTTTTTCTAGAACCCAGAAGGCTAGCCAAGCACATTGCATGTAAACAGTTATATTTTTATGAATAAAGAGTTGATTTGGTATTAGACCATGTATCTTGTGTTGTGTTTCTTCTATGTCATTATTTTTTGGGGGCAAGGAAATATCCTTTTGGGATTCTCCTACCTTGCACTGTGTCAAAATAAGAAGTCCTAGGACTCCAAGTTAGCATTAGTAGTATGGGAAGATAGGGTGACAATGAAAAAAGTAATTGGATTATATGTGATTCATACCAGGTTTCCATAGAACAACTTGACTAGGATGTATAAATTCATCCAAAATATCATGATGACATTGGTGATGATATGCAAGATAGACAAGATGATCTTATTGCATTGGATGAAAGTAGAAGATATGTAACCATTAAAAATTCCAAATTACAGATGTAAATGAAGAACTTATATTATAAAAGATCCATTAGGAAAAAAAATGAATAAGATGATATGGCACTATTATGGAATGCATGAGTGGAGGATAAGGGAAAACATGGAAATTTTGACCCTATATGGCTTGGTCCTTATTTGATTGATCCAAAATGGAGTAAATACTCATACATTTTGAAGGAACTATTTGGTAATATTTTTGAGTTAATAGTTCATGGATAGTTCTTGAAGAAATACTTTTGCTAAGAAGTATTATTTTTCCATGAATAGTGGGACAGGGTTTCATTTTTGTAAATTCTATAAATAGGTGTGTCTCCTTCATGTAGGTGCTTTTCCTTGTATATAGTTTGGTTTTCCTGCCTTATTGTATAGGTTTTCTGAGTGCTCTACATGTTGTCAAGTTTTTTTGTCCAATTTGCTCTAACCCAAAATTTTGAACCCTTTTGTGAACATCTCGATCTCCACCATCCCCATATAGAGATGCTATTGACCTTTCTTTAGGGGTAAGAGAATTTTTTTTATTTCAAATATTGAAATATCACTTAAGATTGGTCTAGAACTAGTTATTTTATAGTTTTGCACCAAAAGGTTTCATAAATATCTAGAAAAACCCTAAGAAAGGTATAGAACCCTTGCCCCTTTCAGTTTTAATTTTATTTTATCATTAAGGGAACATGACCATTTTTTTAAGGAGGGAATTTTATACCCTAATGCAAAAAATTTGTAAACCCTAGTACCTCATGAAAATATCAGTCCTTTGAGTTTTTTAGTGTGCTTATTTATAGACATGAATGTGGTGTTGTTCCTAGGAAAAATTTTATTTAAAAAAAAAAGGATCGGATCATATGCTATTTTTAATTTTTTAATTTGGTAATGTATCAACTAATGCTGATATTGTGTTTTATAATGTACCACCTTTTTCCATGTGGCTTTGTGCTATTGGTTCAAGGTGTACCCTAGTGAAATGGGTGGACCCATGATGCTCGTGTTGTACACTGTTAGTTCTTGATAGATCTAAGGGTAATCATGATGTCTCTATGAAAAGATCCAAGAAGTTTATCTTTGCAACAATACAACATGAGAACACGTGTCCATGATTCAGGTTGATACCTCATGTTTAATAGCTGTCAGATAAAAAAAGATCCAAAGACCATTGCATTGTCACTAGGAAAAGATGATCAAGCTTTGATAAATGTGACAAAATGATTTACTCACATGTGTATGTGATGGGGTAGTGAAATGAAATAACACTTATTTTAATAAATAGGTTGGTGCCATGTCTCAATGCTAGACAAGGATTTCAGGATATGAAATTTGGTTGCAAGGTTATTTGGAATCATCCAATCAAGATGATTCAAAGTGTTTTCATGTTGTCTCTATGCAAAAATTCCTGCTCATTATCTTTTCAACAATGCGATGTGCAAATGCATGTCTTGGAGTGGGTGTCTAGTCCTAAAGATTTTTAATATTGTCTCTTCCCCTATCATCTAATCAAAATAGATCTAAGGGCCATCATGTTGTCTCCATAGAAAGATGCAAGTAGTTTATATTTGTGACGATATGACATGTGGACATGTCTTTGGTGGGCCAAGCTACATGATGAATTTTACCCTTTTCTATCCATTGGATCAAGTGAGATTAAGGGTTGTTGCATTATCGCTAGGAGAAGTTGCTCATCTTTTATTGAATGTGAGAAAGAGAAATCATGAGACGTGTCCTAGAGGATTCAAAGGTTAAAAGGGTCTTGTAGAGTAAAGGACATGTACAAATTTCATCACATTGTTGGTTTTACTATCCTATCACTATATGAAAGACCACTCAACATGGACTGTTAAATCATGATTGTTGGATGGTTCCTTAATCATCAATTCATTTTTGAAATAGTCTAAAAAAATTTATGCCCATTACTTGAAATGAATTGATAGTGAATTAATTCAAATTTGTGCAACTACAATTAGGGATAAATTTGATCTTGCCTCACAAACTTTACTAAAAAGTGATTGTGCAAAAAGATAAGAAGTGTTCCCTTCTTGAGAGGATTGCATAAAAGCTAGGTTTTTACTTGTGATAAATGTTACATAAATTATAATTTTAGAAGTAAGTGTGTTTCTCTTAGGCTGAAATTCTATTTGCAAAGAAATAATTGAAGATAGTAATTTGTATGTGAAATGATACAAACCCCAAAAATGCCTCCCTGAAGATAATTCAATGGAAAAATAAATTACCAGGAGAGGAACATGCATGAGGATCTTTTAGAATTGTTAGATATGTCAAATAATGATCTAGATAAAAGAAAAATAGTAATCCCTAAGTCTCTAAGGCTAAAAAATTGATGAGGGTTTGTATGACACAGGGAATTTTCTTAGAGATGCACATACAACCATGCCTAGTTTTTAACTTTTCAAAAGGTCTTTCTTTGAGAGAAACCAAGAAGGCTCTCATAGTAATATATGGAATTTTGATTTAGGGAAGTTGGTTGTCCTAGGGTTTTTCATGGATTCTGACCTCTTTACCTTGCTTGCAAAAATGTATTATCCAATGTTGCATCTAATTAGGAATCATGTTGGAATTGGCCTCTTCAAAGTCACAAAAAAAGAAATTACTAAGGTTTTTATGTTACAACCCCATTCCATCCACCATGAGACTATTGATTTTGATAAATTATAGGAAGTCTACGAGGCTCAAAGGGTTTATCTTATAAGTGGACCTTTGAAGGAACACTTTGCAAAGATTGGAAACCTAACCCTAGTTTCATCATCTACCCCTGAGCCATTACTGAAGAAATATTTCAACCCTTAAGCCTAAGCCGCATACATGTCTTTATGTATAGTTTTTAAAATGGACAAACATTACTATCTTCCTATTCCACTAATGTATATGATAGTTCAAATATTACAGCATGGGATGAATGTAACTTTTGATTTCACTTCTTATATTGCTGAGGGGATTCATAATGGTTTAATTGGAATAGATAAATGAAATTTTAATAAACCATTTGAATGGTACTCTATACTCATGCACTTGTGCATCTTCAAAGGAATTTCTATTTTTTAGAAAGAAATGAAACTGGAAAGAGAACATGATGGTGAAAAATTTCTTGTACAGTTATCGAGTGCTAGTATGTCATGGGACATAATAGATGCAAGTTTTGTCATGTTTGAGAGATACTTTGAATCTAAAATGAGAGCACTATCATCCCCTGAAAACCCCAAGATCCCCAAGGCACTATTGGAATTAATTAGATCAAAGGAGTTTGCTTCATGTTCAAATGTAAGTCATAATCAAGGAGATATCTCATATCCAATTTCCACAGTGTTCATAATATATGGTTTTCAAGGGACTCCTCATGTGTTGCCCTTAAAGTTATTGTCACAGAATTCTTATGGTAGATTAGAGGATTGGAAGAGGAAGAGTTAACTAATAGATCAAGAGGTACCATCTTTCCCAATTACATTGTTGCACACCACATTGTAATCACCAAAGGATGATGGAAACACTTGGATAAATTTTTGGAGCATTATAACATGACAAGGTCCAAATCAAGGAAAAGGCACATACCCATAATTTTTACTACCCCAAGGATGTTATCAGGAATGAATTCTCATTGCAAGAGCAAGACAATTGAAAGTATTATAGGAGGATTTTGATAATAATGAGATTTTGAATTAAGTATTAATTTCATTTTCACAAAGTGGAAATATAATTTTTTTGTAGTATGTCATATCTTGTGAGTAATTGGCCTAAATGGATAAAGCACTAATCATATATTGATGCTAGACATTTTACCAAGTTACATAATATCTATTTTTATAAATCAAATCTGGAGTATGTTATGTCTTATTTATAGATCTAGAAAGCTAGCCTATGCTTGATTGAGAGAGGTATAAGGTATCAAGAATTAGCTATTTTGCATCTTTCATCTAGTATCTAAATTAGAATAATCAAAAGCAAATATCTATTTTATTGGAATTTATCGTGAGTATTGTCATACAGGGAAGTAATAATAAATCCTAGGGTTTACCCACCCGAATCTGGTGGAATTCAAAGGGAAGAAGACTGTAAAGTCTTGTTAGTTGGTTCTATTGGCTTGCATGGGAATATATGTCATGGTACTTAGCTAATTCCTAGGTATTTACTGCATTCTCAAAAGGTATTAAAAATTCTGTCAAATCAAGAGCCAACAGTATCAATAGTAAAATACTAATAAGGGATATGGGATTTTTTTATAAGAGGCTAGCACAACTTATGTACAAATCAACATAGCAAGATTTTATATGCATGTATGAGGTGTCAATTTGATCTCAAGATTTATGTGGACTCCAATCAAAACAAATGTTATGTAATAAAGAAAACACTTAGATATGTTAGCAATCATAGTATTTTTATACGTCATTCAACAACTTATATTTGATTAGATGCAAAAATGGGGGGTATGATCTATTAATAATTCCTAATGTACTTTAGGGCATGCAATTGTTATGGGTATAAAGTGTAATTTCATGGTGTTCAAGTTGGTAACCAATAACATCATTTTCCATAAGTGAGATATAATATATTACAACTAACTTAGTTACTTAGTTAATAAGAGTATTAGCCATTTCCAAGAAAACACAATACATGACCATTGAAATATACAGTCTTTCATGAGTATTCTAATTGTATTGACACTTGTTGATTTTATTAAAGAGTTAGTATAAGATGGTTGAATCAAATTGAAATAATTAGATCATGTAATTAAATTTAATTTTTAGGAAAAAATTTAGACTTGTACTCTTTTCGCTTTGAAACAAATTAAAATTATAAATCAACTTTAAGAAACAATATAAAAGTCACATCTTGACTCAAGAAAACAATATTTTAAATCCATCTTTTAATCTACATTTAAAAGAATTGTGATTTTCAAAATATAAATATTATTTTAGAAGAGTAAATATTTATTGGATCACACACACACACACACACACACACACACATAATAACTTCATTCTGTAATGGTAATAAATAGGTCTATATCTATATACGTGGATGTGTGTGAGTGTCTTTGTGTTTCTCATGTTTATTTTTATTCATAGTTACGTGTCTTGGGTAACCATAGTTTTCTCTTCTTCTTACAAATCTATATAAGTAATGCACATCTATTTGAATCAAATAGACTAAAGATTCTATGAGAATCAAATAAACAATGCATAACATTTTCAATCAAAGCTAACAAATAGAATAAATATTTTGTGAGAAGTGATTACAAGAAATATATAAGAATGCATGTAAAAGAAAAAAAAAAAAACTTATAAACTTACAAAATGCCACTTTCCTCGAAATTGATAATTCTTTTCACATTTTAAATTATTAAAGTTTATATTACCTAAACAAAATTTAAGAATTCACAAAGTTACAAGAGAACAATAAATTTCAATTAAAGCTTACAAATACAATAAAGATTCGGGTAGAGAAATAAACAATGCATAGTTTTTTTAAATTAAAGCCAATCAATAGAAATAGAATAAGAAGAGAGATAAGTAAGGAATACATTTTAATTTTAAAAAAATGGCTCCCACACTTTGAAATATTCTAAATTTCTGAATAATCTAGAATAAAGATTCGGGTAGAGAAATAAGCAATGCATAATATTATTTTTATTAAAGCCAATCAATAAGAAGAAGGATGAGTAAGGAATACATTTTTATAAAATAAATGGCTCCCACGCTTTGAAACACTGGTCCCTTTCTCGGGTACAAAGAAAACGATTGCATGTTTGATGTTGTTAAGTGACAATCTTAGTTTTCATTCACCCTGTCATTTAATAATTAGAAAGCACAGTATTAAGTTAATGTGTGTTATTTCTTTGTTTTAGTTCAGATCAAATTTGCAAAGAGGAGCTTTCAAAATGTTTGCTTTCCTTCTACCAAGCCATCTTTAAGAAATATTTTCTCTATGTAAAAATTTCAGACTTTTGAGCCCATTAAGCCCAGCTACGGTAGGCTTAGGAAGCATTTTCAAGAAAAATACTTTACATATGCACTTTCCTTGGGGGTATGTTTCTCTTCTTCTAGGCATTATAATAGCATCTTAAATTTAAAAGAAAATTGTGAAAAGGTAGTATAGCTTTTTTAAGGAGAACAAATTTATGTTTTGCACTCTTGGTAAGCTAAAATAATTTGGCTTCCAAGTGAGTTAGTTTTCCTTTCTTAATATATGTTCTTTTTCTGAACTAGGATTTTTCTGAAGACATCAAGTTTTTAATAAAATGTCTAGATGCATAGAATTGTTATAACATCTTAATATTATATTATTGTCTTGTTTGCACTTTATGCTTGATTTTAAAAGTTTCAAATTTGAAGGAATAGGTTTAAAATATAAAATACTTCAGCTCAATTACATTAATTTGAAGTTATTAGACCTTCAATATCTAAATGTTCTATATATCAATGTCAAGTATATGCTAGGTTTAATAGGACATAATGTATGAAGGAATAAACATTCCAAGTCCTAAATGGGGCTGTCCAATCATAGGTGCCATAAACTCTATGATATTGCAACTTGTATTCACTTTTCAATGTTTACATGTTAAAAAATCATTGTGTTCCGTAATAGGCAAAAATTATTTGAAAAGTGAATGTGAAACAATATTTTATGCAAATATTGTATCTTTTTTTTTAATTCAACTCCATGGACCTATTAGAAAACTTTGAAATTGTGATGCATTTGGCAAATGCATATGTGCATTAGTACTTCAAACCCTTAGATAGATATAAGGAATGTATTGATGCATATGTTGTAGATAAGGCTTGGCTTTGTAGGGGAATTATTCTCTCATGGTTCACTTAGGCCCCGTTTGGTTGCTAGAAGATGAGGGCCAAAACTAGGTTATCAGAGTTAAAACTAGGTTTTGCAGAAAAACATGGGTGTTTGGTTGGTTAAAATTATAACCTAGTTTTCAATTTCATCTTCCAATTTTGGTCAAAAATTGGAAGATGTTTCTTCCAATAAAAAGGTGGAATTCAAAATTAGAACTAGATTTGAATTTTATGACAGTTTTTTTAATAATATTGTGGGGTCCACGGTATATTCATCTTTCGTGTCAACCAAACAGACCATTGTCTTTCCAAACCACAAAACTAGGTTTTCAAAAACCTAGTTATAAGATACCTTGGTTATGCAACAAATTCATCTTCCCCAACCAAACAGGGCCTTAGAGAATGTAAAGCATTATACTGTGTACATAGTGCTCTCAAGATAACACTTTCTAGTAAATGTAAAGTTGTACTTACACATGCATTGGATGCTCATTGTACCCACTTATGCGAGCATTTTTTAAAGAGAATTCTAGAAGTCTATAACTCACTAATGTATTTGCAAATGCACATGTCTCCTTCTACAACTCCTGCATGTTTTACAAACCCATGTGTATTTCTACTAGTTTCCCCTAGGGAGAATGATAAATGTGTCATTTTCAATCCCTTAGACAATTTTGACAATTATATGTGTCTATCTTCATGGTTTACTTGAAGACCATTTCCATATTTCTATTTATAATACTCAAATATTATATTAAGAACTCTTATTTTTAAAAAGAGTTTAGTATTGAAGAATGTTTAGTATCTGCAAGATAATATATGCATCTCATTATTATATAGTAATTTCATAAAATAGTAGACTCTCTTCATTGAAGAATAGTATGGCATTGAAACATGTTGACTAGATTTTCATCTACATATATGCATTTCATTACTATATGATCATTTCACAATTTACTAGAATATTTTTATTAAAGAGAAATATAAGTTGAAGATCTATCCATATATACAATAGTTGGAAGCAAACAATAAATCATAAGAGTGTATAATTAATGGAATAAATTTGAATCTCAATCTTCTTTAGCATTTTCCAATTGTTAAACCTATATTGAAATAAAATTATCATTGAAAGGTATGTGATTACAAATGATGTAGGTTGATAAAGAACTAGACACAAAAATTAGTATCACATTTTTTCGTTGGCAAAGCCGTACAATGGCCCACCTTGGAAATGTATGTCAACTTGTATAATGATCATGTGGTGTTTGGTGCATCAATTATACTAATAGAAATGTTCATCATATTGTTATTGTTGACATGTAATGTAATACTCCTTTATGTATATTTATTTGAATAAAACATGCTCTTCTAAAATATCCCTATGACGTGATCTACAATGAAAAGAGTTGATTATCATATAATTGAAATGGTCACATAAATTAAGTATAATATCATTTTTATACTATAAATTGTTTATTTGAGTTGTCAATTGGCTTACTAAGCCAAATTTGAAGATGCATAAATTGTCCAAAAATTAACATTTACAACATGGAATGAGGATAATTGCAAAAGTGAACATATATTGATGATTTCAAATAAAATAAGAAAATATTTCAAGCATATCTAATATAAAGGTGTACAAAGAAAACCATGGAGTTGCTACGCTTCAAAAATAAGAGATTCCAAAACTAAGAGACACCATTTTCTTAGTACTTTTGAAACTGATGAGGTGATAATTGTTGCATATATGAGAAGGCTCCATTGTGTATGAAAGGAATCAAAGACAACCCAAATTGTGATTTTCATACGTTGGAAACATACAATAGTGTGCAAGAAAATATAATCTCGAGTTTAATTATGGTATCCACTTCTAAGGAACAACAAATTCTGAAAATTGTTTCCATTATTTGTGCTTCCTATTACTTTGAAACTACTATCTTCATTAAAGGATTCTATTGCTTGGGATATAAAACTATAAAAGGGAGGTGATTTTACTCAACCACACACCTACAAGGATGAATTTTTATGGAAAATACCCTAAAATGTACATGTCCATTATTGTTTCATAATGATGTAGAGGAAATCACAAATTTCTATAATCATCTTTAAGCAAGTGTGAAACACTATATGCTTATGTAGTTCAAGGTCTATTGCACCCTTGCTTAAGGTATGACCTTCAAGTGACCTTGTGTAACATGGAAACAATCTCAAAAGTGCGAGACTTTGTAATAAGAGGTTGAATCTCTGGAGAAGGCCGACTTCCTTACTATCAAGGTGCACCTAGCTATTTCTTGAGAGGAAAAGGGAGAAGGAGATGCATGAAAATCAAACTACCTATCCTAACCTAGAGGGGTGATATACCAAATAGTAATTTTGATCTACTTCTTTCTAGTAACTACACTAAAATCTAATAGACTTCACAAGATATACCACTATCTACATTCCTCCAATCTTATAACCATAGAAAAGCCAAAAAATATAATGATCATGCAAGGAATATAATGGATTTACTTAAAATATTAGTTAATTGTTATGAACATAATTATATGATATTGAAATTGATAAAATACATCTAGGAAAATGAGGCATAATAGATTACACAAACTTAACTGGTTGAGAATGGATATGACAATAGTGATTTCTATTGAATAAAAGGTAAGAACATTTATAGAGGATATTTGTAGAAGACTAGGAAAAGGGAGATCCTTTGAACAACAACAACACTTGCCTTTATAGGGTGTAGGCATAACCCATATACAACCTTGAGTTTAAACTCCCATGAACATGATATTGGATTATAGATTAGAGCAATAACTGAGAATCAAAAGAAAATCTGATCATGAAGAGCAATTGCCAGCAAGAATTAATAGAATGAACAAGGAAAAGACTGCACTCATCTGCAAGAGATCAAATCAAAGAAAAATTGATCATGATATGCATTTAAGAAGCATGGAGTGCAATGACATTGAGGACATCAAAAAATGGTTGCAGGCAAACAAATCATTTCTTCTTAATGTTTCCAACTGCTGCATGGATTACATTCATGTGATGTGTTAGATCAACCATACTAGCAAGTCAACTGAATTCAACCATTCCATCTACCATGTGGCCTCATACCTTTGAAACATTTTTCCACCTCACCGAACATTCTAACTATCCTGTTGACCTGTGCTTACACCCATTTGTGGCTTCACAACTTATCTTCTCAATTAATTGCTTGACTTTGCAAAACTATGACCTTCCTATTTTATGCCTTATTGCTACTTTGAAACTCTTTACACTTTAGCCCTCTCACCATTGCAACCCTATGATCATCATAAAATTGGCCTTCTCACACCCTCACCGTGGTTTAGACTTAACAACCCTTTAATCATGTGATAGTGCAAAGCCATTCATTTTACCTTTGTCGCCCCTTCACAATTGCTAGATATCAAGCATGTGTTAACTGTGTGATGTTGAAAGCATGGTTAGGCTGGCCACCATCACTATTTCATAGGTTCACAACTTGTTATCTTAATTGTAACCTTAACCCTGGGTTTTATAGTGTCACATATTTAATTCTAGGTTACCTTTGACCTCATGCGATGTTGTGGCCTTTGAAACTAAACTACTCCTATCATCTCTAACTGCTAGAATTACCATTTGCACCATCGCAACCTTAGCCTAAGGTTAACATGAAATGTGTATGACATTGCGACTACCATGAACCCTAACTACCAGCATTACCATTCTCACCATCATGACCTCTCACCATTTCCTTGCACTAATTATTGCAACTCTACAATCAGCCTTCAAACTAACTGACATGCACCATTATAACTTAAGTTTATAACCTTAGTTTTAACTTGTGGTGGTGTAATCAATAGGTTGTGTAGCTTTGTAGCCTTAAACTTGTTTACTCTAAACTTCCTATAATAGTGCAAATACAATGTATTTCAAAACCTCGCCACCTTGACTCTGGATAATCTTTGACCACTCATGATGGTGCGAAAACACTAAAATGAATTGTTGTTGTTAGCCTTCATGCTATCAAAACTTGAATCCATTTAAGCATGATGCTACCTGTGATCACACAGTCCATAGCTAGTCGCTTTTTCACAACTTGGATTTGAACATTAGTCTTAATAGCTAAGAAGCTGGTTCAATATTGAACTCTGACTATATTGCACATTTGCAACCTGGTTGATGGTGAAGACTTAAACTGGAGTGACAAAGAAAAAGTGAGTTTCACAACTCACAACTTGAAATGCATCATTTGATACAAAAATATCATAAGACTTAGGGATATAAAAAGAAATAAGGTTTTTATGTATCCCCTATATGCTTCCATGGCAATAAATGAATAATCTAATGAACGTAGACATGGTTATCACCCTGGATGTTCATGAGACTGAAAAAATTGGCATTTTAGTAAGGGGGGCTAAAATAGTTAACATTTCTAGTGACCTAGAGGGGATGCTTGCCTTGAGCAATCGGTTGGGCTAGAGTAAAAAAAAAAACTCTTCTTTGCAACAAAACTGAAACCCTTGCAACTGCAAAACTTCAAAAAAATTCTATCTCATAGAGGAATAGCTTGTGCCCATGCACTTCTTTGAAAATAGGAAAATTACTCTATTATATATAGGAACCTCAACCTTCTCTAGAATAAAGGTTTAAGGTGAATTCCATTAATTGGAATTGGAAAAATATCACCATCAAGCTTGGATAACTGAAAAGCATTGGCCTCCATACAACTGGTGATAACATATGGGTCACTCCACATAGCATCAAACTTGGAGTGTCTACGTGGTTTAGCTCTATTTGCATCCCACTTGAGAACAAGGACTCCTTCTTTGAAAAATCTAGGTGTAGCCTTCTTGTCAAAAATTCTTTTGACCTATTGTTGACATGCCTCAAGTGTATGCATAGCTTGTTATCTTTTCTCTTCTAATTCAATTAGTTCTACCAGTCTGACTATCATAGCATCATTCTCAGCTAGCTCCAATTGATGAGCCAATTCAAGAGAGGGAAACTCAAGTGAAATGGGAAGCCTTTCTTCTTATCCATATACTAGCATAAATGGTGAGTTCCCAATTTCTCTCTTGGGTGTAATTATATCAGCAAAAAGTGTAGTCCTCAAATTGGCATGCCAACACCTCTGATTATCTTCAGTTGTCCTCTTAATTATTCTGATGAGGTTTTTGTTGGGGGATTTGGAAAAGCCATTCACTTGGGGATAATAATTTGAGGAAGTGCTAAAATATATTCCATGTTCCAAATCCCAAGAGCATATATGAGTTCTAGAAAAAGAATTGGTGTTAATGTTGAAGTTGATGAAAGATCAACCCCACAGCTCTCAAGAATCACCTACATGCAAACACCTGTCAAAGAAATAGAAGCAAAAAGCTATGGAGGCTAAAATTATCAAAACCATAGATGAGACATTCTTGATGAGCAAAAAAGAAATTTCTATTATCAAAATGGAATGAATAAAATTACAAAGAGATCAATCCTTATAAAAGGAAATCAAAACCCTAACAACATAAAACCTAGGTTGCATGATAATAATTAATAGAAGATATAATTATTATATGCCTAAAGTTTAGTTTAAGTAAACTAGACATAATAAGTGACTTAATAACTAAATGAAAATGATTTAATTGATAAGGCAATGTCTTATTACTCTAATAGTTATATGATATGATAGTTGAAGGAACACCAAATCTGGTCACTATTCCATCAAGAAACTCAAACCACTAAAGCCTCTATTGTATCTCTCAAAGATATTGCTTCTATCCACTTTGTGAAGTAATCTGTGGCTGCCAAGACCCATTTGGGACCAAAACTTGAGGGTGGGTTTATTGGACCAATGAAATCCAAACCCCATTGAGCAAAAGGTTGGTCTACCTAAATGGGATGAAGAGGATAGTCAACCAATCTTTTCTTTCTTGAGAAGAATGCACATTTCTCACATTTCCTTACCCACTTATCAGAATCATTGAACAAGGTTGGCCAATAATCACCAACCCTCATCATCTTCATTGTTGCAATCTTAGCTAAGAAATGACCACCAGTAGGGCCATCATGGAACTCCTCTAATAACTTGGTGATCTGATCAATTTAGATGCACCTCAATAGGACTCCATCAGAATCTTTCCTAAAAAAATTCCATCCACCAAGATATAAGTAATTGACTGTAATCTAAACTATTTTCTCTTGGCTCTGTGTAGGCCTTGGGGATATATTCCTTCTATTAAGAAGGTAGTCATGTCATGAAACCAATTGTTCTAATTTTCATTCTCTATTGGTTGCTCACCTTGCATTAAGAGGGAAACTTCCTTGGGTGTCTCAAAAGATGAGGCCATTTTCTCACAAGCTTGGTGATCTTAGTATCAATGTCATACATGACCTTGGTAATCCATCCAACTCTCTTTTTATTGATATCCTTAGAACTCCTTCACACTTGCATGTGGGATCAAGAGTTGGACCTTATTATGAGACAGAAGATGTCTAAACTTTTTGAGGGCCCTTATAATAGCAAGGACTTTCTTTTCTACATAGCTATATCATCTCTCATAATCTTTAAGCCCTTTAGTAAAGAAAGCAATGGGCTACTCCAAATTACTTTCATTCAATTGTGTTAGAACAACTTCTATACTTGACTCTCCTCCAAGAGAGTAAATGATGAAATCTCTGTCAAAATTAGGGTTGAAAAGAGTGGGAAATGATGGAATTTATTTATTGATCTCCTCAAAAATAGCCTTCCCTTCCTTGGTCCAAGTGAACATCATATTCTCCTTCAACATGGCTATGAGAGGTTTCACCATGGAAGCAAGATTAGGGATGAAACTTCTCATGAAGTTGATCCTACCAAGAAAACTCTACAATCCTTTCTTGTGGCTAAGAAGTGAGATATATATATATATATATATATACATATATATACATATATATATATACATATATATACATATATATATATATACATATATATACATATATATATATACATATATATATATACATATATATATATATACATATATATACATATATATATATATACATATATATACATATATATACATATATATATATACATATATATACATATATATATATATATATATATATATATATATATATATATAGAGAGAGAGAGAGAGAGAGAGAGAGAGAGAGAGTTGCTTCTAATCTTTCTGAATCTATTGCCATCCCATCTCTTGATACAATGTGACCTAGGAGCTTTCCTTGATCAGTGGAAAACACACACCTTTTGGGTTTAGAGACACACCATACTCTCTGCATCTGATGAATATCTACCTCAAATGATCAAAGTGATCTGCTGCATGTCTTGAAAAAATAGTTATATCATCAAGATATACCAGCCCAAAATTCTCTAGCACACCCTTGAAGGCCATCTCCATTGTCTTTTGAAATGTTGCGCCTACATTGGTTAGTCCAAATGACATTTTAAAATAGGCATAAGTATCCCATTTGGTAGTAAAGGTTGTCTTATGTAGGTCTGACTCTTGGACTAATACTTTGTTATAGCCTTAAAAACCATCTAAGAAAGAAAATATCTTTGAGCCACTAACCTTGGACATAATTTGTTCCATAGAAGGACGGGGATGGTAATCTTTAAGAGAAGCCTTATTAAGGTCCCTAAAATCTACACATAGTCTAATTTCTCCATTCTTCTTTCTAACAGGGACAAGATTAGCTACCCATGAGGAGTGCTTAATAGGGAAAATGATATTAGCCTCTATGAGATTAGAAAATTCTTTTCTCATTAATGGTTCAATCTTAGGGAAATGGCCTTTTATTTTGTCTAACAAGCTTTGCATCATGGTTTAAATCTATAGTATGCTAGAATAAGTTTGGGTCAAAACACTTTAAGTCTTCATATGTCCAATCAATAACATCACTGAATTATTGACATAATTTAATGAAAACTTCTTGTTCAATCTCAGTGCATACCTTTCCCAAGTTAAGAGTCTTTCCATCAGCAATGGTGACAGGCATGTAGTCATCTCTCCTTGCAGTCAGGTTTAAGTCCTTACTTATTGCTTGATCATCAGAGTTGAATATGCCTTCTAAAGTGGCTAGACCTTTAGGAAATTTATTGGAGTTAAGATTCACAATCTGATCTCCATATTGGCTTTGTAGCTTGGACTGATTTTTAGTAGAGAACTCTGGTTCATTTTGAAGGAAATTAACAATTTCCAAATCAGAATCAAATAATTGCCAATTTGTGCAATTATTTGGGATGGTAGGCCTTACAACAAGTTTGATCTATTGTTCCTTTGCATCAACAACATTATTTGGTATGTCATAATGAGCACCAATTGCTGCAAGCCTATCAACATGCTTGTTTTTATTCCTAGGAACACTCTAAATGTTGAATTCTTGGAAGTCTTCAAGTCGATCCCAAACTCTATGCTTGTATGACTTGAGGAGGTTGTTCTTTGTGACATTTTTATTTTTGATTTGATTTACAAACAACTCACTATCCTCAAATACTTTCAAGAGCTTAATTCCTCTCCTTTGTGCAATTTGAAGACCTTGGATCAAGGCTTCATACTCTACCACATTATTAGTGCAGCTAAATTAGAGTCTATAAGAAAATTAATATTTCTTCAAATTAGGGGAAATAAGCATTACAACATCACCTAAACCATTTTTGTTCCTTGAGCCATCAAAGAACATATTCCACAATCTACTTGTATCTTTTTTTGCTTACATGAGATTGGGAATAGGAGCTCCCTCCTTAAATATACAATAAGTTCCAAGACCTATCTCCTCAGCTTCTTGTATTGGGTAAGGTTGGGAAGCATTACACCATTCATCTAAAAGATAGTCAGGAACCCATGTTAATAGTGTAGCATGTTCATTGTGCAAATCATATTCAAGGGGCTAAGAGCATAAGTTTCTATATGATTAAGGGCCAATAGTTTAGACTTTATAGAATCCTATTTTCATCTTGTCTTGAAGAACATGTAGGACTTTTTAGATGCATTATAACCACCAATTTGTGCAGTAAAGTCCCTAGATAGACAAATAGAAAAATGTGGAGGGAGCTCAATAACTGATGTCTTGTGTGATAGTACAACCAAGACATGCATGTAATGCCATTCTCATATTTTAAAATGCTCCTACTATTGTGATAGAGCTACCATCTAATTGAATAACACATTTAACCATTGGTTCATACTAAATACCAAGGCCATCAACCACATACATTAGCATAATTGAGCTACTAGCTCCCAAGTGTATCATGCAATTTTGAACTAATTTATCTCCTATAATCAAAGAGAGATAAAAAGGGAAGGATTAATTTTATTAATTACCTCTTCTCCCCTTGTGGGTTGCACAAAGCTTGTTGGTCCTTCCATGGTGGTTGGTCTATCCTACACCTTGATAGTCTTTAATTCTTGTTGTAGAAATTCCAATAGAGATGACATTGCAAGAACATCCCACATTGGAACACTGATATTAATCCTTGTCATTTGATTGACAATGTTGAGAGGAGTGTATGCTAACTTGGTTAGAACCTTGGTGACTATATAGGGTCTGATGTATGAGTGGGAGAAGCATGTGGTTCTTTAGTCTTCTTTTTGCTTTGATTTTGCAATAGAGCAACAACATTCTATTGTATAGTTGCACTCGCGGCCTGTGGAACAATTTTCAAGGTTGCAGCCCAACTTGATGAAGAGGATGGGGCTTCATCTATATATCTCCTTTTGACTATAGTTTTGTGAGCTATCCCATCATTACCACCATGATTTACATGATAGTAATCTTTAGACTCCTAATTCATGAAAGTACAATCCCCTTGCTATTGGGATTAAAAACCAATAGTGGGCTGATTGGCATCATAGTGATGCCCTGTTGTTTTGTCTTGTGTAGTCAAGGCTTGAGAACATTCTAGTCTATGGTAGATACATTTCTCATATGATAAATTAAAAACCAAACAATATTCTTGTTCTTGAGCCAAGTTGTTTTGGGCAACTATAATCTTTATTGGATTTGCACTTGCATTTGCAAGGGTAACATTACCCATAAGTCTATTTTGGTTGAATGAGAATTGACCATAGTTTGGCTTCCTATTGAATGGAGGGTTCTAATAGATGGTTTGAAAAGGCCTACTACCTTGATCTAGTTGTCTCTTAAGAGTCACCAATTCATTGTTCATTTTTTGCATTACTGCATTTTGATCCTGAAATCTTTTATCTATATTAGAGTTATGATCCTTGATTTTATCCATATTTTGCATCATAGCCTAGATCATGATCTTAATTTCATGTATCCCACTTGAAGATGTAGAAGTTGAAGGGTAAGCAACAAGTGGTTGACATGTAGTTGTAGTTGGGATGGGAGCCATTGCAAGTTGGTGTGTAGGCATGTCAGGAAACAATTGCATTAGAGGCCTTGGAGCAAGCTTTTCTCCTTGAATCAGAGTGTTCTCTACCATTATAGAAATTTCATAGAATCTAGAAAGGTGTCCCCTCCCATAGTATACAATATGGTAGAAATATCACTATTAGAAGCTCTAAGGTAATGCAAGAAATTATTGCTAAGAGTAGGCTTCAGTACAATAGGGATTCTATCCCATGTTTTTTGAAATATATAATTGGAATCAGTTATGAACTCATGAGGGGCCATTTTTATTGTAGTTATCTATTCTAAGAGTGATATATGATCACTCTTATCTTCAAAGTGTATGCATAATCTTTCTCCCAACTCATCCCAGTTATTGATGGAATTGTGTGGCAATCTTCTATACCATTGTAAGGATTTTCCCTTTAAAGATGAAGCTAGAAGTCTAACATCAATACCATCTTTTGTATTACCATGTATGTTATAGATATTTGAGACTTCTTGAGTATGTCCTATTGGGGAAATAAAGGTTTCACGAGTAAAATCTGGTAGAATCTTAAGAGCAACTACTGGGATATCATGTCTTTGGCCTAGAATAAAAGGACTCCCACCATTGAAAGTGGCAAAAACATGGTTTCTAGGGATGACCATATGAAATAGTGATTTTTAAAAATGGAAAGATGGTACCCTAGGCTATGGCTTATCAACTAGAGGAGTAGAAAGAGATCTGATAGGTGTATGTGTTACTTCTAAACTCCTAACTGGTAATAGAGAGAATCTACTTCTTTTTCTTCTAGAATTTGAAAATGAAAGTTTAGTAAATTAAAAAGTACCTCTAGAAGATGCCCTTGTTTAGCCTTGGGCATGAATCACAACAATTTTGGTCTAGAAACCAAGATGTAGAGATGGAGTCACCAAGTGCATGAATATGAGCCTCTTAAAGGCTTGGAATGCTAAGAGCAACACTATCTCCTTAACATAAGTCGAAGTTCTTTTCTTTGACACCAGTGAACCGGTAGACTTAAGAAATGTTAACTATTTTAGCCTCCTCCTAAAATGCCAATGTTTCCAATCTCATGATCATCCATGGTGATAACAGTGTCTATGTTCATTACATTATTCATTTTTTTCCATGCAAGCATATAGGGGATACATAAAAACATTATTTCTTTTAATATCGCTAAGTCTTATAAGATTTTCATATTGAATGTTGCATTTCAAGTTATAATGATATGAAACTCCTTTTCTTTTTGTTGCTCTAGTTTAAGTCTTCACCATCAACTAGGTTACAAATGCATGAAATAATAAAAGTTCAATATTGATGTGGCTTTGTTTCTATTAAGAATAACATTCAAATCCAAGTTGTGAAGGAGCGACTAGCTATGGACCACATTATTGTAGGAAGCATCAAGCTTAAATGGATTTAAGTTGCAACAACACAAAGGCTAACCACAACATTTCATTTAAGTGTTTTTGCACCATCATGAGTGGTCAAAGATTACCCAGGGTCAAGGTGGTGAGGTTGTGAAATACATTGTATTTGTACTATCATAGGAAGTTTAGAGTGAACCAAGGTTAAAGCTATGAAACTATACAACCTATTGATCACACCATTGTAGGTTAAAACTAAGGTTATAAACTTAAGTTGTGATGGTGCAATGATGGTTTGTTTGAAGGTTGATCCCAGAGTTGCAATAATTAGTGGAAGGAAATGGTGCAAATCGTAATGTTGGTGGTTAGGGTTCATGGTAGTTGCAGCGTCACACACATTTCATGCAAAATTGAGGCTGAGGTCAAGATGGTGCAAATGGTAATGCTAGCAGTTAGAGACAACATCAACAATTAAGTTTCAAAGGTCACAACATCGCATAAGGTCAAAGGTAACCTGGAGCTCAATATACAACACTATGAAGCACTTTGTTCACTCATTCACATGGTTAAGGCCACAGTTAAGATAAAAAGTTATGAAGCTACAAAATAGTGATGGTGGCTAGCCTAATCACATGGTCAACACATGCTTAATGTCTAGTAGTTGTGAAGGGGTGACAAGGGTAAAATGGATGGCTTCACATCATCGCACCATTAAAGGGTTGTTAATTTTAAACTACGATGAGTGTGTGAGAAGGCTAATTTTATGATGATTGTAGTGTCACAATGGTTAGAAGAATAAAGTTATAAATAGTTGTGAAGCAACGATAAGGCATAAAGTGCAAAGGTCATAGTTTTGTAGAGATAAGTAGTTAATAGAGAAGATAAGTTGTGAAGCTGTGAATGCGTGTAAGCGTAGGTCAATAGGATGGTTAGAATGCTAAGTGAGGTGGAAAAATGTTTCAAGGGTATGAGGCTACATGGAAAATGGAATGGTTGAATTTAGTTGACTTGCTAATATGGCTGATCTAGCATGTCATGAATGTAACCTATGCAATAGTTGGAAAGATTAATGAGAAATGATTTGTTTGCCTACAACCATTTTTTGATGTCCTCATCGCCATTCCACTCCATGTCTCTTAAATGCATATCATGGTCTATTTTGCTTTGATTTGATCTCTTGCAGTTGAGTGCAATCTTTTCCTTGTTCATTCTATCATTTCTTGCTCGCAATTGCACTTCATGATCATATTCTCTTCTAATTCTCAATTATTGCTCTCATCTATAATCCAATCTCATGGTCATGGGAGTTTAAAGTCAAGGTTGTATATAGGTTATGCCTACACCCTATAAAGGCAAGTTTTGTTTTTTTTTCAAAGGATCTCCCTTTTTGTGGTCTTCTGCAGACATCCTTTGTAAATGTTCTTGCCTTTTATTCAATAGGAATCATTGTTGTCATATCCATTCTCAACCAGTTG
Organism: Cupressus sempervirens; assembly: GCA_028749045.1. Lineage (NCBI taxonomy): Eukaryota > Viridiplantae > Streptophyta > Pinopsida > Cupressales > Cupressaceae > Cupressus > Cupressus sempervirens. The sequence continues at coordinate 807,273,815 of CM053786.1, read as the reverse complement.
AGTTCATGTATTTTATTATGCATCATTTTCCTAGATGTATTTTAGCAATTGAAATACCATATGATTATGTTCATATCAATTAACTAATCTATTAAGAGAATCCATTGCATTCCTTGCATGGTTATGTTATTTTTAGCTTTTCTATGGTGTTTAGATTGAAGGAATCTAGATAGTGGTATATCTTGTGAGTTCTATTGGATTTTAGTACAATTGTTGGAAAGAAGTAGATAAAAACTACTATTTGGTGTATCACCCCTCTAGGGTAGGATAGGTAGTTTGATTTTCATGCATCTCCTTCTCTCTTTTCCTCTCAAGAAATAGTTATGTGCACCCTAATAGTAAGGAAGATGACCTTCTTGAGAGATTCAATCTTTGATTTCAAAGTCCCACACTTTTGAGATTGTTTCCATGTTACACGAGGTCTCATGAGGGTCATACCTTAAGCAAGGGTTCAAAATTTTGTGTCAACAATAAAATAGTTCATAGATACTCACCTATAAAAAATAATAAGATTTATAGGAAAGATGGTTTCAATGAAAACTTATATGGTACAACTTGCCTAAGATTTGAAGTGTTTCATGTGGTTCTTATAATTCTAACATTGACACCTCATGTTATTTGGAGAGACGCATAGATAATTCGATACATGTATCCCCCAACTACCAACATGCTGTTCAATACACTAGTATCTCTTGTAAGAGATTTTTGTTATTGTTCTTTGTCTTTTGTAGGAGAAAACCTTGACAAAAGTAAGACTACAATAATAGATTATTGCATGTACTTTCTTTCCATGAACAATATTGATTTTTTTTAAGTCAACTATTAATTTCTTCTCTTTCAAATGAGTTATAGGGAGTGTACTACCTTCATAGGGAGTGGAAAAGTAGTCCACTCTTGTACACAATTCTATTCTCAATTCAACAACTTAGAATCTTCATTCATGAATAGAGGTTTAATTGATCCTAATACATGCATCTTTTGAGGCTAGAACTTTTTTCGTAGCTTTTGTTTTCACTTTCAACTTTAGCATTTGAAAATACGCAATGTAGAGACCAAAACCATCATCTCCTACCTTAAATTTATGAAGCAAATTTGAAGATAATCTTGATAACACAAGTCAATAAAGAGCTTAATTTTTTATATTAAAAATGTGATAGTAGCATGCACCAATAGCTTCAATTTATTTATGATTAAAAAATGTATGAATATTGAAAGAATCATTACAAACATGGTAAATTGCAAGATAACCTAAGACCATGCCATCTACCTTTTCAATTGTTGTAAGACACATGCACATGCAAATGCACATCCTTAGCAAAACCCTCCAAGTTTACACATTAGAGCATCTCAAATAGATTTTAATAATTTTGATAGCTTTTTACAAAAGAAATATAAAAGACTCTCACAAAAAATTCAAACAGCTAATTAGAAATTAGGAATTTTTTATAAGAAAATTAACTATAATAAAAATGTTATTTAGGAATATTAATACATTGAGCACCATTTTCAAGAACAAACTAATGCTAAGGTTGCAACAAGAAAACAATTAGACTCCCACCTTAACATAATGAACTTATAATTCTCTTCTTAAAAAAATATGTTTTGACTCTTTTAGTCATCTGTATAAATGAAAATGACTAAAATTTAGAAGGCACAAATTGAAAAACAAGTATTAACAAGTGGCTATAAGATACATTGAAACCAAGGTACATGAAAAAGGGTCCCCCAAATACTACTGCAAATGAGAGTGAGCCCTTTAAGAAGAAACCATGTTATTTGTTCAATAAGAAATATTTAGAAGTAGAAAAGTAAAGGGTCACCTTTCATTGTATGAACCTTCTATTTTATAAAGGCAGTATGGATATTTAAAGATAGACAATGGTGTTCCTATAGTTGATGAGAAAATGACACAAAAATAATTCTAACTCTAATATAAATGTATTACTAAAATTAAAAGTTATTTAAATTTTGTGTGTATTATGTAAGAGTCAAAATGATTCAGAGATACAATTTTTTAAAACTTCTTTTGGGAGTAAAACTCAAGAGGCTTCAATAATAGACATTTTCAACCAAATTAATGAGTTGGAAAACATCAAAATGTTTCACATATTTACTCATAACTTTTACAATTGACATGATATCGAAAATTCCTTTTATGATATTAATTTGGGATGAGTTAAATATGTTTCCCCCAATTTATAGCGCATCCAATTTGTAGAATAAAAGTTATTAAACTTTTTTCTAAAATAGTTACCCTAAAAATCTAGTTCAGACCAATCTGCACTCAAATGATCATATATAACTTCTTCACATCATAATTAAATTCAACCAAACCAAAACCAAATGAAACATAACTCATATTCCTTTCCAAAAATATAAGTTGTAGTTAGATATCTGGAAAACTAACTCAAAAATTTATCAAAAAACTCACAAAAATAAACTTACTCTTTATTTCACCTCTTCTTCCAACTTTTCTAGCCATTACATTCTAAAAATAATGAACAATACATGAAATTTGAATGTCTTTTCAATTTCTTTAACCTATTATCTACCTACAATCACTCTAGACCTTCTTCTTTACATCAAATTTACATATTGTCAACTTTTTATGACAATATTTTATTACATATTTGAAAACTTTTGCATTTTCTCATAAATGACCATGAAACTTTATAAAACCCTACTAACATATCAAAATAGACCATATATGACATTTTATGATATTTTACCCTTCCATGGGTTTATTTACATAATTTGAACATGCTAGACAACTTTGACAATCTATTACAAATGACTTTATTCAACCTTACACATTGATTCAAATGGACACAAAATACATCTAGAAGATAAAGTATTTCATCCTCATGTATCCACTTTTTGTTACTTTTTTTATAGATGCTCCTGCATCACAAAAGCCTTTAATTTATAAACCTTATAAACACTTACAAATTAAGTTAATTGTGATTTTAGTGAATTATAAAATCATGCGAAAAAACATACTCTTAGTTCACCTTCTATGATATAATAACCATAAAATATAATTTCTCTGTCTAAAAGTAGCTAAGGCTATGAGTTTTCATTGGACTTTATTATGGTCTCCTTGAAAGAAATTCATATTCTCTACTAAGCATGACAAAATATAAGGATAACTTTTATACTTTTGTTGAGCCTTATTGGAATCCCTTTGTGGTGGATAGTGGTTTCTTAGTATATAATTAGAGTGTTTTGGATAGTGTAATAACAATGTTTTGGATTCTATTAAGAATATTGACTCTAATAATTTTGGTTTAAATTTTTTCTATGCTTTCAATGATAATAAAAAAGATGTGGTTTACAAAATTGTATTACCTACTCCTTTCTTAATGTTTCTTAGATCATGACTAGTGACTTAATATGATTCAACACAAAGATAATAAGGTAGGGGTGTAGGCCACACTGAAATAACATAATAACCATAAACAATTTGGATAGAGGTGGACACTCTTAGAATTCTCTATAACTTTCTTGCTCTCCCCTCACTTTTAATTTTGAACTACCATGGCCCTAGAGGGTCCAGGCATGCTCGATACCTCGGTGTGCCTAGACTTGCACATGGTGCTAGACCTTCGTAGAGAAGATTCCCCTATGTTCTCTATTACATTGGGATAGGCAAGCACTTTTAAACCCCCTTGTTTGGTTATGGAGTTGAATCTACTCATATTGATGCTAGGTCCACCGAGTCTATTCCCTCTACCCACCCCCTCCAAGCTGGGTGGAAGAATGTCCTTGTAGGGGAATAGGAGGAAAGCACCAAGCTTGAAACTCCCAAGGTCAACCACAGAGCTACAGGACAAAAAATCACTTTCCTTGATAGTGTTGTGGAAAATTCTACTACCTCCCTCAAACATTATATTGTGGGTAGATTTATTTCCTTCAGGCCTTCAATTAAGATGATGAGGAAATGGGTTGTATAGATATGGAAGGTGAAGGGAAGCATAAGTGTTTTGACAATGCCCAATGATCTCTTATGCTTTTGTTTTACTTTGGTAGAGGACTTGGTGGCCATCCTAGCTGGGACTTGGTACTATGGTACATATTGTCTAGCACTAGCAAAATGAAACCCTAGCTTTGATATCACTTAGGAGCTTCATAGCCTAGCTCCTATTTGGGTCTACCTACCTGGATTACCACTGGAGTTCTGGGATGAAAAGATCCTAAGATACATTGGAAAAACTTTTAGACATTTTGTTACTACTAACCAAGTAACTCTGCTTAAATCTAGACTTGTTTTTTCTAGATTATGTGTGAATATCACAATTAATCAGACTCTCCTAACCATGGTTACATTGTCCACTAAATGGGGGAAGAGGGTCCAACCAATAGAATATGAGAATGCAGGATTGTATTTCCAAAATTATGGTTTCTTTGGTCATGTGATTTCGGCTTACTCTTCCATTTCTATGAAGGACACAGACAAGGTAGATTCACTAGGCATTTTTGAGGACTCCATCTTGGTCATGGAACCTTCATCCTCCCTTGAGAAAGAAAGAATTGAAATTATGGAAGACTATCCTGGTAGTAAGAAATTTGAGGAGGACAAGAGGGAAGGTAAGGTGGAAGAGACTGTTAAGATGCCTGAGGTGATGATGGTGGAAGCTAAGAAAGGAGTAGAGATGGAGCAATACCCATTTAGGAGAGAGATTGATGACCTTTTGAAATCCTCAGTAGTGGGAGAAGTTAATGCTAACCAAGTGCTAGAGGAGGGTAAAATTGGTCCCCTTGAGATGGCCACCTAGGGTGTGATACCTTCTAGTAAGGATTACCTAGGAGGCCAAGTGATTTCAGCAGTGATACCACTAGTGTCCATAAGTTCAACCACTAGGAGGCAAACCATGATGTTGGTAACACTTGTAAAGAAGCCAATACCAGATATGGCGGTAGGAGGGAGTTTTAAAATAAAGAAAACTAATAAGTTGAGCCAATGAGGGATGTTTTCCCCAAAGAGGCTAAAATTGGGGTCTCTAAAGGAGGTTATGGCTAAGGACATGAGAAGCTTTAAGGAGAATGGGGGAAGAGTAAGGAGATAAAGGTGATGTGGTGTATAACTAGGAGTGGTTGGAGGATTTGGACATGGGTTTGGAGGATATTGTGATGGTGGGTTTGGACTAGAGATGTAGCTACTAGCACTATTCTGGAAGGGTGGAGATTGAGATATGAAGGTGGAGGAAGAGGGAGACATGATTGATTTATGAGGGGAATATGTGGGTGCAAGATAGGAAGGAGGTGTAGATGAGTGCAATAATGGATTTCCCTTGTCAGAGGTATGATAAGGAGTACTAGTAGGTATGCATGGAGGTATGATGAAGTAGTTTGGATTTGGAGGATGTTTTGAGGAATATTTGGATTTTTGAGAATATTTAGAGGAATATCTCTAAGGCTTTCAATATACCCATCATAGTCAACAAGACCTTCATCATCATTGGAATAGGATGTGTTAAGCTATCATTTTGCATAATGCTTAATGGGAGGAATCCTTTCAAACTCCTCTCTTGAAAAGCTAATCTAGGATCAACTCCAAGTTTCTAAGTGATCTTGCAACCTATTGGAATCTACTCAATAGAAGATAAATGTGAGTGTTCATGAGGAGGCCTTTGCTGGTTTTGACCAATTTTAGATAAGATGTTGAATCTGCTTGCTATCTCAAAAAAAGTAACCACACAAAAAGAAATTTTTATTTTTATTTTTTTGTTTATAATGAATGCAATTTTAACTATGCAACTATATGAATTCCCAAAATAACCAAGTGTTTGTAAAAGAAAATAACAAAGATAGGGGAACAATAAGTTTAAGAAAATGACTTGAATAGTAAATCCCTAATGAACAGAAGCAATGAAAATAACACATCTATGAGTTAAGCCTTTGAAAAGATTGGTAGGTAACCAATGATTATAGGAGCAACACTTCCTTAATTCCACTGATGTAATCATTGATGGGAATTCAGTAACCATAAGATGTTTCACTTTTTATTAGATCACAAGGCCATGTAGACAGAAAGCTATGCACGAATAGTAGGGTGATCTCTTCTTTAACTAAGTACATTAGGGGAGTTCATAAACATGTGGAAAATACCAGAATTAAAAGATCACTCAATCAAAATAACACAATAAAACAATTGGCTCCATTACACTTCATGAACATGCATTCACAAAATATAACACACTCTAGCAAGAATAACTAGACTCAGAATGAGAGCACCAACAACATGTATTATTGCATCAAAATAACATCCTGGAAGACATGTTACATCCCTAAATTTATCAAAAATTATCTCCTCAATTTGTGTGGAAAGTGAGAGATCTCTTGATTCAAATATATGCTTCTAAATTAATAAAAAAAATCTAATTATATACAAAATGACTCTCTAAATGGTGCTAACTAGGACTTCAACCTTGTTTATATCAATTAATGGATGTATGATCCTTTACATGACTTAAACATAATGAAAGAAGAAGTAGATAAGAAGAAGGAAGCTATAAGAAGATCTAGGAGTCACTAGAAGCTCTAAAAATGGAAGCTTGGCCTTCTTTGGGTGATTTTAGGAGTTAAACTATCATTAGAATGCATTTTTGGTTCATGGAAAGCTTCAAATTTGGAACTAGCAGTTAATTGTTAGTGCATTGTTTCTTCTTCAAAAATGGTTGGTGCATCTTTGATAAAAGTGCACCTTACACACCTTGGAAGATAGGGTTCAAAAAATGTAAAATTTTCCCAATGTCAAAAGTAAAATTCATGTTTCTGGATTTTGTTCCCCTTCATACGAGAGCTATGTTTGGATGTTTGCTCTTGAATTTTTGTATGATCTCTGTCACTTGGGTTTCATCCAGAAAATCCAAAGCATCATACTTATCTTTTACTCCTTGTTGATAGTCGCCCACTTCTATAGGAGTCTCCACAAAATCTTTGAGCTTTACATGCAACTCTAGCAATGCCTCCTTCATCTTAAATGCTTGCCTAATGTCTTCATTAGTCAAAGTTTCTTCAAATATCTTTTGAAACCATTCACCAACAATTTTCATTGAAAGGAGTTTATCTCTTGACTCATCTTCAAAGATGTCAAGGCACACATCACTATAATACTTCTCTACTTCCAAAATTTTCTCTTGGGTTTGATCCTTGAGCTTATGAATATTCACATGTGATATTTCTATTACTTTATTACCAGTCATAATTTTCTGAATCCAATCATCTATTTTATCCAACTTATCCCCCATATATACATCCAATAGCATATGATACCTCTAACCTTTTATTGATTGCAATGCTCAAAGATCATTTCGCCAAATATGTACCTTGTCCATCAATTTGAAATCCTAGTTTAAAATAGAAACTAGTTTCTCTACATTATTCTACATATGGTGTAATAACTTGAGGTTCCCCTATATTATCTATGCACCCTTTTCCTCAAAAATTTCTTGACATAACTGACAAGCCTTCAAAAATGGATCCACTTGTATAACTGCCTTTTCTTTATCTTTCCTCTCTAAAGCTACTTCAAGAGTGGCCTCTAGATTATCTGGCTCAATAGGACTGATTAATTCAAAAATCCCCTCATGATTTTATTCTACTTTCTCAAATTGACAAATTAAGCCTCATATTTATCTAAGTGATTTAACACTTCTTTAATTCCTATGGTTACTATCAATTTAGCCATGTCCACAGTTGGCTTTCCCAGCAAGACTTCTTTGATCTAATAATCATTTGTGGTCAGATCTTCAATATCTACATGTAGAGGAGGGATAGAAATTTGAGCAAACAAGTCTTGATTTTTGTCCCTCATAATGAAGGCCAATGTACATGCATCACCCTTAGGTAACTCAGGCTTCTTGAGAGCTTCTACTAATGCTCTCATTCCCTCTTTGTCAATACAATACAGTTTCCTTTTATGCCTAAACATCACCTATTTTCTCAATCGTCTTGGAGTAGTTTCCATCGAAGACTTATACTTAGATGAAGAGGGCGGTTTTTCTACTAGACCCTTTCCCTTATTGTTTTTCTCTAGAGTCCTTTCTTTCTATGAGGGATCTACATTAAGCATCCCTATGTCTGTTGAGCCCATAGTCCTTAACTTTGTATCTTGAGAAGTTTGTTGGGGTCCTTTATATATTTTTCCCTCCTCTAATACTTCATCGGTAGGCCTTTGTTGTGGCTCTTCTTCTTACACTAGTTGCACTTGTTTTTCATTAACTAGAGGGAGAGGAGTGGTTAAACCTTTATCCAAGAAAGTGACACAGGGAAGGGATGAAAAACTAGGGCCAAAGGCTTACCCAACTATCCAAACCACCTTGTAATAGTTAACATAGTGGAAACACAACACATAGAATAACAACCAAAGGAGGAAGAAGAGAAAACACTTTTTGATTCATCAAATAATTAGCATACATGCCCAACTGTAAGGCCTTCTGGGTTATGGCTAGATACAATATATATTCAAGATCAAAGATCCAACATCAAATTCATAGTTCCAGATACATATGCAAAAAAGTTTCCAAACTTTCATGTTATGCTCCAAAATTCCTCTAAAAATTACACTAACTCTAAGCCTACATTGTATATATACTTGCCAAAATGGCTTACAAATCATTATAGAACATTACATAAGAGTAAGGCCAACCCAACAATGATCTGGATGCATCCCAAGAAAATATCTTAACATAAACATCATGATCAAAATAAATCCTGCAAGTTAACTCGTAGAAATCACATCCAAATGCTAATACTCGGCATAAATAGGAAAACTCAACACATGAAAGGTCACTTGGCATACATTGGGTAACTTAGCACATGAAGAGTCACTTGATATACACTAGGTAACTTGGCACATGAAAGAACACTTGGTCAACACTAGATTGATATAGTAACTTGGCACCAACTAAGTGCTACAGTAACTCGGCACCAACTAAGTGCTATAGTAACTCGGCACCAACTTGTAGAATGAACAAAAATGAGCAGGATAATAAGGCAACCTAGGATGCTCCTATATCAAACAACTGGGGTTGAAAGAAATGATTCTCTTGAATCATTGATATGTCACAATCTAAGTTGAATCCAACTTAGATTGAGAAATCCATGAAACATCTTCAATAGGCCTATTTTTTGACTTCACCAAATATTCATAGTAATCTTTTCCTTTTGTGCTCTTTCCAACTCTCTGATCCAATATATGTTCAACTTCTTCAATTTTCTTCTCAGGATAATCTTTTGATACAAAAACTTCATCATTTGACTTGATACTTATACAAATCATCAATATTGAATATAGGAGATATATCCATGTCATTAGATAACTCAACTTCATAAGCATTACCACTATCAAACTTCTTTAAGATCTTACAAGGTCCAAATTTCTTCATCTTTAGCTTACTATATGCTCCAACATGAAATCTTCCTTTCTTTAAATGAACCATCACCTCGCCGCTAACTTCAAAATCATGATGTCTTTTAGACTTATCAACATTCTCCTTATACTTCGATTACTTTGTTCCAACCTCAACTTCACTTCCTTATGTAAAGACTCCATAAAATCAGCAAATTCTTTCCCTATAGCACTTCTCTTTTCTTCACCTGCTACATTTTTCAAGTCTGATATACCTCTAGGATGCATTCTAGTAACAATCTCAAAAGGTGTCTTCCCTTTACTCCTATTCATAGAATTGTTATATGCAATCTCAGCTTGTGCCAATGCTACTTCTCAATTACTTGGCTTAACTCTAACTAAACATGTCAACAAATTACCCAAGCTTCTATTCACAACTTCTATCTATCAATCTATCTATGGATGGAATGTAGAACTAAATTTCAACTTAGTACCCTTTCTTCCACAAAGTCTTCCAAAAATAACCAAGAAACTTACTATCTTTGTCAGAAATAATACTTCTTAATAATCCATGCAATCTCACAATCTCTTTAAAGAAAAGTTCAACAAAATGCTCAGTATCTAATGTCTTCTTACATGGTATGAAATAAGCCATCTTAGAAAATCTATCCACTACAACAAATATAGAATCATACCCCTTCACTATCTTAGGTAATCCAAGAACAAAATCCATACTGATGTCACTCCAAGGTTTCTCAAAAATAATAATAGGTGTGTACAAACTAGTATTTTGACTTACTCCTTTTGTAATTTGACAAACTCCACAACTCTTTACAAATTTATGAACATCCTTATATATTTGTGGCCAATAATACTTCTCTTTCAGCAAACTCCATGTTTTATCAATTCTAAAATGTCTAGCCAATCCACCACTATGCTTTCGTCAATCAGATTCAACCTCATAGAACTTCTAGGAATACAAAATTGAATGCCTTTGAACAACATACCTTCTTGGAAGAAATACTCATCATAATTACTTATGTGATCTATTAGATTTGGTGCTTTGCACTCTCTCCACGCCTCAAAAAAATTAGGATCAACATCATACAACTCTTTCATTTCATCAAAACCAAAAACTTTAATCTTCATTCTAGTCAAGAAAGAATATCTTCTACTCAATTCATCAACAACTTTGTTAGTAAATACACTCTCATGCTTAGTAACAAATGTGAAACTCTGCAAGTACTCAACCCACTTCATATCTCTGATTCAATTTATGTTGACTTCTCAAGTATTGTAAAGCTTTATGATTAGTATACAACACAAACTTAGGAATCAAATAATGTCTCCACTTCTTCAAGGCTTGAAAAATAGCATAAAACTCTTGATAATACATAGAATACTTCCTTTTAGCATCATTCAAATTTTCACTAAAGAAAAAAATGAGTTTACCTTCTTGACTTAATACAACTCCTATTTCATTACCACTTGCATCATATTCAACTTTTTTGAAATCAGGCAAATCCAATATAGGTAATTCAACAACCTTTTGTTTCAAAGTCTCAAAACTCTTATTAGCTCCATGTGTCCACTTGAATTCCTTTTTATCTCCGCTCATTGTCTCAGTCATAGTATTACAAACAACACTAAAATTCTTTATAAACTTTCTGTAAAAACTAACGAAACCGTGAAATGATCTTACCTCAACCACATTCTTATGTGTAGGCCATTCCAAAATTTCTTTAAGATTCTTAGGATCCATCTTCAATCCATTAGCCAAAATAAAAAATTCCAAATACATAATCTCCTCTTGCATAAAAAATACTTTTTAAGATTAATCAACAACATTTCCTCTTTCAACCTCTACAATACTTGTCTAATATGCTCAAGATGTTCTTCCTTAGTCTTATTGAATATCAAAATATCATCCAAATAAACAATCACAAACTTACCCAAAAATCTTTTCAAAACTTCATTCATCAACCTCATGAAAGTACTAGGTGCATTAGTCAAACCAAAAGGCATAACCAACCATTCATACAAACCATCTTTTGTCTTGAAAGTAGTCTTCCATTCATCACTTTCTCTAATTCTGATCTAATGATAGCCACTCTTCAAATAAATGTTGGTAAAATACTTTGCTCCACTCAAAAAATCTATTATGGTATCCATCCTTAGCATAAGAAACCTATAATTCACTGTGATTTTGTTAATAGCTCTATAATAATTACACATTCTCCATTCTTCATTATTTTTAGGTGCTAATACAATAGGTACAACACATGGACTCAAGCTTTCTTTGATCAAACCTTTCTGCAACAAATCATGTACTTGTCTATTAAGTTCTCCATTCTCTGTAGGTCTCAATCTATTTGGTGCTTTGTTCGGCAAACTAGCTCTAGGAATCATATCCATACAATGACTTATACTTCTCATTGGTAGTAAACCATAAGGAGTATCCTCAGCAACAATATCCTTATACTCATTTAATAATTCTGTAAGTTCTACTAGTACTCGACTATCACTATCAATTTTCACTTGGTCATTACCAACTTCTATTGCTCGGTCATTACTACCAACACTCGGTCCTCTAGGAACTATGGAAAAATAGACTTGATTCTTCTTCACTTTCTTTTCAAATTATTTCCCATTAATCATACAAACTTTTATTGAAGTACAACTAACCTCATCTAGACTTTCAATCAAAGGCAACAATATTTTCTTCTTCCCATTCACCCAAAAAGTATATTGGTTCAATCTTCCATCATGCATAACATATCTATCATATTGCCAAGGTCTACCCAAGAGAATATGAAAACAATCCATAGGCATAATATCACACAAAAATTCATCAAAGTAATGTCCAATCTTAAACTTCACAAGGCATTGCTCACTTACCAATATCTTATGCTCATCTTCGATCCATGAAACATGATAGGGTTTAGGATGCTTCAACCTCTATAATTGCAACTTTGTAACCAACTCTTTTGATGTCAAATTTGTAGAACTTCCACTATCAATGATCACTTTGTAGCATTTTCCAGCCATCTTACATCTTGTCTTGAAAAGAATTCTTCTTAAAATAGGTTCCTCATCACTTCTCTTATTACATAAGGTTCTTCTCACCATCAAATTTTCTCCAACCTCAGGTCCACTTGGTGAACCCTTATCATCTCCTTGAATCACAACATTTATTTTACCTTGCCCACTTCTAGAGGATCTACATTCAAAATATCTAAGTCCCTCTTTACCACATCTGAAACAATTACCATGAAATCCACCTCTAGAATAAGAATTACCTCTTCCTTGGTAATAAGTAGTGCATCCTTAGTAAGAATTATCACTTTTCTATTTGGTATTCACTTTGTCTTCGTTCTTCCACTCAGATTCACCTTTGTCTAGTACAAAATTATCAGATTAGCTACCTTCACCATAAGATCTACCTCTCACTCTCTAGAATTTGCCAACTCTACCTCTTTTTCTTTGTTCATGCTTCTTCCACACTTTCCAATTTCACAAAACTTATTCCATATTGTATTCTAGATCTCAATCCATTTATGTACCTTGCAATTTTCTCAACATCATCATCCACATGTCCATATTTGATGTCCAATCTATAGAACTCCTTGGTATACTCTTTCATAGTCATGTCCTTTTGTCTCAAACTATGCATCTTTCTCAATAAGCTAACTTGGTAATTACCAAGAAGGAATTTGTTCTTTACCTTGTTCACCATCTTCAGCCAAGTTTTGATCTTTTCCTTTCCTCTCCTTTTCCTATCAGTTTGCAAATGCTCCCACCATAGTGAAGCATTACCTTTTAGCTTAATAACTACAATCTTCACCTTCTCATTATCAGGATCTTTTTCATACTCAAAGAAATTATCCATATCAAAGATCCAATCCAACATAGCATTGGTATCCAGCTTTCTATCATAAGGAAAAACTTCTACCGCAGGCTTTGAATTTTTCCTAGACAACACTCTCAACAATCTTGCTTCATCTTGGTCTTCTTCAAGTTCTAGATTAGGGTTTGGTGCTACTGCTTCATCATCACTTCCATCATCTACATGTGCTCTTCTCCTTTGGGCTATCTCCACATCATCTAATCTAGCTGTAATTTGTCTCAATGTATCTAATATTACATTATCAATATTTCCTCTACCTCGAACCATCTTTACAAGTCAGGTTCTTGAAAGATCGTAACCCTCTGTAGTTATAGGTCAAATTCATAGATTTTCCACCCTACAACTAGATCCAAATTAGGGTTCTACATGATCCAATATCCATAAGGATGAACCTCTAGCTTTGATACCACTTGATGTAGGGAATGGATGAAAAACTAGGGCCAAAGGCTCACCCAACTATCTAAACCACCTTACAATAGTTAACATAGTAGAAACACAACACATAAAATAGTAACCAAAGGAGAAAGAAGAGAAAACACTTGTTGATTTATCAAATAATCAGCATATGTGCCCAACTATAAGGCCTTCTGGGTTATGGCCAGATACAAAATATATTCAAGATCAAAGATCCAACTTCAAATTCATAGATCAAACACATATGTAACAAAGTTTCCAAACTTTCACATTCTACTCCAGAATTCCTTTAAAAGTTGCTCTAAATCTAAGCATACACTCTATATATGCTTGCCAAAATGACTTATAGATCATTCTAGAACATTACATAAGAAGAAGGCCGGCCCAACAATGGTCTAGACACATCCCAAGAAAAGATCTTAACATAAATATTGTGATCAAAATAAATCTTGCATGTATGTTCGTAGAAATCATGTCCAAATGTTGACACTCGGCATAAATAGGAAAACTCATCACATGAAGGGTCACTCAACATACATTGGATAACTCGGCACATGAAGAGTCACTCGGCATACACTAGGTAACTCAGCACATGAATGAACACTCAGTCAACACTAGATTGCTATTGTAACTCAGCACCAACTAACTGCTACAATAACTCAACACCAACTAACTGCTATAGTAACTTGGCACCAACTAAGTGCTATAGTAACTCGACACCAACTAAGTGCTATAGTAACTCGACACTAGCTAAGTGCTACACTAACTCGACACTAATTTGCAAAATGAACAAAAATTAGCAAGATAACAAGGCAACCTAGGATGCTCCTATATTAGATAGATAAATCTTGACTTGGTCATAGTGGGGCACCTTGAATTCCTTGTGGTTGAGGTAGTGATTGAATCCAATCCCTTTCCAAAGGCTGACTTGTTGGTATATCCCTTATATTATCACCAACAAGTTCAGTGCCCACAAGCATGAAGTCAAAATCTAACATTAAATTCATCATTTCCTTGATTCTCTTGCTCTTTAATCAATTGTTGTAGCTCATCCTCCAAAATAGTAACCTGAATAGGTTGTGTGGGAATGGATGGTAGTATTATAGTGGAACTCCTTCTTTTTTTTGCTTTAGTCACCTTGGCTAGATGAGTTCTTTGACTCAAAGGAAGGTTATCCCCTTCATCTTCTTCAAGAATGGTTTCTGGGACTAAAGGAATAGGAATAACTCTACTTTACACTTTTACTCTCCTAGTCCTTTTAATTGGAGTCCTATCCTTTTTCTTCTTAGGAGTTGATAGAGAGGATTCTTCTTCTTGAACCTATGGGGACACTTGTGGATTATCTTGAGCTTGAGTGGCTTCTTGGACTTCAGTTTCTTCTTGGACTTGAGTCCTTTCAACTTTGAGCTTAGATTACTATGGAGAAACTCTTTTCCTTTTGTTCTTTCCCTTTTGTGCCTTGAAGTACCTAACTTCCCTATCATTCTGATACACTGTCTCTAGCCTAATTAGAGATTGGGCTATGAACATGTGTATTGTAACCTTTGACCCTCTACTTTTCACTCGGCAAGTTGTAGCTTAGAAAACTATTGTTTATTGAACTAGGTACAACTTAATGGTCTCTTAATCCATTCTTTGGTCAACTGGACGATATGGCTTGCCCTATGATTGATATCTACATTTTTTTCTCTATTAATTTCAGCATTCATGATTGGTTGATTGCATATCTTATCTTGATTGTATTGGGGGTCAAACACATATAAAGTGTCTTGTTGAACAACATTCAATGAGACCTTTATTTTCAAAGCACTACCTGCAAAATAAAGAGTCATCCTACAATAATCCCTTATCTGAATATCATAGTCATCTACTGCATTCATCCAGTAATCCTCTATAACATCTTCATGTTTAAATTATTTTCCTACCAAGAATTGGACTCTTCCAATCTTATCAAAACATGGACAAGAGGATTTCTAATCCTCCAAGGCATACTGATCCCATTCTGACTCAAAAGTTGTGATATCTTGCTTTTTCTTAACACCAAATGGGCCTATGGTGATGGGCCATATCTAGGTTTCTTATGTTGCTTCTTTACTCTATCATATGTAGACAAGAGTTATCATGCAATCTCTAGCAAAATGAGTCTATCACATGGATACCTAGAATGTTTCTTAGAATTTATAGTTTTACCTACTACCCTTAAGTAGGTGAATGTCTTGAATTGGATGTAGTAGGCACCTATTTCTATAATTTTTGTTATTGCCTCTTCTAACATTCTTTTTGCATAGTCTCCCTCAATGAACCAGATAATTACAAGAATGAAAGCATCATTCACTATTTTGTATTCTTTTTTGTGATTTGAGAGCTTTTTCTTTACTAGTTGGTGGTATGCCACATAAGGCCATGCATCAACATCTTACAAATTGCCCCTCTTAAATAGCCTTAGGTAGTCTGTAGTTATTGCTACTAATAGATACACCAAATAAAATGTCATATAAAACCTTAGATATTTTTTACCACCACTAGCTATTCATCTAAATTCTCACTAAGAATTGTGGCCCAGTCAATTGGCATCTTTATCATTCTAATGGTTTTAATGAAGTGTACTATCCATATGTTTAAGTTTCCTACTGCTATTAATCCCATGATTCTACTTAGGAGCACTATGGAATGTCCAATATCATCCTTCATGTAACATCTTGTCATGTCTACTTTCCTATCTTTTCTTCCCAAAGGTGTTTCATTAATGAGATATGAAGATTGAAAATTTTTTGTCCCTTCTTCTTCATGATCTCTATACCACCTTTTTTCTTGATGGTATGCAAGTCTTATATATTGATCTTCCCTCAAAAAATGAAATACTTTCTCTATATTCTTGGGTCTTAGATTGATAATGATCTCTCCAATTATGCTTTTGACCACCCTCTCTTCTAAAATATAATTCTCAATCAAAGACATGATCAACTAAAAAGATTGTACTAAAACTGGGTGTGAAGCAGTCTCTACTAATCCTAATCTTATAAATAAAAACACCATTGAGGGCCTCTCATTTGGTTTGTTGCATAGAACCAAGAATGCATTCCAGTTAGTGTGACCCATTTCTGTATCTTGGGTCTCTGAATGTGCATCCTAGAAGTGTGATTTTAGTTGGACACCTTGAAACTTGGAAATGACTAGCTTAGTAGAAATCTTAGTTTTGAGGGAGGACAAAGAAGAAGCCATTATATCTACATAGAATAAAAGAACATTAGTCCATAATGTGGAAAAAAAAATTTAAACAAACTATAATTGTCAAAAATTATGATAAAGAACCCTAAAAAACTCAAAAAACACCTAAAAACCCCATTTTATACTCTGTTAAATAGTTTTTTGGCAAACATTGTACACCTTGAAGGTGCACTAGGTGCACCAATACAATTAAGAAAACTAAAAAAGTAAGGTGCACACATGTGTACTTTGTGGGGTGTGCACCCTAACTCTCTACAAAGGCTTATTAAGTGTCAAGAAATGGTGAGAACATGGGCACCTTGGACAGGGTGCATATGAGCACACCATTCAGCTTAGGAGTTTTTTTCTTAGATCTTTGAAAGGCATGCATATGCACACCTTGGATAGGTGTGCATACATGCACCTTTCACTTAGGTGAAGGTTTTAAGATTTTTAAGTTTTTTTTAGAGAGAAAAGGTGTGCACCTTGCGCACCTTGGATACTTGTGCAAGGTGCCCACCTTTAAACTTAAGGTGTTAAGTGTATTTGTGTGCAAGAACATGGCACACCTCAAAGGGTGTAGAGGTGTGCCTAATGTTAGAGCAGAGGATAAAATGCATAAGGGAAGGAGGGGGATCCTGAGCTTTTATAGGTTCGGGATGGAGTGCACCTCTTGGAGGTGTGCACCTGTGCATGTGCATAGATGTGCATATCCAAGAGAGTGTTCTCTACACTAGTGCAGTTAGCACACTAGTGCACCTCTAGGGGTGCACTAGGTGCACTAGTGCACCCCTTATAAATAAAATCACACTTTTCTCCAAAATTTTGAATTTTTGGGATGTGGATTTCTCAGGAAAAAGGTCAATGTTGACTCAAAAACTAGATGGAGCCCTAAAAAGAATTTAAAACCTAGACTAGGGGTCTAGAAATGTAAAAATTAGACTAGGGTGTTAGGATAAAACCATAGATAGAAATAAAAACTACATGCAAATATAACCAATAATAAAAAAAATAAAAATAGATCACACAGAAATGAACACAAGGCACCAAGATTTAACATGGTTCACCCAATCCCTGGGCTACGTCCACCAAACTGCAAGTCCAATATTATTACAATCCAGTGATTACAACCTGATTACAATCCGTAATCCCTTACAACTCAATACCACCACAAGAAGCAATTTCGCATCACATCATAATAATAAAAATACCTAACCCTAAATCCTTTTATACAAGTATTTTATGCCATTTTAGGGTTATAATTAATAATTACATGTCAGCCCAAAATCTTGATAAAATAGGGCCCAAATATTTTTTTTGGCCTGATGTCTCAAACCCCAAAAAATCATGGAGTATGTATAGTACTTTCCTAATCAGTCACCACAATCTAACATTCTCCCACTTGGGGACTGATCAGGCTCCACCCTAAACACCATGAAGGAAGGTTGTTTTAACATCTAGCTACTCTAAATGCAAATCTTTAGTACCCACAAGACTTAAAACAGTATGGATAGAAGTCATTTTAACAACAGGAGAAAATATCTCATCAAAATCAATTCCCTTTTTCTGTGGAAATCCTTTTACAACTAACCTAGCCTTAAATCTTTTCTTACCTCCTTCTTCTTCTTTCAACCTGTAAACCCACTTATTTTGTAAAGCCTTTTTACCTGCAGGCAACTTGCATTAATCCCATGTCTTATTCTTCAGCAAAGAGTCCATTTCATCTTTCATTGCAGACTCCCACTAAATCTTACTATCCACCTGCACAACTTCATTATAACTTTTAGGTTCACCAACATTAGTAAGTAAAATAGAATACAAAGAGGGAGAAAATATTTGTGGAGGTCTAATTTGCCTCATTGACCATCTAACATTCTCCGGTGTGTGTGGTATTTGTTGTTACGATTGTTGCACATCATGAGGAATGGCTGGAACATCAACTTTTGGAGTATCATCTAGCACTACATAATCATCTTCTTTCTTCTCATGTTGCTGCAAAAAATCTTTATACAACACTCTCTCATTACAATTTTTTGATTTTCAAAATCTCAAAGCTTATAAACAAATTCATTAATTCCATATCCAACAAATACACATTTCTTTGACTTAGCTTCTAGCTTGGTTTTATTTTTAGAATCTATGTGAGCAAATGCTTCACAACCGAAGGTTTTGAGAAAAGAATAACTCACCTTCTTACCAGTCCATGCCTCCTCTAGAATACCATAGCACAAAGGAGTAGAGGGACCTCTATTAATCAAATATACTACAGTATTGATAGCCTTTGCCCACATGTGTAAGGGCAACCTAGCATGCAACCTCATGCTCCTTGCGCACTCTATTATAGTCCTATTCATGCATTTAGCCACTCCATTTTCCTGTGGAGTCCTTGGAATAGTTTTTGTCTACGAATACCATTAGTGGAGCAATAACCTTCAAATTCATAAATGCAATACTCACCACCATTATCAGATCTGAGACATTTTAATTTCTTACCAATCTCATTTTCAACCAAGCATTTCCATTTCTTAAAAGTTTAAAATACATCAGATTTTTGTTTAAGGAAATAAACCCATACTTTTCTAGTTGCATCATCAATAAATGTAACATAATAATGAGAGCCATCAAGGGAAGATACCCAAGCTGGTCCCCATACATCTGTATGTACAAGCTCCAATTTCTCCTTTTTGTTTTCCTTCCCAGTCTTTACAAAACTCACTCTCTTTTTTTTACCATACACACAACTTTCATAGAAATCCATATTAACACATTTCAGACCTGGTAAAACTTTCTTTGAATGAAGTACTTTCATTCCTTTCTCACTCATGTGCCCAAGTCTGTTGTGCCACACCATTGTATAAGAATCTAGAGCAACTATTTGTTCTCCCTACTCAATTACATCAGTTGTTCCTAAACATTCATTCTTCTCTGAAACAATCAAAGTAGAAGGAACAATATGACTTGTACAAAGATATAAGGTGCCTAATTTCACACCTTTTGCTACTACAATGGAAACTTTTGAAACCTTCCAATTTTTATCATTAAAAGTAACTAGACAACCCTCATCACTGAGTTGCCTTACTGAAACTAAATTCCTACTCAGCCTTGGAACATGTCTTACCTCATGTAGTAGCCAATGATTCCCATTCTGCATCTTAATCTTAATTTTTCCCTTTCCAATAATCTGACAGGGTTCATTATCCCCCAAATAAACAAGCCCAAAATCTCCTTGGACATAATCAATGAAATAACCTCTATGAGGTGTAGCATGAAATGAAGCACCAGAATCTAAAACCCATGAATCGGGTATGTACAGGATCATGGTGTGCCAAAAAGTGGCGATTTGAAAAATATGTAGTTCTGAAATGCCTCAAAGAATTTCAAAATCTACTCCCATTTTTTTCCCACCCACACTGATACTAAATGAAAACAATTAATATCTTTATAATTCCTACTATATCTTTCAATACCAACCTTATATGGTCATCTTTAAAACATCCCAGAAATGTGTTTTTGGCATGTTCTTATGTGTTTTTTACTTCAAGCATGTAGTTGACAACTTTTTTTAGACCAAAATTTGATGTAATGAAAAGGGTTTCTTAAGAATGTTCTTAGTTTTTCATAAATGTAAGCTTTGTCAAATTATGAGTTCAGTAAGTAATTATTACTTATTTTCTAATGGAGTTAGCTACAAAGTGTTGATTGACATATTGGTTGAAAAATAGCTATAACTTTCAAACCGTATAAGATTTGTGAAATCCAAAAGATGTGTCACATTCTATGATTTGACTAGTATAAGGAAAAAAAAAAAACTTAATTTTGATTTTTTTTGAACTAATTAAGGTGGTCAGACATGGGAGTTTTTTAATTCTGAAAATAGTATAGTAGAAAATTCATAATTAATTATTTTTTTAGAATAAAAATTGCCAAAAATATGCATCACATCCAGGCATGAGTCTACTTTTTATATCTAAAATTATATTTAAAAATATTATCATTTGATTATGATTAAGGTGGTCAGACATACACCTACTTTTTATTTTCGCCTTGAAATTTTTGTAGTACTGCATTAAAATCCAAACTTTTGACCAATCAAATAATTTTTTTCTCTAGATAAGGCCTTGTAGTTTAGAAACTAGATTCAATTTCCTACAGATTATTTTCTAACAACTTTTTGATATAAAGTCCAGAACCACTTTAAAATTATGTGTCAAGTTGACATAACCCTGATTTGCTAGTTTTTCACTGCCACTTAAGGTCATAGTTTGGTACACCATGATCCTGCACATACCCAATCATCAACACTTTCTAAAGATAAAAGAAAAGCATCCTCTTTGGATTTGTTACTTACCACATTTGCCTTCTTGTTTCCATCTGATTTATCTCCTTCATTTTTCTTTCGATTCTAGCAATCTTTCTTTTTATGACCTAGTTTGCCACAGTGCCAACAGTCGTTCGATCCTCTTGATTGAGACCTCTTCCCCTTTGACCTTCCTCTTAATTTTCCACAATTTCTAGAGTTACTTCCTCTCTCAGTTGTTCTGCCCCTACTTTGTGCATTCAAAGCACTTCCTAATGTAGATCCACCTAAGGATTTCCTACGAGTTTCCTCACTCAAAACAACACCGATCACATCATCATATTTTAGGGTACTAGATCCAAGAATAGAATTACTCACCACCATTACCAAGCCATTCTAGCTTTTAGGAAAAGAACACAAAATCAAGAGAGCCCTAATTTCTTCGTCAAAATTGATACCCACAGAAGATAACTAACTAGTAATAGTATTAAACTCATTTAAATAATCTACAAAAAATCCACCTTCTGTCATTTTCATATTAAATAAATGCTTCATGAGAAATACCTTGTTTGAAGCAAAGGGCTTTTCATACAGTGTCGCTAGGGTTTTCATCAACTCTTATGTCATCTTTGCTTTTGTAATATTAAATGCAACTAATGGTGCCAGGCATAACCAAATTCTTTCGAGTGCCTTTCTATCCAAAAGATCCCATTCATCATTTGACATAGATCCCTAATTCTTGGCTTTGCCTTCCAATGGCTTCCATAAATCCTTATGATAAAGATATTCTTCCATTTGCGTCTTCCTTAGCTAGAAGTTCTACCCATTAAACCTATCAACCCTCATTTTCCATTGATCCCACTCAACTGTGAGACTCCCACTTAACCGTGAGACTTTCCTGCAGAGGATAACTGAAAGACAACCTCGCTCTGATACCACTTGCTAGGATAAAACAACAGACAAAAATAAAAACTACATGCAAATAAAACCAATAGCAGAAAAAAAAAAAATAGATCACACAAAAATGAACACAAGGCACCAAGATTTAACATGGTTCACCCAATCCCTGGGCTACATCCACCAAACTGCAAGTCCAATATTATGACAATCCAGTGATTACAACCTGATTACAATCTGTAATCCCTTACAACTCAATACTATTGCAAGAAGAAATTTTGCATCACATCATAATAATAAAAATACCTAACCCTAAACCCTTTTATACAAGTATTTTATGTCATTTTAGGGTTATAATTAATAATTACGTATCGGCCCAAAATCTTGTTAAAATAGGGCCCAAATTTTTTTCAAAAAATAATGGAGTATGTACAGTACTTTCTTGATCAGTCCACAATCTAACATAGGGGGTCCCCATTTTTTCAAGACTAGACTCATAATAACTTCAGGACAACATATTTTGATGATTATTTGGATAGGGATGAAGAATGAATATGAATGAATGCTAAGGATTAGATTAAGATCAAAAGTAAGCTTAGTTTTGAAGGAAGGACTAACTCCAAGGAAGATGGAAATGGGGTGGAAAATGATGAAGACACACTCAAATATGTAGGATATAGAGAGAAAATGAGGACTTGATAGAAGACTTTAGAAATGATGATACTAGAGGAAAATAACATAGGATAGAAAAATGGATGTGATTTTGGATTATAATGTTTTAAGAAGCTTGGATGAATCTTTGATGAGGCAATGACTATGCTAAGTATGTCCTAGTTTGACTTTGAGACAATATTTTTTGAATCAAGTGAACGATCAATCCTCCAAAGGACAACACAACTTTGAGGGAGATAAATAATGGATCTCTTTTTGGAAAAAATGACATTTAATAACCAACTTTGATAGATGTGTATGTTCAACAATTGTTTTCCATGAGGTCATTTCACAAATAAGGCAATTCAAGCATGCTTTATCCCTATGGTCAATTTGTATTTGATGTAAGGGCAAAATAGTAGCTACTAGATTGGTTTTCAATTAGATCTATTGAGTCAGCCACTCGGTTGTTATATATGTGATCTACTTAAGAATCTATTCTAGACATGTTGAAATCGTGAGAAAGTTTTCCCACCTTAGGATACCCCCATAAACACACCACTCAAAATTTCCTGATGGAGCAAGAACATTTACCCTTCCTCTCATTTATATACTAGCTAGATTATTTACTAGATTGAACTTCTATCCAAAGGGGATGCACTTCCTAGAGGATGATGAACTTTCTAGAAGAACTTCTAGGTTGTTGCAGATGATCTTGCTAATAAATTTGGGTACATGCATCACATATTTAAATGGTCCTAGTTTGCAAGAAGTAGACAACTCAAAGATGCACTAAAAGACACAATCTTAAGACACATAAGTCACTCGCTTCATTTTATTTAAGAAGCTTTTAATTTGTCTTTCCTATCTATAACTTGAAAACACTTGTGATTAGTATGAAAGATTTATTTCAACTTGACAGTAATGGTGAACATAAGAAATCAAGTCAACATAAAAAAAATCATGTGTGAAAGGTTTAAAAAGAGGGAATAAGAGTGATTTTCTTTTAGAACATTCAAGATTAGATGATTTTTTTAAGCCCCAATGTTTGAACTGTGTAAATTTACAATGTTCATTGATTTTTGGCATTCAAGATTGTGTTTTTTTTATTATTATTATAATACATTCCAATGAAAGCATGCATGCAAATTTATTAGTCACTCAAGATTGTGTTTTAATAAAATTCATTCAAATGAAAGGTTGTGCTCAATTGGTTATGCATTCAAGATTGGATTTTTTTGTTGTAACTTTAGCCATTCAAGAGTGTGTTTGATTTATCAAATTAAGTGCAACATTCATTCAAAGAAAAGTGTTTAAGCATTCAAGTTCATTCCCAAGAGTAATAAAATTATAAGGAAAACTTGCAAGACACATGGTTAGTCATTTCTAGAATGTTCCAATTTGCAATGCTACAAACAAACAACTTGATCAACATCACTAAAATCCTCAAAAATGAATGTTTGACTATCAATTTTTTTTTTTAATATACGTAAATTAAATTAGAATAGCCCATATCCTACAAAACTATTGAAAGTCAATTTTCATTATATATATATATAAATAATCTAAGAAAGCTACTTGTAAATAAGTTTAGAAAAAAGAGAACCCACGTGAGTCAAACTACAATCCCATAGCAAGGGGATGAAGTCAAACAAAGCGGGATTGTGTTACCCAAAACTAGTCAAAATAGAGAAAAAATGGTCTGTGAGAAATATACTTACAGTGCAAACCTATGATAGAGCATTCCCACGAGTCTGAAAAGTGTTCCCATTGACCAATGAAATTGTAGTTTTGAAGGTGAAGTTATGAAACAAGCTTTCTAGGTTAATTATTTTTGGTTGAGCAATCTCGTAGGTTTTGCCAGCGAACCCACTAGCAATAAGAAGCATTCCATCTAATATATCAAAGAGTGGGAATGAGGGGGATGGATTTAAAGGCCATGTGTTAGATAGGGGTTATGATGAATGTGATCCTGTGTTCATGGGTTCACAATGCTGTGAACTTTTTTGTGCAAAATTGCAGCTGCAAGTTCACAAATATTATGTG
Organism: Cupressus sempervirens; assembly: GCA_028749045.1. Lineage (NCBI taxonomy): Eukaryota > Viridiplantae > Streptophyta > Pinopsida > Cupressales > Cupressaceae > Cupressus > Cupressus sempervirens. Next base: position 807,249,044 of record CM053786.1, on the reverse strand, counting down.
TTTCTAGGTTTTACTATGGGAAAATGGATGATATGTTTTTCTATAGGAAAACTTATTATAAGACAAAGAGAACACTATGGAGGAAGGAAAACCAAGAATATGTAAGATCCCTAAGTGTAGCCTTGATGATTTCAATGTGTCCAATGATGAGAGATTGTGCTTAGATGTACTCTAGCTTCAAGTGGTGAGTCTTGTGATCAAGCATGGAGATGGGGGAAAGATTCAACAATGGAGGTGTGTATGGATTTTGACATAGTGAGGATGTAAATGGCTATGTTGTTGTGGGTGATGAGGCATTATAAGTTTTCATTCAAAGTTGATAATTTGTGAGAGGGGAAGGGCTCAATTTATAAGCTAAGGGTTAGTGAGATGAAGAGCTAGGATGTGAGGATGGAGTTTTGATGAGGGGGGGCTAGGATGAAAGGAGAGGGGAGCACACAGATTTAGCTTCTTCAAAGCTCTAGCCTTGTGAAAAGTATCATAAGGGGATTCGATGGTCAAAGTGGAGGGTCAAAGGGAGTTATGAGGGAGGAGGAGTGTGGAAGAGGGATGTAGGAGGCATTTAAGGGTCATTACTCTTGGATAGGAATGTAAGAGGGTGAGGGGAGACTTTTGACTTTTGTTTTGGTTATAAAGTCTTAACCCATGTTTAATATTGTGCACATGTTTAGGAGGGGGATTAGCTTTGGCATAGGATGGGATTAGGAGGCAAGTGGGTTGGGACTTAATGAGGTAGGTTAATTATCTTGTTAAGTGAGGTTATTATGGGTGAATGGGTTGGACTTAGCTAATGATAGGTTTTAGGGATGATTAGGGATTTAGGATTGATTTATTTAATTAAAGGAGTATGTGGTATTAAACTAAATAGATTTATGCATTTAATTTGATAGAGGAATGGGGATTTAATTGATAATTTGATTTTGGGTTATCATTTGATTTTATCAATTGGACTATAGTTAACTAAACAAATTAATTAACTAGGGGATGATGATTAATTAATTAAATATAAAATATTTAATCACTAATGTCCTAAGAGATGACTAAATAAGATTACCTAGTGGTCTAATTAGGCATCACGTCCATCATATTTGTACCCCATGAGTAGTAGGTGTCACATCAAGAACATCTCTCCCTCTACTATGATCAAAACCCACATTGGAAGAAGCATGATCTACCGCCTATGCCTACAAAATGTAATTCATTTGGAAATATGAGTACATAATTATATACTTGTGAATAGAAATTTTTTATTGTAAAAATGAAGCTTAAAACAGGTGTACATGGGTTTGAGGAGCAAGAGGGTCATCAGTGACACGTAATAATGTGTCATCAACATAAACTCCATTTCCAATAGTCTCAATCCTTTGTAATAATGAGGAGTGCAAAGGAGTAAAAAGATGAAATGGAAGTGGTGTAGATTCAGTAGATTGAAATAGCATGTGGGAACATGAATTTGACTCAAATCTTGTAATTTTTGATCAAGCATGCCAAGTCCATAAGTAGAAATAGAAATACCTTGACCAACTATTAAGGTCCCCTTAGGTGGAGATGCAATAGACTGTTATGCATCTGAGTGTTGAGCGCTAGACTACTAAGTGCTAGAGTGTTGTGTAGAGTGCTCAATGTCAAAGTCTTGTGTGAACTTTTATGCACTTGGGTGTGCATGACATGATGGCATGTCATGGGTTGCTTGAAATATAGGCCTCTACAAAATTTCCTCCATGACACTCTGTAAAGGCATCCCCTATGTATCCACAATGTACAAATATACTTATAAAAGATCATCTAGAAGATACAAGGCTATCTCGATATCTTTGTGCTCTCTAGTGAGGCCACATATATCTACTGAGATAGGAATATGTGAAACTCTATAGATCTCATTTGTGGGCAGTGTAGTAATTTATGATGCCCCTGAAGATGATTTGCATTGACTGGGTCTATTCAAAAGATATCTACCCAAACTGTTAGGTGCAATGCTCCTAGCTGAAAATGCAATGTGTCCTATCCAATCAACTGCTTCCCTCTGAGAAGCAATGACAAATCTATCTGTAGTAGTATCCATCACTAGATTCACTATTGGGGTCCTAGATCTCCCCAATGCATGATGATGATGAGAAGCAAAATGAGTTGGCTCATGGTATACATCACAATCTCAAAATCTATTGCGTCCCTAATCATAATATCATAGAATATATAAATAGTTGACATGGTGACCCAAACAGATCTCTACGTAAAATTGCTACTCAAAATATACAAGAATTTGGTCGTTATTAGGATAACAACTATGTGCTGCTAGGAATCAAGGGTATATCATACAAGAAATATAAGACACAACATATCTAGTAAATTGATATGCCCTAATCTTGGTCTTTACCTCCTAAAATGGGAAGACCTCTTGTTTAATAATCTCCTTAGAAATTAGACTCTAAACCTGGTCTAAGGATTTGCAAACTGAGATCTCTACTCCAAGCCTAGCAAAAATCCTATTTACAAACTATGGTGCAAATGTAGTATGTGATCTAAGTTTGTTAATAAGATCCTCAAGACTAGTCAAAATATACTGACATCTACCTCTATGTAGATGATCTTGAGATCTATCAATAACTAATCTCTATGCTCCCAAATTGGAATATAGTCTTCATATTATAAACATGAGGGTGGACAAGTGGTACATCAATATGTGGTCCCTATCCCTATCCCTAAGCTTGAACCTATCCATGTCCCTATCCTTATCCCTACCCCTACCTCTGATCATGACCCTTTCGCTGACCCTCTCCCTATCCCTAATCCTAAGGTTGAGGCTCAGGCTAGGGGTGATCCTACAATGTCATCTATAAGGGGTCAAACTAAATGTTAACTTAATATTACAAGAACATAAGGGGTCAATAAGGGGATGCCATATAATGATAAGAACATGTATTCAATAAGGGTCCATGATAGGTTATATCATTAATATAAGGTCATAATAGGTCCTATTAAGTCTTATAAGTATTTCTATAGTCTTAAGAGGTCATCTATAAGGTCCTATTAGGTCGTATTAGTAATCTAAGGTACATTCATAAGTCATATTAGGTGTTAATCATTATAAAGTAAATGTAGCAGAGAGAAAGTGAATAAAGTGTGAGGAGAGAGAAATTAAGGAGATAAGAAGTAAGGAGAGAGAAAGTAAGAAGAGGGAAAGTGAGGAGAGAGAACATGAGAAGAGAGAAAAATTAAGCAACAAGAAAGCAAGGAGAAAGAAAGTAATGAGAAAGAAAGTAACGAGAGAGAGAGAAAGTGAGAGAGTTCAAGGAGAAAGAAAGTGGAAGGAGAGATAAATTATGAGGATAAAGCGAGTTCAATGCTCAGAGAGAAAGTGAGGAAAGAGAAAGTAAGGAAAGAGAAAATTAAAGAGAGAAAGTGAGAAGAGGGAGAGAAAAGTGAGGAGAGAGAAAGAGATGAGAGAGTGAGGAGAGATAAAGTGATAAGAGAGAGAAAGAGAGAAAAGAGAGAGAAAGTAAGGAGAGAGAAAGTGAGAAGAGAAAAAAAGTAAGGAAAGAGTAAGCACAAGGAGAGAGAAAGTAAGAAGAGGGAAAGAAAGTGTGAGGAGATAGAAAGAGATGAGAGAGTGAGAAGAGATAGAAATGAGAGAAAGTGAGAAGAGAAAGTAAGGAGAGAGAAAGTGAGAGGAGAGAGAGAACATTGTAAGGAGAGAGAAAGTGAGAAGAGAGAAAAAGTAAGGAGGGAGAAAATGATGTATGTGATCCAAGGTTTGCTTGCACAACTGCCAAGAGACCTAACTTGTCTCTACTAGATGATTCTATTCTCCACTAGGACCTTTCAAAGGCTTAGATGATTAACTAAGGCCTTAACTAGCTCCTCTTCAAGAGCCTATCACCTTGTGCTTCACCTTGAAGGACTAACACCATGTAGAAATTCCACTTCTCCTCCTACACTTAGATGGTTCTAAGTGCCAACTTCTCTCTATTCAAGAAATTAATTTCATAGGTGTTTTTTGACATGGAAACATTCCATATTCTTCCATTTTAATCCATTTAGAAAGATCTTCAAAACTCTTTCCTATAGATTTCAAGACTCAGCCTCTAGGAAGCCTAATTAGGCATAGTTCCAATTAGCCCTTGATAGTGACTTTTCTCACTTTCCTACCCAAACTTCCTAAACAAATTTAAAAAATAATCCAAAACTTGAATACCCTTTTAGATTTCTTAAAATATTCTATAGTTTTTAGACTCCTAGGTTATGTATACAGAGTGTTCCTACTAATTAGGTCTAATAAGGCTAAAGGACCAATGTTCTAGGATTAGGCTGAAATCTTGATTAAAACTCACTCAAATGGATTGGTATGATGTAAATCCTCATAACATGTCTAGATATTATTATCACTTGCCTAGAACCACTCTTGTTCTGTATAGTACTTCTATCCCCTACAAGTACTCTTAAGATTTTCACTGCCAAACCTCTAGCCGGACATTCCTAGCTCACCTAATGCTTGACATTTAAAATAGCAACACTACTTCCATGGACTCCTACTTTTATATAAATTATGTATAATGGCTCCACTCTAAGATTCATCCACTTTTTTGAAGTTTCAAGGGTAAAATATCAAGTGGGAGCCATGAAAGAAAAAACTGTCTAACAGGAACCAACACACTACCCCATCCAAACTTATTTTCTCTTAGCTACAAGACTAACTCAAAACAACTTGATTACTGAATGAAATAATCTTAAAAAATCCTACAATACTTAGATCCATAGTTAAATTTCAAGATTCAATCCATATAATGTCACTGTCACAATGATAAAGTGAGAAGCGAGAGAAAGGAGAGAAAGTGAGATGAGAGAGTGAGGAGAGAGAAAGAGATGAGAGAGAGAAAGTAAGGAGAGATAAAGTGAGAGGAGGGAGAAAGTAAGAAGAGAGAAAGTGAGAAGAGAGAGAGAGTTCAAGGAGAGAGAAAGTGTGAGGAGAGAGAGAGAGAAAGAGAGAAGAGCAAGAGAAAGTGATGAGAGAGAGTGAAGAGAGAGAAAAATCTAGAGAAGAGAGAAATTGAGGAGATAGTTTTTCTAGATATCAAGTATATTTTTTAATTTTTTATTCATATAGAGTTTTAAATAATTTTTTGTTTTCTACATCTAATCCTATCTTTTGTTTTCTACATCTAATCCTATTTTTTATTTTCTACAACTAATCATATTTTTGGTTTTGTATTGTTTAGATCTAACTAGCATTTTATATTTCTAAACATATTTTTCTTCCATGACTACAATTTTAATTATGTTTTTATCAATATTTTCTAACATTTAAACTAAAAAAAACATATAAACATAAAACTAATGAATGTATACTAAAAATTATAATATACCCATAAAAATAACTAAATATTCATCAAAAACTACTAATCATTCATCAAAATCAACTAAATATTCATCAAACACAACTAAATAATCATAAAAAACATAAAAATGAACACACTTGCTATGTTGAATGCTTGAAGGAGGTCAAAAATGGTAGGCTCGAATGATGATGCAACTAAAGACGTCACGAAGTTCACTCAAATCCCAGCTACAAAATTATCAGTGTAACAATGAACTAAAAAATGGTAAAATGACACTTATAAAGTCAATTTTGGAAGCCTTTTAGGGTTTCAAGAGGCTTTGAGTAAAGCCCAATTGACCTGCTAGCTTGTTGGGTCTTAGAGTGAAGCCCAACCCACATGGCTTTGTGTGAAGCCATGTGGATGCTTCACGTGAAGCCTAGGCCTTCCTCAAAACTACTAAAAAGAAAAATTCCCACTTTTCATCTACTTCATTTGTGATGAAAAGTGGGACCCAGTTGCATGGCTTGACTGTCATGCAAGAGTGAAACAAGATGTATATGCAATCAAACAAAAATGAAAAGCAGGGAAGTATGGAAGATAAGCAACAAAGAATATTATGATTATCAAGGATCCAAAGGTCAAGGCAAATAGAGAACTAAATCTACAAAAGAAGTTGCTTCATAAATCAAGTCAAATTAGTGCTACCTTCTAACCATTGTAGTAGTAAATAAATCTCCTAATAGAGTTAACTTAATTGTGAGATTATAAATCCTCTAGCTATTAGAGTAAAAGGATAATTTAATTCAATTTATTAAATTACTTTTACTCCTTTCTTAAGATATTACTTTGTGCACCTTGTATTTCCATTTAATAGTTAATTACTAGTTATTAAATGTCATTTACCTTTTAGGGTTTCCCTTTTAGGTTTTTGATCTCCTTCTAAAAGGATTGATCTTTTGTAATTATCTATCATCTTTTTAGTCTAATAAAATAGTTCTCATATTTTCAAAGAAAAATCCTTGCCTCTTCTTTACTTTTTTTTCTTTGTGATAGGCTTTTACATGTAGGTGTTCTTCAAGTTTTGTGGATTTGTATTGTGTATTGCTCAAATCTTGTATAGTAGCAGAGTCAAATCTATTGTATTTTGTTCAATATTTAGAGAAAAAGAAGAACGAGGGTTTGATAGAATAGATCTATCTTTTTTAGGTATTTTCTATGAAAATAGTGGGGTCTCTAATTCTTAGAGCACTTTAAGGCCAAACAAACCCCACGATTGGATTTAGAAGGCATTAAAACCCCCATTTTCATATAAAATTTGTCCAATTTGGACATAGTTAAAATTTGAGGCAAAAAGAAATTGGTTCCAAATTGCGCATGTTTCCTGAGGAGATGATTTTCTTTTTTGGCACGAAAATTGAGATTTTTTACATGCAAATCAAGAATTTTTAGTTCAAAAATTGAGCTTTTTGGTACGTAGATCAAGATTTTTTGGTATTCAAATCAAGAATTTTTGACATGCAAATCAATATTTCGCACATGGATCAAGATTTTTTTGGCATGCAAATCAAGATTTTTTGGCACACAAATCAAGATTTTTTGGTGCACAAATCAAATTTTTTGTTCATAAATCTAAATTTTTGGCACACAAACTTAGTTACTTTTGCACAAAAATCAATGTATTTTGGCATGGATCTAGAGGCGTTTGGTACCCTTTTTTTGCTTGAAGGCAAATGATCCTTTTTATCTTCTAGAGGGCATAACTTTCTCATTTTATCTCCATTTTTTGATTTGAAAGAAGCATAGAAAGATCTTCTCAAGCCCTATCCAGTTTATCTATTATTTTCATAAGTATTTTTCAAAGGTACATGCGATTCTCAAATTGAAGTTTTTTTGCTCTCTTCTTATTTAGGCATTCCTACTAGCTACCAGGGTTTAGTTTTTTGCATTGTGGGGGTTTTTGTATTATTATTTTTATTATTTACATCAGTAGACCAAAAAAATTTCAAAAAACAATTCAACACCTTATAAAACAATGGCCAATATGTCTTCTTGTCTAGAACTTCTTACCCCTTACAACTATCACACATGGAAGACCTTGACGACATGACTTCTTTAGTCAAAAGGGTTGTAGTCTTGTTTGGATGTAGTATAACAAATTTTACAAAGGCCTTTTGAGGTCATGCAAGACATGAACAGGATGGATGAGGTAATGGGGTTGATTTCTTTATAGATATCAAGACTACAATTTATAGTTTCATCTTGATGGGTGCAATACCCCTCTAGATATGTGGACCCAGCTTAATGGCTAGATTGGTATAGTGAATGAGTTCAAGGAACTTTAGATTGAGGCAAATTTTAACTCTCTTGTACCAGATTCTTTTCCTTCCATTGAGGACTTCTTGATGAAGTTCAAACAACAAAGATCTTTATTGCAAGGTTGTAGGAAAATGAAGACGGGCATTGAGTGCATTTACCCAATTCTTTCTAAGCTTCATGGAAACTTTTAGATTTTTTCTTGTACCTTCTATTCCACCAAAGATGCTTTGGGTAAGAGATTTACCATGCCATCCTTTGAGATTTTTCATGATTGTTTGACTCAAGAGAAAGCTAAGCTCTCTTAGTTGGATTCTCTTATAGGCTCATAGATTTATGCATTGGTAGCTTGACCATCTTCAAAGATGAAGGAGAAGACATAAAAATCTCATTCTACATAACCTCAAATTTATTCTAGCACTTACAATTCAGTAGGGCCACCTCCTCCTAAGGGGGGTAAACCAAAGCCAAAAGACCAAAATATTCTTATTGTAATAAGCCTAATCATGAGGAGTCACATTGCTATGAGAAGAAGTTATATGGCTATGCCAAATAGGTTTCAAATTTGACAAATCTCCTTCATAAGAGCAACACTAATATTCTTTATACTTCTCATAGATCATCTTCATCATCATCATTTCAATTAGATGGTAAAGATATAGGAAAGGGTCATGCATTATGTGCAACTACTACTCCACATTCTTATAAATGGTTATTCGATTCAAGTGCTTCACACCATATGGCATCTTCTCAGGATTTTTTCTCTTCTTTTGAGGTTTCTACTACTCCACACATTTTGATAGGGAACAAAACTATTATGAATGTATGTGGGAAAGGTTCCATTAGCATTGATGATGGTACATTTCATGATGTACTTTTTGTTCCATCTTTTTCCTTTAACCTTCTCTCTATTTATTAGATTACACACAATGGGATAGGGAAGACAATTGAGTTTACACAGGATTCAATGCACATAGATAGTGAGACAAGAAATATTGTTGCTAAAGGGATTGTTGATGACTATTCCTGCCTATACTCTTTCTCTTATTTTGGCCCATCATCTCCACTATTAGAGATTTACTCTCCTCCTTCATGGGAGAATATTGAGGTGAAGTTGGGTTGCTTGAACTTATGTGTTGTTCCCGAGACTAGTGTCGTGACTTCTACACTTCCATCTCCTATTCAGATTTCATCTATTACATAAGATTACTCTTCAGCATTTCCTACCATTGTATCTATAGCCATTGAACCACCTACTGTAGTTGTTGAGGATATATCAGAAGAGACACATCTCCTCTTAGATGATAGATTTATCATGCCTATTATCCCTCCTCCATTGTAGATTCCATTTTAGGATTCTCATGCATTCTGCTTTAAGCATCAGCTAGGGCTTCCAACTTCACCTTACATTTGGGGGTTTCACCCTCCTTGTATACTACCTTTATTTATTTCAAATTGGAGTCACATTAGTATGCACAGGAGTTCTTCCATTCTGGGGGTGTGATGGAGTCTCAAGCTTCTATCATAGGAGGTTTCATTGTACTTATGGTCTTGAGAGATTCTCTTGAGAATTTTCATGTGTGCATCCTTTTCTATCTCTTTTTGGAGTATGGTTTTTCCCACTAGGTTTTCTCCATTTCTCCATTTCATAGAGATTTAATTAAATTATTGGATACCTCATTAGGCCTTGTTGCCAGGACCCAAGTTTTCTTTTAGCATTATAGTTTCCTTGCATTGTTTGTAGCGACATTGTTTCTCATCTTAAGGGGGGTATTAGAGTAAAAGGTTAGTTTAATTTCATTTATTAAATTACCTTTACTCCCTTCTTAAGATTTCACTTTATACGCCTTGCATTTCCATTTAATAATTACTTAGTAATTATTAAATGAAATTTACCTCTTAGGGTTTCCCTTTTAGGTTTTTGATCTCTTTCTATAAGTATTGATCTTTTAAAGTTATCTATCATCTTTTCATTCTAATAATATAGTTCTTATATTTTTAGAGCAAAACCCTTTCCTCTTCTTTTCTTTTTCTTCTCTATGACAGGTTCTTGCATGTAGGTGTTCTTTAGGTTTTGTGGATTTGTATTGCATATTGCTCAAATCCTTCACTAACAAGGTGACATTTCAAGATTCAAGTGTTTGAAGACCTCTTACTAAGCCACTCCTAATAGGGTGAACTAAATCCTCTAACAAGGTCATAATTAATAGTATGTATTGTAACCTTTAACAAACTTGGCTCCTAACAGGGCCCACTTTAGAAGAGTGAAAATATTGTAACTAGTTGCATGGCGGTTTTCCCAAATTGGGTTTCCACGTTAAATCTTGGTGTCATATTGTTGATGTTTTTAATTTATGTTTTATATTTCTACAACTAAGTTACTAAAGGTTAAAACAAATTAATAATCATAAGACTTCTTTGTTAACCGAGTTATAACAAGAATTTAGAATTGCATTACTAGTGAAAAGTTTTATTTGACATCAAGAGATTGGGAATTATTTTGTAGTAATTGATTCATCCCTCCCTTCTTAGTTACTCTCTTTATTTCCAACAAAATACGAATGATGTTTTTTTATATATTACATCATATATATTTATCAGGTAAGTGCACCAACATGGTGTGCCAAAAAGTGGCCACCTCCTAAAAAATAAAAAAAATTGTAACATGACTGAGTTATTCAAATTTGCAAAAAATACGCTTGGCCAAGAAAATTCTTTGCCAAGCCACAAAAAATATTAAAGAAACATAAAGTTTTAAAAAATGTGATTGCATCTTGACTATCATAATTTTTTTTTTACAAAAATATATTTTGAATATTATTTTTTCTTTTCCAAAATTGAGTTTAAAGGAGAGAGGAGGAAGGCAAAATGCCTAAACTCAAATGCTTTCTTATTATTTTTGGACTTTTTTCCATATTGATCAATTCAAAAAAATACCATGCCACCAAACATGTTATAAGAATTCACGGTTTTAATTTTTTTTGTTTCAATTTCAATTGACAAGGGTTTGTTGAAGTAATTTTGTTTAAAAAAATCATTTTATTTTAGATTTTTAAAAAAATCCCTAACCATGAAAGAGACAACAAAAATATCTTTGAACATAGAAAAAACTTGATAATGATGGAAATGAGCATCAAGAGAACCATCAAAATGTATCCCCAAAAAATGAAAATCCTCATTAATATGCAAATCCACCACCAAACCCAAATCCACTACCAAACCCAAATCTAAAATCTCTTTGCATCCTCTACGAGGTGGTTTTGGTGCCACATGAGAGGACCTTATCAATCATCTTCAACATGAAAACATCATCAATATTGGTTAATAGGTTGTGGTCTTGTAGTCTTGTGCACCACTCATATCTCACCACAACCTTATAAAGAATGGCCAATAGTGCAAATGAGGTGTTTAGGGAGATTACAACAGGGGTTTCATGGAGGGATACATGTCATGAATTTTATTCTAATGGGTTGTCATATGATCAAGTTAAAAATAAAGGGGATATATACAGGTGACATATGTGCTCTTTCCAGTGACCCTATTATTAGTAACTCCCTAGGAGTATGTATGAATTCATTTCCCATACATTGGTACATGTTCATAATAGGATGAGAGGTACATTTGATGATGATGATGATGATGATGATGATGATGATGATGGAGGTAGTGTAGGTGTCAAACCACTGTCTACCTTGACTAAGTGTGTATCATGCTCAATAATGACATCATTTAATAATGCAGCTTCTTGAAGGGTCTATAAATCTATAGACTCCTTCACTACTATCAAGACCACAACATGAACTATGGGGTTTTCAGCTAGATGTCTCCTATGATATGAATGGGGTCATAGCTCTATCCTAGGAAAAGCCTTTCCCTTTACCCTAGAATTCCCAAATGTTAAATAAATTTGGGTTCTCGTTGAGGATAAACTCACAATATAGCTTTCTCAAAAAATATTTAGGCAACTCCTAATTATTATATGGTGGTTGGTCAAAGACCATATATGACTTTGATACCACTTGAAGAAGGGTGCTCCCCTTAATACCACAAACACATAATAGAAAGAAATAATGACAATTGCTGAGAACAAAATATAGGCTTCTTATTATCATTGCAAATGTGGAATTACAAAATTTTGAAATACAATATACAAACCCACATGGGTTCTTTCCTTACAATAATTTGCAACATAGCTCTAGGTGAATTTCTATTGACCTCAAGTTGTGAAGCTACTTGTTCATGTCTAGTCAAATGAACACTTTGTTGTATGCTCGTAATATCACTTAGTGTATTGTGCAATGCATATTATTCATATACCGATCTATCTTTTATAAATAAAACTTTATTTAGTTTTATAAGATTTAGGTGATTAATTAATAATATGTCAAAACATAAATAAACAAACCTATACTTGTCTCCTAGAAAACACCATTGTTAATAGGTCATTTGTGAGAGCCACATCGTCAACACTTAATGCCTAGCATTTACTTCCACAATGTGTACATGAATGGGATGCAAACCACCCTTATTCACAATTGGTATCTACCCTGACACATATACACAACAACAAAACCACTATTTCACCATGACACAAAATGATGAACTTTTTTTTGAAAAATTAAGTTCAATAATTAATAAAAAATAAGTTATTTGACATAAAATGTGTTGGGGTGCCACTACTACTAGCTTATACATATTCTATAATATCTATAGGGAAGATAATATTTCTTGAGGCTTTAAAATAATAATAGATAATTAAACTATATGTTATAAAAATTAAAGCCTCGATAATTTTTGACTTCCCTACATATATGATATAATATATATAAGCTAGTTTTGTATTATAGTTGGAAACAAATTGACAATTTATCTACTCAAAATAATCACTATCCATAGTGGGCAGTGAAATTATGAGCTAACAAATGCTATGTAGTGGCTAGTATTTGCCTAATAATTAATTATAATTTTATGTATAATATAATTTAATTAAATATAAAATAATTTAGTTAAAATATAAGGACAAATTACTTAAATTAATTAAATTAATTGATCTCTTAAAGTTAAAAGAAATAAAAACTTAAAATTCAAATAAATTAAGCAAATATTATCATATTATTTTTTTCCTTTCTTTAAAAATATCAAATAAAACCCTATTTACAACATTAAAAATAAACATATATACAAATAGATTGAATTAAATAAGTACTATAAATGAGAGTTACTAAGTACTAAGATAAATAATTTTGATTATTTTATAACGTCAAAAATTAACATGTTTAACATGTAAATTTGAAATTTATTTTAGGGTAAAATAGAAAGATTGGAACTTTGTTGCAACCCTGTCACCTAGCCCGAATAGAAGTGTATTTTTACATTTATATTAATTGCAATATTTTCTTGCTCATAAGCCTGCAATATTTTCAGGGTGGAAGTACAGTTAGAGGCTAGCAATTCAATGGAATAATCTATTCAAAGATTATCTTATGTTGTTAAAAAGTGGATGACCTGAGATTGCTGATCTGATAACTTGTAGTTTTCATGAGTATTATCTATTCAAAGAGATGAGATAATAAGATAAGATAATATTATTAATGTCCAACAAAAGATCACAGTGAGAGTCTATGGGACTGGAAGCTTACACCAAGAAAAACAAGACAATCCAAGCACCAAACGGTGACAACAAAAGAACAAGTACAACAAAAGAAGAAGAAAGCGGAAGACTATAAGAGAGAAATCCCTTAAAAAGAGTGTATCATAATTTGCGGGTCTATAAGAATAGGATGGAAAAAAACTAAACAAATGAAAGGCTTATTAATAAAAAAAAGTTGGTACTATTTTTAAATGAAAATTAATATTCATTTATCAAATATATTAGAAATAGGCAACTGATCAAATAAGGGCTACTAATTCAATTTGTAGAGAACTCTAAACAGTAAATGAAAGTTTGTAGGTTAAGTTTTAGTAGTTTTCTTAAAATTATAGTTCAATATCTTAGTCCATTGGCTAATGAAGTGTTAGTAGTTTAGTTGTTAGAACAACAAGTAAATGAAAGTTTCTAGACTTGAATCCTAATTCATCTATATTATCTATAAATTATCTATAATTCAATAAATTGTGTAAAAATAAACTATACTCAACATTATAACAAATATAAAAATTACTTTTCAATCGGATTAGATGAAGTTGATAATAGATCATTGATATGTCTAATATGCTCACTTCTTTATTATTAATATTCTTTCTGTTTCTTATATTTACTTTAATATTAGTTGATTCCATTGTGAACATCACACATTAATAGAGCAAAAGCCACCCTAAACATTAACAGCATTGCCATTGGTACAAATTCCAGTTCAGAGGATAGTGTTGCCATTATATCTTTGATCAAGATCATCTGATGACATTTGTCACAAATATAGCATTTAAGAGAAAACACCAAGGCAAGATTTCTGCTGACTGCCAAAGGATTCTAAATAGTTTTGCCATTCACTCTTCTCACCAAGAAAATTAATATCAGTGACATTTGAACAAGATATGTGGCGTGTGTATGAGAAGGGAAACATGCATATTTCGATGTGGTGTTAAATGTTTCACAGAATTTGCGGAGTTATGTCCATCCAGCATTCAATAGTTTTTATTTTTCAGTCCAAGTGGCAAATTCCATGGAGGACAGGAGTATGGATTATAGAAATACTATTGATATTATTATATGAGTAGTAATATTAAATATTTATGTTAATTATTAACCAAACAGATTTAGTGGATAAATGGAAAGCTCAATAGTTGCAGAGCAGTTTTTTTGGAAAAGGGCTTATCATTAAAATAAGAATTTCATTATTAGTACAAAAATTTACTAATAAATAGTTTGGAGGATAATAAACGGGAGTACAGTTAAATTACTAGTTGATAATAAATATTATTGAGATTCTATTTAATATTATAAAATTATTTATAAATTAATTTAAAATTATTTTGCATCTATAGATTTTTTTAAAAGTTAATAATTATAGTTGTAAATGATGTGTATATATATAGAGCCAAATTAAATTAAATACAATATTAATTCATTTTAAAATGAGTTAATCAATATATTAAATTCATTAATATGTTGTGTGGCTCTATGAGCCTAAGAGTACTTAATCCTAAGATGTATCAACATTCAATAATATATAATTTAAACAGTATCTATATGATCATTAACTTGTATGTCAAAATAGAGAGTGAGTATGGGTGTTAAAAAAATAATGACATAATATAATTTAAAAGAAAATTGTAGAGAAGAGACAAAAGGAAGAAACCATATTAGGTTAGTTACAAGGTAGTCAAATCAACAATTTTTTAATTTAGCTAACACATATTTAATGAAAAGTAACACATGCTATGCAACTTGTAACAAAAACTAACATATATTATGCGCCTCTCTCTCTCTCTCTCTCTCTCTCTCTCTCTCTCTCTCTCTCTCACACACACACACACACACACACACACACACACACACACACACACACACACACACACACACAAAACACAAATATAGTGGACTCGTGTGGTTCCCTTTAGCCCCTCTCTCTATTAAAGTCAATAAAATTTCCCCCACCTCTAGCCCCTCTTTCTTTCTTTATCTTTGTCCCCCTATCTATTTTCTTATATCTCTTTCTATTCTCCTTTCTCTTTCTATCTCCCCTCCCAAACTATAACACTCTCTCTCTCTCTCTCTCTCTCTCTCTCTCTCTCTCTCTCTCTCTCTTCCTTGCTATAAATCTCCATTTGTACTCTTCTCTCTTCCTTTTTTATTCTTCAATATCTATCTCTCATTTTCTATTCTCCCATCTTTCTTTGTCACTTTTATTTTTCTACACTTTTATCCCCTTATTTATCTCTCACCCATTGTCTCCATATATATGTATCACTCTATGTATATATTACTCTTTCTAATATTTAATACCTATGTACATTATATTCTCTCAGGCTTAAGATCAATGATCATTTGAAGTTAGACTATAAGTAAACACACCAAAGGAAAATAATGGAGGCAAGAAAAACCTTTGGTATTTCCTAGGACCTTGGTCCAAAATCTAATACATATAGT
Organism: Cupressus sempervirens; assembly: GCA_028749045.1. Lineage (NCBI taxonomy): Eukaryota > Viridiplantae > Streptophyta > Pinopsida > Cupressales > Cupressaceae > Cupressus > Cupressus sempervirens. The sequence goes on along the minus strand of CM053786.1, from coordinate 807,233,327 downwards.
TAAAATTATGGGGGCCTTTAGTCATTTACAAAAGTCACTTTCACAAGGGGATTCTATTGTTTACATGGTTATAGAGTTAAGGGCACCCCCTTAGTTAAATAGAGTTCTTTAGTGTCAATAGATGTATACAACATTGAGGAAGGATTTAGAGAAAAAATAATAATTTTGTGAAAAAAAGTCCCTCAATTATTCTTCCAAACTATTAGGCCATCTTGTCTACATTCCCATGCCTAAGAACCTTCCTTGTATATCATGAAGACCCATGGTGCAAGGTGAGATGAAAACTAGGGCCAAGGCATGCCTAGAAATCAACCAACCTTGTAGATTGAACCCAACGAAAGAAAATCACAAAGTGACAATACCAGAAAGAAGAACCAAAAATCTTTCATCGATTTAGTAAATTCTCATCATACATGCTTGGCTATAAGATCTTATGAGTTATGACCAACACAAAGATTCAAATACATAGGAAAATAGCCTCCAGCTTGCAAGATGTATGATCTCTTTCTGTAAATCCTCTAATTGATACCTAGATCTAGATCGTGACTCTTTATTAATACTTGCAAAAGATTCTAGATCATCATATGGAGAAGGCTGAACATGTAATCATCTACACACATCCCAATGATTGATTGGATACATTAAATTATAGCCTCAAATTAAATACACAAGTTAGATAAAAAATGAGAACCAAATAGACAACTTGGTGAAAGACATCACTGAACAACAAAAGAAAAGGTCATCGAGGCACTACATGAATACATAACATGAACACTCAACAAAAGAAGAACCTGAGCCAGTCGGTGAATGAAGGCATAATTACCTCCCCTAATCCAATCAACAACAAATTCACTGAGTTGACAAGTAGGTCCACACATTTATTTAAGCACACAACTACTAAGTAGGATAGAAATGCAACCCAAGATGCTCCTACACCATACAACCTAGGTTGAAATGATTGTGAATCATGACTGTGTCACAACTCAAACTGAATCCAACTTAGATTAAGAAATCCATAATATCTTAGACTAGCCTATCCTTCCACTTTACCAAATACTCAAAGAAATCCTTTCCCTTGTACTCTTACCAACTCCCTGATCCAAAATATGCTCTACCTCATCAATCTACTTCTTAGGATAATCAATTGACATAATCATCTCATCATTAGATTCATGATACTTGTACAAATCAACAATAATGATTATTGGAAATATTTCCATGTCCTCAAGTAAATCAACTTCATAATCATTACCACTATCAAACTTCCTTAAGATTCTGCAAGGACCAAATTTCTTCATCTTCAACTTACTATATGTGCCAATAGGAAATATACCTTCCTCAAGATGAACCATCACCTCATCCTAGTAACATTTGAAATACCTCTAGGTTACATCCTAGTAAAAATCTCAAAAGGTGTCTTTCAAGTACTCTTTCCACAAAATTATTATATGCAAACTCTACTTGTGCCAACACTATTTCCAAGTTACTCATTTTATCCCCAATTAAACATCTCAAAAAATCACCACAACTTATCACCAAAGATTATCTTCACAACCTCTATTTTTCCATCACTGTATGGATGAAATGTAGAACTAAACTTCAACTTAGTATCTAACTTCTTCCACAATTTTTTCTAAAAATAACCAACAAACATACGGTCAATCTATCAGATACAATTATACCATTTGAAAATGGATGCACTTAAATTTTAAGACTGTTGAGCTCCCTCCTCTTCATGATTCCCTCTTCAGACCATGGATATGATCATGCTCACTCTTCTTTTCCTCCTTTCCATCTCCCTTCTTCCATATTTCAACATTATCTCTCTAGTATCTTTCTTGGCTCTTAGTCTCACCTAGGACCTGTCTTGCTAGATCAAATCAACCCATATTGACATAGTTTGGACTAGGTTGACCTCCTAGGTTGCAATATTACTAGACTAGGTTGACACAGGTCAACCTAGTCCCTAACAATTTTAGATCTTAGGGCTTGAAAGTCCTCAAGGGTTTAATTAGCTTTTTACCGTACTAGTCGATCTTTATTGTTTTCTTGCTCAAAACTCATATATAAGGAGACTTGGAGGACTCATTTTGATATATCTCAAGCATCTCATCCATATCTCATCTCAAGTGATTCAAGGTTTTTTCTCTAGTGAATATTTCAAGCATTCAAGCAAGGAGATTCATATCTAGCATTGGAGAGTCCTTTGTGAGAGTTTCCTCTTCAAGATCTAGTGTTTTGTTGGCCATCAAGGGAGGAGATCAGCATTCAAGAATTGTTCCTCTTCATTGATGCATATCCTTACCTATGGCACCATGACATAGTTACATGATATCTCCATTTCAAAGTGTGGAGATATCCTACATTCCTAATTCAAGATTTACATTACATATAGATGGGAAAGGTGAATCCTAACATTTATCTTATTCTTTATAGTCCTTTACATTTAAATTTCTCATTTATGGTTAATTCCTTGAGTATGTGCAAGATCATGGTGTGCCAAAAAGTGGCAATGTGAAAAAGATAGAGTTTGAAAACATCTAAAAGTGCTTCAAAATCCGCTCTGACTTTTTTTCACCTATCTAGGTACCAAACATGGAAAGTAAGGCCTGACCCTTATCGAATATCTGATTTGAAATTGGATACTCGATATTATTGGAGATCCAATATTATATCAGATACCCAATAATGCTTAAAATATATATAATATGAAATAATAAATTAGTTATTACATTATATAATTATAAAATAGTAAATATATTTTATATTATGTATGAAGATTAATATTTTTTATATTTCAAAAATCATTCACAAATATTAATATTAGTAAAATATAATATAATAGTATAATATATTATATAATATAATAATATAACAATAATACATGACCTAATATATAGTATTATAATATAAAATATAATATAATATCATATCATTTAATAATATAATAATATAATATAATAGTAATATATTATAATATAAAGTAATATAATATAATACACTACTTGACCTGCGAGGTGTTTGAAACCACATGATGACGTGGCAGATATCGGATACCCAATATCTATCAGTAGTTATAAAAAAAACACACAACCCACGGGCTTATTCTCATAGGGTTTTATTGTGTTTAGCGCTCGAATATCATATTCAAGATCAAATATATGATATTAGGTTTTTTTTTCTTTTTTTTTTTCCTTTTTTTTTTATCAATTTTAATATAAATTTAATAGATTTTATCATGAATTTATTAGTTTTAGTTGAATTTAGGGTTTTTTTGATAGAAATTATTAAAATTAAGGTTTTTTTTAATATATATTATGTTTTGCAAATTAATAGGAATGGCTCATCAAAATGATGACACTGAGGCAAGAAATAATATTCCTCATAACCCCCCACCAAACGATCTAGTGCCCCTACAAAACCGTCCACCAAATGATCCTCTACCCCCTCAAAACCCTCCTTGAATCAAGGAATTGATAAATGAAAATCTCACCAAATTGCGGGGTTTACGAAGAACATACAATAATGTACCTACATTAGCTCCTATGTTATCCACATTAAACACCATAGTGGATAACATTCAAACCCTTACCAACCAATAAAATGCCACTCTTCGTTGGTGTGATGAAATGCATGAGATGTTTGATGATGGCTTGGACTATGATGAGGCTACGACCCTCAATATAACCAAAGAGGATTTGGCTGGCCTTTTTGCAAACTCAAAAATGAGTATACCAGTCAACAAGAAAAAAACCCAAACTATTAATTAAAAGGTGCACAAATGATGCCATATGTGCAAACTTTTGGGATCATTGTTGGATGGTTTTTGATATCCCTCCACATAACAATTTAGAGGTGCCATTTTATTTCCTTAGAAAATTATATGCAGAATTTGTGTTGAAACTCAAAGTGAACTATTGGAGCATGAAGCCCAACATGGGTGTAGGACTAGGAACTCCTCAGGATAGACCCTCTTCCCAATGGAAGAAAGATGGTACTTTTGTCCCCCCTACTGATATCTCCCCCCCTCCTCGAGTGTAGCATCTTGATATTATGGCAGAGGCTAGCTCTTAGACCATCAAAAGCATCCATAGGCTAAGTAGCCTATTGATATCTTATGCTAGGCCAGTCCTACCTCCCTATGTTGATGATGTTGGTGTCAGTTCATCATCGGCTAGCTCATCACACATTTTTGTGCCTCACACTTGCAATATGTGCAAGAATATTTCCCTGGATCCCATAGGTGATCTTCCTACATATCATTTTGTATTAGACGAGGATACACCAGACACATGTGCAAAGGCTACAAGCCCTAATGCAAGAGAGGAGGAGAATGCAAAGGCATGGACTCCTTCGGTGTCAGTATATGTATACATTTTTTTGTTATGACATATGCTATTTAAATTTGATTTTTATAATAGAAAAATTTTAATTTTTAAGCCATACTGACTTATACATTTATGTGATCTTCATTCATGTTTAGTTGATGATCGAGGAGGAGCTCAGATATATTGATGATGCCACGCTCTCAGCCATTTCATTTGGCCTTGAGACATCTACGGTACGTTATTTTGTGTTCTCATTATTTTTTATATTTGATATTATAGCATATATGGTTGCTAATCTTTATTTTATCTTGCAAGTACCATCTGTCCTAGGATGACAAAGTGTGGAGGATGAGCCAACACCTATTGACAAAGGAAAGGTAATTAGGTGCTTTCTATTTGATTAAATATCGATGCATTCTTGTAAAATTTTTGTGGTAATGAAATTTAATTACATTCTTTATTGTATATAGGGTGTGGCTACTGGTGATGAGCTCGTACAAATTCTATGTCGTAGACGCTCAAGAATTTCCATTCGCACCGAGAGCCCTATTGTATGTATAAGTATCATTTATTTTTTATTTTCCTTATCTTCATAAATAAATTCAAAAATAATTTATTTATTATTAACAACTACTATTTTGTATCTCATTGGAGACTCCTAGTGCACATGAGATTCAACAAGAGAGTTATGTAGATTTGATGATGCAATCACTATATCCTGAGGAGGAGCCTACACTAGTAAGTCATAGTTTGAATTCATGATTAAATATGTTATAAATTTAGCATGCTATGAATTATAATGTTATAGTTTAAGTTTTAGATTCATTTGACAAACATATTTGAACATACACAACCCACAATCAGTGAGGTACGAGCATTGCCCAAGGCATACGAGAGGACTCCTGACTGACACAAGAAGTCGATGAGAGAGGTATTTATTATGAAAGTTTAATAGTATAAATCTTCATTAAAAAAAGATCATTATGCATTTGATTAATTCAATGTTAGATATAAAGAATCATATAAATTTAGTAGTCTAACTTTGGGTTTTCATTTTTTGTTTATGTAGGAGGCATCCAATCCACCTAGTGCAGTCAAGAGGCTGCATTTTGATGATCCACCAGCACCCTATGATAGTATAGTTGTCATAGGATGCATCATGAGACATTTTGAGATAGCATATGCCACATTGTTTATAGAAACATTGATATTATACACATTCTGATGGCATGATTAGCCACATTTTGTATATGGATCTATGTATTTTGATATATATTTGTGTACTTTGTTTATGGATACATGATCTTTGATATATATTTGTGTAATTTATCTATGGATACATGTATTTTGATATATATTTTTGTCATTTATGTGCACAATGATATACATATTAATTTAGTATCCAATATTGTTTAATTTATCGTGGATCATGTGTATTGTTCATGTTTAGGGAATATCACTAATTTTCATCATGTTTGTTATATTCAATTCAAATGCAATAATTTATGAAAATCATTTTAACAATTTTTATTATCAAATTTGGATGCAATGTTTAATTTGAAGTGCTATCATGACATAAAGACACTTGTTAACCTCATCCACAAGGTTCACATAACCCATACTAAATGACTTAACAAAACTAGCTTCATTAATGCATGCAATAATTTCATACCTTATATACATGTTTCCAACCTTGTATGGTCATTTTCAAACCCCTAACTAACTCTTTGCACTCATTTTCACTTTGCAAGAAAAAATTGCAAAAGTTGCAAAATTGCAATTTTGCATCTTTTGCAACTTTTGCAATTTTGAACAATTTTTGATATAACTTTAAATTCCTAATTAGATAAGTTCACCAAACTTGGTAAGGGGTTATTGATAGCCCTCATGAGCTCTGAGTTACAACCCTCAAAAGATCAACCTCGAAATGCACTTAGAGCACCTTGGGGACTCCTCGATATGGGGTGGTCACAGATGATGGAGGGTCTTCATGGCTAGAACAAGGGTGTCCCTAGGGTTCACCTACCCATTCAAAGCTAATGGTGTTGATGATTTGATGTCAAGATCAACAGTTTCAAAGTTACGTTGTGGTGCACCTATGAACTGAGGCACACTGCGAATTTTGGCATCGAGCGAGATTGCTGTGATGAATCCAAACAGAATATGATCTCCCAAAAATGAGATACATTATTTTAGGCCTCACCAAAACCATCTTATAGAATTCAACATTTCATCAATAGCCCTCACGAGCTTTGAGTTATGACCCTTGAAAGATCGACCTTGAAATGCACTTAGAGCACCTTGGAGACTACTTAGTATGGGGTGGCCGCAAATGATGGAGGGCCTCTGTGGCCAAAAAAAGAGTGTCACTAGGGTTCACCTATCCATATAAAGCTAATGGCATAGACGATTTGATGCCAAGATCAGCGATTTTAAAGTTATGTTGTGGTGCACCTATGAAATGAGGCACACTACAAGTTTTGGCATCGAGGAGATCGCTATGCTGAATCCAAATAGAATGTGATCTCTCAAAAATGTGATAGATTATTTTAGGCCTAGGCATCACCGTCCTATAGAATTTAACATTTCATTGATAGTCCTCATGAGCTCCAAGTTACGACCCTTAGAAGATCGACCTCGAAATGCACTTAGAGCACCTTGGAGACTACTTAGTACTAGCTGCTCGTGGATGATTGATGGTCTTTGTGGCTAGAAAAAGGGTTTCACTAGGGTTCACATGCCCATCTAAAGCTAATGGCACTGATGATTTGTCGCCAAGATCAATGGTTTCAAAGTTACGCTGTGGTGCACCTATGAACTGAGGCATACTACAAGTTTTGGCATCGAGCGAGATCACTGTGTCGAATCCAAATGGAATGTGATCTCTCAAAAATGAGATAGTTTATTTTAGGCATCGACATCACCATCCTATAGAATTCAATGTTTCATCAATAGCCCTCACGAGCTCTGAGTTACAATCCTCAGAAGATTGACCTCAAAATGCACTTAGAGCACCATGGAGACTACTTGGTACGAGCTGCCCGTGGATGATGGAGGTCTTTGTGGACGATTCGATGCCAAGATTAGTGGTTTCAAAGTTATGTTGTGGTGCACCTATGAACTGAGGCACATTGCAAATTTTGGCATTGAGCGAGATCGTTGTGTTGAAACCAAATAGAATGTGCTCTCTAAAAAATGAGATAGGCTATTTTAGGCCTTAGCATCACCATCCTATAGAATTTGACATTTCATTGATAGCCCTCACATGCTTTGAGTTATGGCCCTCAGAAGATCGACCTCGAAATGCACTTAGAGCACCTTGGAGACTACTTAGTACAGGCTGCCCATGTATGATGGAGGGTCTCTGTGGCTAGAAAAGGGTGTCACTAGGGTTCACCCACCCATCCATAGCTACCAAGATCAATGGATTTAAAGTTACATTGTGGTGCACCTATGAACTAAGGCACACTGCGAGTTTTGGCATCGAGTGAGATCATTATGCTGAATCCAAATGGAATGTGATCTCTCAAAAATGAGATAGCTTATTTTAGGCCTTGGCATTACCATCCTATAGAATTCAATGTTTCATTGATAGCCCTCATGAGCTCCAAGTTACGACCCTTGGAAGATTGACCTCAAAATGCACTTAGAGCACCTTGGAGACTACTCGATACAGGTTGCCCATGGATGATGGAGGGTCTCTGTGGCTGGAACAAGGGTGTCACTAGGGTTCACCCGTTCATTCGGAGCTAATGGCACTAATGATTTGATGCCAAGATTAGCAGTTTCAAAGTTATGTTGTGGTGCACCTATGAACTGAGGCATACTACAAGTCTTGGCATCAAGTGAGATCACTGTGCTGAATCCAAACGAAATGTGATCTCTCAAAAATGAGATATATTATTTTAGGCATTGGCATCATCGTCCTGTAGAATTTGACATTTCATTGATAGCCCTCATGAGCTCTGAGTTACGACCCTTGGAAGATCAACCTTGAAATGCACTTAGAGCACCTTGGAGACTACTCGGTATAGGCTACCCGCAGATGATGGAAGGTCTCCGTGGTTGGAACAAGGGTGTCACTAGGGTTCACCCACCCATCCAGAGCTAATGACATTGATGATTTGATGCCAAGATTAGTGATTTCAAAGTTACACTATGGTGCACCTATGAACTAAGGCACACTGCGAGTTTTGGCAACAAGCAAGATCACTGTGCTAAATCCAAATGAAATGTGATCTTTCAAAATGAGATAGATTATTTTAGGCCTCAACATCACCATCCTATGGAATTTTGTGTTTCATCAATAGCCCTCACAAGATCTAAATTATGACCCTCGAAAGATCAACCTCGAAATGCACTTAGAGCACCTTGGACACTACTCGGTATGGGGTGGCCACAAACAATAGAGGTTCTTTGTGGCCAAAACAAGGGTGCCACTAGGGTTTACCCACCCATCTGAAGCTAATGGCCCTAATGATTTGATGCCAAGATAAAATATATTAATGAGATGGTAGCTAACCAAAGCTTAGAAGATTATTTTTCTAGTATTGTAAAAGTTTTTTGTGAGAACCTTGCTACTGAAAATTTAGAGTATATGCATTTTTCCTAATGATTCTAAGCATGAATGCAAGATGGATCCATTTCTCGAGAGCATTCAATAGGTTGATAGTTGTTATGAACTTTTAGCTACCTTAATAAAAAGGAGGGGACTCCTTGACCATGTAGGAAGAGTTGGCATGGTTATAATAATGCATGGTAACCATGATCAACCAAAAAAAAGGAGAAACACTATTAATTTGGAATTTGGGTGACTTGTAGTGATGTAGAGTAAGCACAAGGAAGCACCAAACAATCAACCTTCTACCCCCAAACCTCCAAACTCCACAAGGGCTAGGAAAAGGCTACGATTCACTTCCAAATGGATACTACTCTAATATTACAACTTTCCAATAGGGTCACAAACCCAACTCTCCAAAGAAGACAAGAATCCAACTTCTTCATACTTGGATCAATAATGGACTACTACCCCCAACTTGGCAAAAGTGAGCTTATGGTGTTCCCAACCTTTCTAAAACCAATGATGGCTTGATGGTTCTTTCAAAAATTTTCCCTTCCAAATTGGTAATAATCATTTCATCAATTACAATTATCCATTTTGGTGTTCTAGAACTTTCGTGCCAATTATAATTATGAGATATGTAGGGTTCCTGTTCATTATCATGTTCAGCATGGTCAATTATGCAATCTACATTATGACCTGGTAGCATTTCCTCCTCAAATTTTTAATTCTCTAAATTTTCAATTCTGACATTATCATTTTCAATTGGTACATTTTCATTTCCCAACTACACATACTCATTATCTGACTCTATGATTTCACCTTCACCTAATTCATCGTCAACTTGATTGGCATTTAACGTACCTTGTTTGTTCCTTTAGTGTTCTATTTTGTCCCTTTCCCTATATGTTGGAATGTCTTCATTGGATACCTTCCTTTTGCATTTAGCCTTTTGATAACTGTTGCTCCCCATTCAGATGACAATATCAGACACCTAGGGATATATTATCAAACTTTTTTTTATTGTTTGGGCCCCAAAACATGACTTTTCCTAAAACCCATGAAAAAGGCCCACAAAAAGTGATGTTGTCGGGTTTGCAGTGATAAGGAATATTTTGGGAAAATAATGCCAGTAAACATCAGGTATCCCATTTCAAATCAGATACCCAATTTCAAATTGAATATTTGATATTGGTCGGCACCAAATTATTGGAGGGAAAAATGAATTCATGAGTTACCACTAATGAGCTATGAAATAAATAAATAAATAATATATAATCTAAAAATATATGATATGACTAATGAGTTATGACTAATCTATAAATATAGAACATATATGTATGTATGTATGTATGTATGTATGTATGTATGTATGAAATTAAATTAAATTATATTATTATTATTTAATATAATAATCTAACTATTAATATATAATAATATATTACGTTATTATTATTATTATAATAATCTATAACTATAATATATATTATTATATTATAATATTACTATTTTTACTACATTATTATTAAATATAATAATATAATATATTATATATATGTTATTAATATATAATAATATATTATGTTATTAGTATTATTATAATCTATAAATATAATATATATATATATATATAGGATTATTATGCTATATTATTATTATTTTTACTATATTATTATATTTTTGCTATATTATTTGTATTTGTTACTATAACAACATATAATAATCGTTTATATGGGTCAAAAAGGGCCATAGGATGCCCTATGACCCCTTTTGACACATTTCATGATGACATATGCCGTTAGGGGTCCTTGGACCCCTAGGGACATATTACAATTGTTTATAAGGGTCTAAAGTGGTCATAGGATGACCTATGACCACTTTCGACACATTTTATTATAACATATGTCGCTAGGGGTCCTAGGAACCCTAGGAACATATTACAATCATTTATATGGGTTGAAAGGGGCCATAGGATGATCTATGACCCCTTTAAACACATTCCATGATGACATATGTCTCTAGGGGTCCTAGAACCACTAGAGACATATTAGAATCATTTATATGGGTCGAAAGGGGCCATAGGATTACCTATGATCCCTTTCGACACATTTTATTACAAGATATGTCACTAAGGGTCCTAAGACCCCTAGGGACATATTACAATCATTTATATGGGTTGAAAGGGGATATAGGATTACCTTTGACCATTTTCGAGACATTTTATTACAACATATGTCCCTAGGGGTCCTAAGACCCCTAAGGACATATTACAATCATTTATATGGGTCGAAAGGGGCCATTGGATGACCTATGACCCCTTTCAACACATTTTATTACAACATATGTCTCTAAGAGTCTTAGGACCCCTAGGGACATATTAGAATCATTGATATGGGTCGAAAGGGGCCATAGGATGACCTATGACCCCTTTCGACATATTTTATATGACATATGTCTCTAGGGGTCCTAGGACCCCTTAGGACATATTATAATTGTTTATATAGATCAAAAGGGCCCATAGGATTACCTATGACCCCTTTCGACATAATTTATTACAACATATGTCGCTAGGGGTCACATGTTATAATCATTTATATAGGACGAAAGGGGCCATAGGATGACATCTGACCCCTTTCAACACATTTTATTACAACATATGTCTTTAGGGGTCCTATGACACCTAGGGATATATTACAATCGTTTATATGGGTCAAAAGGGGCCATAGGATGACCTATGACCCCTTTCAACACATTTTATTACAACATATGACTCTAGGAGTCTTAGGACCCCTAGAGACATATTAGAATCATTTATATGGGTCAAAAGGGGCCATAGGATGACATATGTCTCTATGGGTCCTAGGACCCCTAAAAACATATTATAATCATTTATATGGGTTGAAAGGGGCCATAGGATGACCTATGACCTCTTTTGACACATTCCATGATGACATATGTCTCTAGGCATCCTAGGACCCCTAGGGACATATTAGAATCATTTATATGGGTCGAAAGGGGCCATAGGATTACCTATGACCCCTTTCAACACATTTTATTACAACATATGTCCCTAAGAGTCTTGGGTCCCCTAGGGTGACTTGTCATGTCCCCTTTTCAAATAATTAAAAATAATAATCTTTGTTAAGGCAGGCAGGCTCAGAAAGGTGAAGTTTCGGCAAAAGGGGCTAATATTTGGAAACAAATGGACTAACAAATAAAAATTATTATTAAAATATGTTTTATTAACCCCTCTTGGACGTGATTTAGGGTTATGCCCTCTTTTAAGAAATTTGGAGGCATTTTGGGCTTATTCCGAAACTTGATTTTCGCTTATTGCTTTGTTGTTCTTCAAAGGATGCTAAACCTATGGAGAAGGAGACCCAAGGATGGGAGTTTAAAGCCATTCCATGTGCAAGCTCATGCAGAGTTTTCCCTTGTGCTAAACAGTGTAAATTTGTAAGTTTTCGGGTGTGTTTTTATGTAAGAGTTTGGTGTTTCCGGTTGAGTATTTCATATCAGTTTGGGTTGCTGCTATATTTTACACTTTTAGAAGTTAAAATAGAGCTAAATATATTTATTGGGTCGTGGTTAAACTTTTGTGATAGATTATTAGTGTTTTGTGGTGTTTCCGAGCTATTTTGTGTTATTTTTGAGAGCCCGATGAGCATTGATTTTGCCCTCCATTTGGGAGCTGTTGTATAAATATTATACAGATTTGAAAATTTCATTTTTTAGGCTGTTATGCTGCTGAAATTTTTTCAAAAATGTCCACTTTCATATCTATTAATAATATGTGAAGCTGTGAAGTTTTTGGCACTATTTCGGGCATACCCGATTTGGGGTTTATTAAGAAATTGGTGGATCTTTGAAATATTGGTTGTTTGATTTTAAAAATATGATTAGAGGCTTGAAATATCATATAAAATTAGAGGAAGAGACATTTTAGTGGCATCAAAGCTATGATCTTGCCAGCCTGAGAGTTTGTAGAAGTTTGCATGCAACCAAGTGAAAGAGATATTTGCAGCGAGAAAAGAATAAAGAAATTTTGATCAAACCTCTAGTTAAAAGTAAAAGTAAAAAATCCAAGGAAGGAAAAAGTATGGCTGATCAAGATGAGATGGAAAAGAAATTTTTTCAAAACATCCAAAATACTCAGAAGTAAACAGTGGATAGTTTGGCAGAAACTAGAGAGGCTTTGCAGATATTGATAGAAAAATTGCAAGGAGTTGCATCTATTAATGAGAAAGGGAGCACTTCAGAGGAGCCAAGAAATCTGAAATCCACACCCTCTAAATCAACAAAAACTATTTTCCTACCTGCAAATGAGCCACCAGTACCAAATTCATCCCTTAATCCCGTGGAAGAGGTTACAGGTAACTTGATTGCATTAAGAGCTACTTACAATGGCTTAGATGATGACTTTCACAGTTCAGTTCCTTTTAGAGAATATGTGGATATGATGAACACTTTGATGCCCAAGAAAGAGTACAGGAGGGAGCATGACATAAGTGGAAGAGAGCTCAAAAATAAAATAAGCAAGTTTACAACACCTACTTTTGATGGAACAAATAAAATTTCAGCTAGAGCATGGCTACAAAAATTGCAGACCTTCTTCACACTTAACCCCATGAAGGAGAGTGATGCTGTTCAATTTGCAAGTCTACACTTGGAAGATGCAGCCTATGATTGGTGGTATCATGGAATGACTACTCAAGGTCATGATCAGGTAACTACATTTGATGATTTCAGTAAAAGAGTGATAGATAGATTTGACCTCAAGGATGATGAAAAGTACTTTAAAGAATTGTCAAAGTTGAAGCAAACCAAATCAGTTAATGAGTATATAGAAGAGTTTCAAAAAGTGGCTGTTATGGTACCTAATATGAGTGAAAAGAGGATTGTTTATCTTTTTCTTGATGGTTTGAAAGATTTTGTTAAGGGTTTGGTTAAGGCTTTCTCACCCTCAACCTTACAGGAAGCTATCAAAAGAAGCTTGCAACTCTAAACTTGTGTGCCTATGAAACTAGTCACTAATCAAAAACCCCCAAATCTTGGGCAACATAAAGGGAATTTTCAAAAAAAGACTTTTCCAACACTACCATCAAAAGATGTGATAAATGTGGCAAAAAATAAGGTAGATGAAGAGACTAGGAGTGAATTACGAAGGAAAAAGCTTTGTTTCACTTGTAGAGAACCATGGGTTCTGGGACACAGATGTTTGGGGAAAGGTCAAGTGCACTATATTGAAGTTGCTTCAAAATCTGATTCAGATGAGCATGAGGAATTTCATGACACTAAGGAGGAGGAAGAAGAAGAGAAAGAAAAAGAAATCAGCAAGGATGACACTTTAGCAGCATTATTTGGAGTCCCAAGATACCATCCCTTTCGAATTTGAGGGGTACTAGCAGGGCAAAGGTTGACAGTTCTTGATAGTGGGGCAACTCACAATTTTATTGATGAGAGATTTGTCATGATAAGAGGGCTTAAAGCAGAAGATTTTGAGAGATTCAATGTTACTGTAGCTGATGGATTCACTGTGCCTTGCACACGGGTGGTGAAACAACTCAAGATGACCTTAGGAGATTATGAGTTATGTGATGACTTCTATGTGGTTGGCATTGGGGAGACAAATCTTGTATTGGTGTTCAATGGTTGCACTCTATTGGAGGCTATTACATGAACCATCAAACTATGGAGTTTAAATTTTATTCCAATGGGAAAGAAGTCATATTAAGAGGCTTATCAAATGGAGCACCTAAGGTGGTCTTTGCAAAGAGGATGGAGAGGACTTTTCGAAGAGGACAAGTAGCATGATCAGAAGGAGTCATAATCCATCCAACAAGCTCTCCAAAGAATCAAGGTAATTTTCATTTTGAAATTCAAAATATTCTTGATAAGCATAGTATAGTTTTCAATGACTTACCTCCAGGATTACCACCAGATAGAGGTTTTGAGCATGTTATAGAGTTAGAACAGGGTGCCAAACCAGTTATAACAACCCCATACCACCATCCAAGAGGTTATAAGGAAGAAATTAAAAAAACTATTAAAGAACTCCTGGACATGGTATTCATAAGGCCTAGCTCTAGTCCATTTGCATCATCTGTGGTACTTGTCAAGAAAAAGGATGGTACAATGAGAATGTGTATAGACTACAAGGCTCTAAACAAGAAGACCATAAAAAATAGGTATCCCATACCCTATGTAGATGAACTCATTGATGAGTTACATGGTGTTGTATACTTCTCAAAAATTGATTTAAGATCAGGGTACCATCAAATCTGAATGAGGAGTGAAGATGTGGAAAAGACTGCTTTCAGATGTCACTATGGGCACTTTGAATTTCTTGTTATGCCATTTGGCCTCACTAATGCACCTGCAACATTCCAATCTTGTATGAATAAGGTATTCAACCAGCATCTTCGAAAATTTGTTTTGGTATTTTTTGATGATATCTTGATTTACAGTAAAACAAGGGAAGAGCATCTAAAGCACATAGACACTATTTTGGAAATCTTGGAGCAGCAATCCATCTATGCTAAGCTATCTAAATGTGGGTTTGGTTTGACAGAGATCCTATATTTGGGACATATTATAAGTTCTAAAGGAGTATAGGTTGATCAACAAAAAATCCAAGCAATTTTGGATTGGCCTCCACCCACTAATCTTACACAGTTGAGAGGTTTCTTCAGGTTGTGTAGCTACTATAGGAGATTTGCCAAGGGATTTTCTTAGCTTGCTGTCACCTTGACTGATTTGACAAAGAAATGAGCTTTTGTTTGGATAGAAGAGGCACAAAAAACATTTGATAAGCTTAAGGAGGTAATGAGTTCATGCCCTGTGCTTGCAATTCCAGATTTCTCTTTACCTTTTCTTGTTGAATGTGATGCTTCTAGAGAAGGTATAGGGGCTGTCCTAATTCAAAGGGGACATCCAATAGCATTTGAGAGTAGAAAATTAAATCAATCAAAGAAAGGTTACTCCATCTATGATAAGAAAATGTTGGCAATCACGCATGCACTTCATAAGTTAAGACAATATTTGGTATGTGGGAGATTCATTGTAAAGATAGACCATAATAGCCTTAGGTTCTTCTTGAAACAAAGGGATTTGAATGATCATCAACAAAAATGGGTAAGAAAATTGCAAGCTTATGATTTTGATATTGAATACATGAAAGGAAAGAATAATGTGGCTGCTGATGCTCTCTCAAGAAAGCCCACTTTTTGTTCCTTAACATCTATCTCTGCTGATTGGAAAGTCTCCATAATTTCAGAGTATGCTAAAGATTCCTTTGCCACCAAGATTTTGGATATGTTAGTGGATGATAATAGGTACAAGGTTGTTGATGAATTGATTTATTACAAGAACAGGATCTTCTTAGTGCCAAGATCAAAAACTAAGGAGAGGATATTGCAGGCCTTTCATGACACACCTTTGGCTGGTCATCAGGGATACTTCAAGACATATAGACAAATTTGAGAGCACTTTTCATGGAAGGGTATGAATGAGGATGTCCTTAAACACATTAAGGAATGTATGGTATGCCAACAAAGCAAGAGTGAGCAAAATTTTCTTGCAGGGTTGTTGCAGCCACTTCCTATTCCTAAACAAAAATGGAAAAGTATTTCCATGGACTTCATCACTGGGTTGCCCAAGGTTCAAGGTAAGGATTGCATATATGTGGTGGTAGATAGACTAACTAAGTATGCACATTTCTTTCCTATCACATTTGATTTCAGGGCATCACAAGTGGCTGAATTATTCTTCAAGGAAATTTTTAGATTACATGGCTTGCCTAGAAACATTGTCAGTGACCGGGATAGTAGATACCTCAGCTCTTTTTGGAAGGAGCTCTTTCATTTGGCAGGAACTAAACTCAC
Source organism: Cupressus sempervirens (assembly GCA_028749045.1). NCBI lineage: Eukaryota > Viridiplantae > Streptophyta > Pinopsida > Cupressales > Cupressaceae > Cupressus > Cupressus sempervirens. The sequence continues at coordinate 807,216,555 of CM053786.1, read as the reverse complement.
TCCCAGTACTAGCTATCACCCTCAAATAGGTGGACAAACAGAGATAGTTAATAAATGGATAGAGGGATATTTGAGGAACTATGTTTCAAATCAATAACATGCTTGGGTGAAATGGTTGCACCTATGGGAGTATTGTTACAATACATCTCATCACATGTCTATTGGTATGCCATCTTTTCATGCTCTTTATAGTTATGATGCCCTTTCCTTTGTTGATCTAGTACTTTCAGATAGCAGAGTACATGCAGCAAGTGATTTAGTCAAGCAAAGCCAAGACATAATAAGGTCCCTCAAGGATAATCTACAACATGCATAGAACCAACATAAGTTGTATGTTGATAGGAAAAGGACTAAAAGATCTTTTGAGGTGGGAGATTTGGTATTTTTTAGGTTGCAGCTGTACAAGAAAAGCACCTTGAAGAGGAGTGGGGCAGAGAAACTCAAGCCAAGGTTCTATGGGCCTTATAAGATCATCAAGAAGGTAGGAGAGGTAGCTTATGAATTGGAGCTCCCACCAAACAGAAAAATACATAATATTTTCCATGTATCTTGCTTGAAGAAGGTTCTAGGCCAGCAAATCATAGTATCTATAGAATTACCACCTCTTGATGATGAAGTAAAATTATTTTTGGTACCAGAAGAGATTTTGGATACAAGAGAGAAAAGATGGAGAAATAGGAACATCATAGAGCATTTGGTCAAATGGAAAGGATTACCACTGGAGTATACAACTTGGGAAGGAGAAAATATTCTTGAGAATTCCAACCTTCATTGCTTGAGGACAAGAAATATTTGGGAGGGGAGGACTTGTCATGTTCCCTTTTCAAATAATTAAAAGTAATAATCATTGCTAAGATAGGCAGGCTCAAAAAGGTGAAGTTTCGGCAAAAGGGGCTAATGTTTGGAAAACAATGGACTAATAAATAAAAATTATTATTAAAATATATTTTTTTAACCCCTCTTGGACATGAGTTAGGGTTATGCCCTCTTTTAAGAGATTTGGAGGCATTTTGGGCTCATTCCGAAACTTGATTTTCGCTTATTGCTTTGTTGTTCTTCAGAGGCTGCCAAACCTATGGAGAAGGAGACCTAAGGACAAGATATTTTAGGTTTCTAGGAAGGCTAAGGATAGGATTTTAAATCCATTCCATGTGCAAGCTCATGCAGAGTTTTCCCTTATGCTGAACAGTGCAACTTTGTGGGTTTTTGGGTGTGTTTTTTTGTAAGAGTTTGGTGTTTTCGGTTGAGTATTTCATATCAGTTTGGGTTGCTTCTATATTTAAGACTTTAAGATGTTAAAATAGATCTAAATATATGTATTAGGTCATGGTTAAACTTTTTTGATAGATTATTAGTGTTTTGTGGTGTTTCCGGGCTATTTTATGCTATTTTCGAGAGCCTGATGAGCATTGTTTTTGCCCTCCATTTGGGAGCTGTTGTGTAAATGTTATAAAAATTTAGAAATTTAATTTTGTAGGCTATTATTCTATTGAAATTTTTGTAAAAATTTCCACTTTTAAATCTATTAATAATATGTGAAGCTGTGAAATTTTTGGCACTATTTCGAGCATACCCGATTTGGGGTTTATTGAAAAATTGGTGGATCTTTGAAATATTGGTTGTTTGATTTTAAAAATCTGATTAGAGGCTTGAAATATCATATAAAATCATAAAAAGAAAAATTTCATGACATTACAATCATTTATATAGGTCGAAAGGGGCAATAGGATGGCCTATGACCACTTTCGATACATTTCATGATGACATATGTCACAAGGGGTCCTAAGACCACTAGGGACATATTAGAATCATTTTTATGGGTTGAAAGGGGCTATAGGATTACCTATGACCCCTTTCAACACATTCCATGATGACATATGTCTCTAGGGTCCTAAGACCCCTAGCGAGATATTATAATCATTTATATGTGTTAAAAGGGGCCATAGGATGACCTATGGCCCCTTTTGACACATTTCATGATGACATATGTCTCTAGTGGGACATATTAGAATTATTTATATGGGTCGAAAGGGGCCATAGGATTATCTATGACCCCTTTCAAAACATTTTATTACAACATATGTTGCTAGGGGTCCTCGGACCCCTAAGGACATATTACAATTGTTTATATGGGTCAAAAGGGGCCATAGGATTACCTATGACCCTTTTTGACACATTTTATTAAAACATATATCCCTATAGGTCCTAGGACCCCTAGAGACATATTACAATCATTTATATGTGTCAAAAGGGGCCATAGGATGACCTAAGACACCTTTGACACATTATATTACAACATATGTCTCTAAGGGTTTTAGGACCTCTAAGGACATATTACAATTGTTTATATGGGTTCAAAGGGGCCATAGGATGACCTATGACCATTTTTGACACATTCCATGATGACATATGTCTCTAGGGGTCCTAAGACTCCTAGGAACATATTATAATCATTCATATGGATTGAAAGGGACCATAGGATGACCTAGATCCCTTTTGACACATTCCATGATGACATATGTCTCTAGGGGTCTTAGGACCCCTAGGGGCATTTTAGAATCATTTATATGGGTCGAAAGGGGCCATAGGATTACCTATGACCCCTTTCGACACATTTTATTACAACATATGTTGCTAGGGTCCTAGGACCCCTAGGGACATATTACGATCATTCATATGGGTCAAAAGGGGCCATAGGATGTCCTATAACCCTTTTTGACACATTTTATTACAACATATGCCCTTAAGGGCCCTAGGACCCCTAGGGACATATTACAATCATTTGTATGGGTTGAAATAGGCCATAGGATGACCTATGACCACTTTCAACATATTTTATTACAAAATATGTCTCTAAGAGTCTCAGGACCCCTAGGGACATATTATAATCATTTATATGGGTTGAAAGGGGCCATAGGATGAGCTATGACCCCTTTTGACACATTCCATGACGACATATGTCACTAGGTGTCCTAGGACTCCTAAGGACATATTATAATCATTTATATGGGTTGAAAGGAGCCATAGGATTACCTATGACCCCTTTCGACACATTTTATTACAACATATGTCGCTAGGCATCTTAGGACCCTTAGGGACATATTACAATTATTTATATGGATCGAAAGAAGCCATAGGATGACCTATGACCCTTTTTGACACATTTTATTACAACATATGTCGCTAAGGGTCCTAGGACCCGTAGGAACATATTACAATCATTTATATGGGTTGAATGGGGCCATATGATGACCTATGACCCCTTTTGACACATTTTATTACAACATATGCCTCTAGGAGTCTTCGGACCCCTAGGGACATATTAAAATCATTTATATGGGTCGAAAGGGGCCATAGGATGACCTATACTAGCTTTCAAGATATTTCACAATGACATATGTCTCTAAGGGTCCTAGGACCCCTAGGGACATATTATAATCATTTATATGGATAAAAAAGAACTATAGGATGACCTATGACCCCTTTTGACACATTTCATGATGACATATGTCGCTAGGGGTCCTAGGACCCCTAGGGACATATTATAATGGATTATATGGGTTGAAAGGGGCCATAGGATGACCTATGACCCCTTTCGACACAGTCCATGACAACATATGTCTCTAGGTGTCCTAGGACCCCTTGGGACATATTAGAATCATTTATATAGGTCAAAAGGGGCCATAGGATTACCTATGACCCTTTTCGACACATTTTATTACAACATATGTTACTAGTGGTCTTTGGACCCCTAGGGACATATTACAATTGTTTATATAGATCGAAAGGGGCCATCGAATGGCCTATGACCCCTTTCGACACATTTATTACAACATATGTCCCTAGGGGTCCTAGGACCCCTAAGGACATATTACAATTGTTTATATGGGTTGAAAGGGGCCATAGGATGACCTATGTAGCCTTTCGACACATTCCATGTTGACATATGTCTTTAGGGGTCCTAGGACTCTTAGGACATATTATAATCATTTATATGGGTCAAAAGGGGTCATACGATGACCTATGACCCCTTCGACACATTCCATGATGACATATGTCTTTAGGGGTCCTAAGACTGCTAGGGACATCTTTAAATATTTTATATGGGTCGAAAGGGGCCATAGGATGACCTATGACCCCTTTCGACACATGTCATGATGACATATGTCTCAAGGGGTCTTAGGACCCCTAGGGACATATTAGAATCATTTATATAGGTCGAGAGGGGCCATAGGATTACCTATGACCCCTCTCGATACATTTTATTAAAACATATGTCACTAGGGGTCCTAGTACCCCTAAGGACATATTACAATCATTTATATGGGTCGAAAGAGGCCATAAGATGACCTATGAACACTTTTGACACATTTCATCACAACATATGTCTCTAGGGGTCCTAGGACCCTTAGGAACATATTATAATTATTTATATGGATTGAAAGGGGCCATAAGATGACCTATGACCCCTTTCATCACATTCAATCATGACATATGTCTCTAAATGTCTTAGGACCCCTAGGTACATATTAAAATCATTTATATGGGTTGAAAGGGGCCATACAATAACCTATGACCCCTTTGACCCCTTTCAACACATTCTATGATGACATATGTCTCTAGGGTTCTTAGGACCCCTAGGAAAATATTATAATTGTTTATATGAGTCAAAAGGGGTCATAGGATGACCTATGGCCACTTTGAACACATTCCATGATGACATATGTCTTTAGAGATCTTAGGACCCCTAGGGATATATTAGAATCATTTATATGGGTTGAAAGGGGCCATATGATGACCTATGACCCCTTTTGACACATTCCATGATGACATATGTCTCTAGGGGTCTTAGGGCCCCTAGGGACATATTGTAATCATTTATATGGGTCAAAAGGGGTCATAGGATGACCTATGACCCCTTTCAACACATTTCATGATGACATATGTCTCTAGGGTTCTTAGGACCCCTAGGAACATATTATAATCTTTTATATGGGTCGAAAGGGGCCATAGGATGACCTATGACCCCTCTCCACACATTTCATCACAACCTATGTCCCTAGGGGTGCTACGACCCCTAGGGATGCATTTGGTTTGTTCCAATGCATCAAAATGGGTCATATGTTAACCTATGACCCCTCGTGACACATTTCATGACAATTTATGTCCCTAATACCCCTAGGGCCCTTAAGGATCCATTAGGAATGCATCAAAAGGGGACACTAGATGGCCTAGGGACATATGTTTTCATGAAATGCGTCGAAAGAGGTTATAGATTAACCTATGACCCCTTTCGATGCATTTTATGATAATATTATATTTAATAATAATATAATTATATATTTTAATATAATAATAATATTGTATTAGATTATATAACAATAATAATCATATATGTTACTAGGTTATAGATTTAATAATAATAATAACCATATATATTATTAAATATTATACTAGTCATATAATATTACTATATATATTTAATAATAATAATATTTATCATATATATTACTATATTATATTTAGTTATAATAATAATCATACATATTACTATAATATAATAATAATTATAACCTTATATAATAATAATGATATCAATGTCCACACTTATTATTTTATTTTATTATGTAATGTTGCACCTAGGATAACCTAGATGGATGTGCAACATGTAAAGATTCCCATGGGATATACTTGATGAGTTGTATTGTGACATTGTGATAATATTTGATGTAATTATTTAATTTTAGTAAAAAGAATTAAATTTCCAATATTAAATGTGGGGTCAATAGGTTAGGTAGCACATGGTTTATGTAATACCACTTGGTGGTTTTGTGGGACTTGAGCTACTATATAAGCAACCACAAAGGTAGTTGTAGAGATAAGAAGATGGCAAAAAGGGAAAGAGTCGAGTGGGACAAGGCTTGACAAGCTAGCCAAGGGAGCATTTGTGAAGGTTGGAAGCATGGCATGGGCTGTGTGGATTCATGCTTGTTCACATAAATTTTTTGGTTGTGGTTATGGCTTTAAAAGCTTCCATGGTTTTAGTACAATGGTTTTTTTGCTAAATAATACATGGTGGTGGATGCTTCTAGAGGCTAGGTTTTGTGGGTATGTTGTCTATTCTCTTGCATGTGGATTTTGATTACATATTTATTTCAGATCTATTATGGGTTATGTGAAAACAATTATATTATTTGTTTCATGTTTCCTTAAAATGATTAAGTTGATTCACACTTGTGTTCCCAATCTTCTTTTGATTCATCCTATTGATCCTAGTAAACCTTAACCTAAGTCTTTTCATTCTAATACTTTTTGTCACTATCACCCTCAACTAGGTCGTAATACTCAAAAGTGTTATGATTGAAGAACACTATTCAAGACCTTATTGATTCTAAGGTCATCTATGTTGATGCTCAAGTTAATCATACAAATAATTCTATTGCATTGCAATCAAAATTATTAGATTTGCACTGATCCTTTGCCTTCACACTTAGCAAATGTCATTAATCAACCTTCTTCTTATTCTCATATTTCTTATGATGAGAAGATAGAAGAAGTAAATCATGTGGTTAATCATGTTGAGTTAGAGTCTCAACCTTTTATTTCTTCTCTACCCAATCCTCAACAAGCATCACCTATTATTAGATTTAGTTAGTATGATATGTTTAAGCACTTAATTGTCCTCTTTACATTACTGCTAGAGTGCATCATATTACTTCTCGTGGTACTTTGGTTGATGGCTCCTCTGCTATGAATGTTATCATCGAAGAACACCTTCCTAATAAAGAGTTACATAGAGATACTTATGATTCAACTCCTATATGGATTCAAATTTGTAATGGTGTTCTTTACTAGCCTCAAGGTTATATCACTTTATCTATTACTATTTTAGAGAATTCTATTTTTACTACCTTTGTGGTTGTTCATACTTCTATTCAATTTCAGGTTAAGCTTAGGAAGCTATGGCTTTTTGCCATGCAAGCTATTGCTTCTCCTATTCATAAATGTCTTAAATTTTCTCATGATGGAGTCATTGTTACTATTAATCATTCTCTTTATAAACCATCACATCCTATAAATTTTGCTAAGATTAATTTTTGTTGGCTATCTCATCTTGAAAAATCACTTACTCATCTTGATCATCTTCATAGAAACTATCAACAAAATAAAGTAGCTAAGATTATAGATCTTTTTCTTTCTAAGTGCTATTTACCTCCACCTATCTTGCTTACTTCATCAACACTTTATACTTCTGCACCTATATTACCTTCTACATCCATTTCTTCAACTCTTGCATCTCAACCCATTGATGTTTCTTTTGTGAAACATATGGTTGTTGATCCTAATCCTTCTGTTATTCCTCATAAAATTATTCACAATCAAAATGCTCATTAACTTCATAAGAACCATCAAGCTAGAGCTAAGGCTCAATCTTTTTCTCTTGCTTCTTAGCCTACATCTTCATCTTAAACTTTAGCTTCCTTCGATCACACCCTACATATGTTTTTGTAGGATGTTTGACAAGGTAACTGTTAGAAATAATAGTCCACCAAGATAACTGAGAGGGGAAAGTGGGGGGGATGAATTAGTTATCCAACAATTAAAATATTTATCTTCTTTAAATAAACTTAACCATTCAACCAAAGTAAATAGCAACCATAATGAGATTGACATAAACAATTACACTAGATATGTTGACTAGGGAAACCCTTAATTAGAGGGAAAACCCTAGTGGGAATTATGCACACAAGGTGATGTACTAATAGAAGTATTCCTCATTAGAGGATGGACCCTATTAGGAGTCTATTACAACATTTAGTACAATGAGTCCATGTTAGGTGACTTTGAATCCTATTGTTGTTTCACAACACACGCCCCATTTCTCCTTGAAATAGGGACCCCCTTAGTAATTTTTTTGTTTCCTAGACCCCTAGTCTAGGGCCTAGGTCACTTTGGTAAATCCACCTAGATTCTGGTCCAAGCCCTGGTCCTCTAACTAAGAAACCCAGATGTTAGAACTAGAGAATTTGAGTATTAAGGGTGATTTTTAGTGCGCAAAAAGAAAAAACCTTATTGGGGGGAAATTATCTATTTTGACTAGTGCTAACCCAATTTTGTTAGTCTGAGTCCTAGGGATTCCTCCTTTGGGTCTTATGACATGAGATAATTAATGTTTTCTTCCTTGTGCAAATAAAAATGCATCCTTAACTTGTTGGGGTTATAACTTTTGACCTAGAGCTCCGAATCCAAAACCGTTTACACTGTTGGAAAGAAGAACTAAAAATCTAATTCTAGTCCCTAAAATAGCGAGCCTTTAGTTGCCCAATTTTAGGAACCAATGAAAGTTTCAACTTGAAATTTTGAGCAGAAGACCTCCAAAAAAGCCAATTAAAAGGACCTAGGAAATCTTGTTAAAAAAATATGGAAAGTTTCAAATGTTTGATGGTTCTAGTTAATCTGGATCTCCTAGTCTCTGACCTAAAAGGATTGGGTGATTGAAGAGAAGAAAAGGTCAAAGATACAAAGTAGAAGAAGTAGGAGGAGTTCAAATTTATGAAGGTGTTCGATTTAAAGAGGGTAAATCATCAAAATGATCAAAATAAGTAAACAAAAGTGATCCTAGACCTCGTTTGAGAAAAACCAAGAAACTATTTTCAAAATAGAGAACTTTGATTTTTTTTTCAGTGAATTGAATAGTTGAAAAAAATTCTAAAGTTGAAAAAAAATTCTAACTCTTGAAAATTCTGAAGTTGAGAAAAAAATCTAACTCTAGAAAATTTTGAAGTTGAAAAATTTCTAACTCTAGAAAATTCTCAAGTTGAAAAAATTCTAACTCTGGGAAATTTGGAAGTTGAAAAAAAAATCTACCTCTAGAAAATTATGAAGTTGAAAATAATTTTAACTTTGGAAAAGTGACACTTGGTCAAATTTTTCATTTTTTGGACCTGCTTCTAAAGTGCATCGACAATTAACTGCCATTTCCAAATTTAGAGCTTTCCATGCACAAGAACTACATTCTAATGGTAGTTTGACTCCTACAAACATCCAATGAAGGTTGAGCTTCTATTTTTGGCACCTCTAGAGACTCCTACATTATTTGATGGATTTCTTCTTATTTTTTCATGCTTTCTTTTTTTTAAGACATGCAAAGGCTCATGCATCCATTTAATAATATAAATATGGATGGAGTCCTACTAAGCACCAGTTAGAGAGTCAATCTGTACATAATTAGATTTGTTTTAGTAGTTCAGAAGAATATGTTTGCATAAAAAGATCTCTCACTCTCAACACAAATTGAGGAGACAATTTCTTATAAATTCAAGAATGTAATACATATTCCAAGCCACTATTATTTTGCAATAGAATTATGCTTTTGGTGCTCACATTTGGAGTGTATTAATTCTTGTTTGAATGTGTCATATTTTTTGTGAATAATGTTTATGAAATTGTGATTGAGCCAAAGGTTTATTGCTTTGTTTCTGGTTGTGTGATTCATTAGTTTTGGTGTTTGCTACAGTTTTGACGAATTCCACTAATGTAACTAGCTTGAGAAGAAATCATCAAATTATGGTTGCATAACTCTTTGTCTTGCATGAGTGCACTTTCAGTTTCCTTGCAATTTGATGAAGAGTGAAATATCATACAATTACTAAGTTTCTCACCGACGATTGCATTAGTGGAATTGAGGAAGCACTGCTTCCACTTTTATTGGTTACCCACCAATTTCTTTGAAAGCTTAACTCATAGACGTGTTGTTTTCTATAGCTTATGTCTATTAGAATTTTATTTTCATATAGCTTCTTTTGAGGTGCATCGACAATTAACTGCCATTTCCAAATTTAGAGCTTTCCATGCACAAGAACTACATTCTAATGGTAGTTTGACTCCTACAAACATCCAATGAAGGTTGAGCTTCTATTTTTGGCACCTCTAGAGACTCCTACATTATTTGATGGATTTCTTCTTATTTTTTCATGCTTTCTTTTTTTTAAGACATGCAAAGGCTCATGCATCCATTTAATAATATAAATATGGATGGAGTCCTACTAAGCACCAGTTAGAGAGTCAATCTGTACATAATTAGATTTGTTTTAGTAGTTCAGAAGAATATGTTTGCATAAAAAGATCTCTCACTCTCAACACAAATTGAGGAGACAATTTCTTATAAATTCAAGAATGTAATACATATTCCAAGCCACTATTATTTTGCAATAGAATTATGCTTTTGGTGCTCACATTTGGAGTGTATTAATTCTTGTTTGAATGTGTCATATTTTTTGTGAATAATGTTTATGAAATTGTGATTGAGCCAAAGGTTTATTGCTTTGTTTTTGGTTGTGTGACTCATTAGTTTTGGTGTTTGCTACAGTTTTGACGAATTCCACTAATGTAACTAGCTTGAGAAGAAATCATCAAATTATGGTTGCATAACTCTTTGTCTTGCATGAGTGCACTTTCAGTTTCCTTGCAATTTGATGAAGAGTGAAATATCATACAATTACTAAGTTTCTCACCGACGATTGCATTAGTGGAATTGAGGAAGCACTGCTTCCACTTTTATTGGTTACCCACCAATTTCTTTGAAAGCTTAACTCATAGACGTGTTGTTTTCTATAGCTTATGTCTATTAGAATTTTATTTTCATATAATTTTCTTTAAATTTTTGTTATTTCCTTTACTAACCCCCTTTTTAATTTAGGAATTCATTTTAGTTGCATTGTTAGATTGTATTCATTTAAAAATAAAAAATACCAAAAACATATCTTTTTTTGTGATTAATTTTGAAATAGTAAGCATATTGGTCATATGATCTAAAATTTGTTTGAATTAGCAAAGGCCTCTTTGTGAACATTCACATTTATCTTCAACTGAGCAGATTCTAGTAGGTCGCAAGATTGCCCAAAACCTTGGAGTTGATCCTCAAATTAGCTTTTCAAGAGAGGAGTTTGAAAGGATTATTTTCGTTAAGAATCAAACAAAATGACAACTCAACAAATCCCAGTTATGAGATTCCAACCCTATTAGGAGTTATGCCAACCTAATTAGGAGTTTTTGTATAATGTATGCAAGAAGAGCCCATTATCTAAACATGCAATTTCAACAACAAGAATAGCTCACTGCTCAGACAAGTAATTTACTATTATCTTTTTCTTTCCTTTGCTCTTTCCTCTATCCTTTCAACTAGACCAATCACTATTAGACCTTTTAGGCCAAGTCACAAACATTAGATCCAAATACCAAACCTCAGATCACTTAGCAAAACTCAGCAATGAAGTTTCTTTCACTTCTGCATTGCTCTGCTCAACTTTTCATTCCACACTCTTTGTTGTTTATCATTAATTCAAAAAGGAATATCATCACATCCCATGATAAAGGAAAATGTCCTTCCTTTATACCAAGTCCATAAAAAAATTCCCTGAGTCAGTTGTTAGACCTTCTCAATTAATTATGATAGGACCACATTAAGAACACTTTACACTTAGTGATAACATTAATCTTTCACCTTGTAACTTGAATAAATTTTTGTACATGAAATATTATGATGATAAAGCTTAGCCACACCATCCTCACCATGTCCTCTTCATCTCCTCATCCTCCATCCTTAAGATATCAACTCTACTAAGAGCTATAACAAGTTTACTGAAACATGCCTTTGTAAACTCTATCTTAGAACATACATCACCAAAACTTACATAACTTATTCTAGGTTTGTGCTTTCTTCTTTTGACATTAAATACATGTACTAAATACTTAGTAGCATCTCCCATAACCTTAGGTGGTTATAGTGCTCAACTAGTCATGTGTACCAACTTGATCTTTCCATTGTTCTTCTATCAAATACCATAGAAAACTTACTATTTTGATGTCAATGAAAAAATTAGTCATGAATGTAACATATCATAATAGTAGTAATCCCCCATATGAATATCATCAGCATTCATGCTTCCAACCAATCTTCCAACAATCTCCCCCTTTGGCATTGATGGCAACATAGATGAAAAACATCTAGTTCCAAGAATACCAACAAAATACTATCAGTCTTCAAATCCTCTTCATCAATCATAATCCCCCATTGATATACCTCAATGTGCTCTATACCAAACTATTATTCTACATATTGTGCTTATGTTGGACTTCTCCTCTTTAGCATAATGTTTTTCATGTCAAACTTCTCCCCCATTGACATCAATGTCAAAAGTTTCTACAACCAACATCTCTACCTCAAACTTAGCAACAACTTACTAGCTCAAATGTCAAAGGACACTGTTCAAAATAATATCAGCAAGAGTCCTAGATGAATCTATCCATCATAGATACTCCCCCATACAGGAAGCATCAACATTCAGTCCAAAGAAACAATGGTTCTCTATTACATTGGACTGATGTACTGTTGCATCTTCTACTCTGATGTAAGAAGGGGCATAACCCCAAGCATACCCTGAAAATACTCAAAAGTCTCTTTGGGAAGAGGCTTAGTGAGTATATCTACAATCTACTCTTTAGTGCTCATGTACTCCAATCTAATTTTCTTCTTTGCAACTTTTTCTCTTAAAATATGATACTTAATAGAAATATTCTTAGTTCTTGAATGCAATACTAGATTCTTAGACATATTTACCATGCTTTTTTTGTCAAAATGTATAACAACAGGTTCATTGATTTCTATCCTTATATCCTTCAATAACTGCTTCATCCAAATGATGTGATTGCAATTATTTGTTGCTGCAACATACTCTACTTCTACTATACTTTGAGATGTACAATCCTACTTCTTACTTAACCAAGAAACCAATCTTCCTCCAAAAAAGAAAGCTCCTCCACTGGTGCTCTTTCTGTCATCCATATTGCTTGCCCAATTTGCATTAGTATAAGCACTTAGAGTAAAATTATTAGATATGTCATACCATAATCGAAACTCAGATGTTTCCTTTAGGTATCTAAATATCCATTTCACTATTGCATAATATGCTTCTTTGGGATCAGCCTAGAATCTTGCAACAATTCCAACAACATTTTCTATATCTGACCTTGTGTGAGTCAAGTACTGCAATCCTCCATTCATAGATTTGTACTTTTTTGCTCAACAATAGGTGTCTCATCCTTTGTAGATAACTTGTTTCTACTTACCATAGGTGTTCCAATGGATTTACATGCTTCCAAACCAAACCTTTTTAGTAAATCCTTCAAGTACTTAGTCTGAGAAATAAATAATCCTTCTTTATTCTATATAATCTGCAATCCTAGGAAATATTTCATCTCTCCTATCATACTCTTTTCAAATTATTTCTTCATTTCTTCAACAAAATTTTCACTTTCTTCATCATTTCCTCCAAATAAAATATCATCAACAAATATTACCAAAATCATCAAACCACCATCAGTTTCTTTCCAATATAGATTACTATCTAACATAACTTTTCTATATCCAAGCTTTGTTAAATGCTTGTCCAATCTTGCATACCAAGTTATGGGTGCTTTCTTCAATCCATACAATGCTTTCCTTAGTCTACATACTATGTCCTTGTCATTTTTCAAAGGACATCCTTCATGCTACTCAATGTTTACCTCTTCTTCAAGTTCTCCATTCAAAATGCTAACTAGACATCCATATGATATAATTTGAATTTATTTTGTGCTGCATAGGGTCAAAATAATCTTACTTCTTCTATTCTATCCACTGGAGCATAAGTCTCCTCATAAGCTATTCCTTCTTTCTATGAGTAACCTTTACATACCAATATTTCTTTTTTCTTACAACTTCTCCTTGCTCATTCATCTTGTTCCTAAATACCCATTTAGTTCCTATGATTTTCTTGTCTACTAAACTGGGGACTAATTCTCATGTTTCATTCTTCTCTATCTAATTCAATTTCTCTTTCATAGATTACTTCCAATAGTCATCTTTACATGCTTCATTAGCATAGTTCTTCATTTATTTTTCTTCTTATCATCACACCTTTGTCTTTGCTTCCAATGATCTGTTCAGATGGGTGATTCTTTATCATGTTCTTTCTTGAAGTAGGAGTTGCTATCTCAACTCTTGTCTCTATTGAAGGTTTCGATCTTTCTTCCTTCCTTGGATTTCCTTAATTCTACAAATCATTGTTAGTCTCAAGAAATACCTCATCATTCCTTGGCTTAGCAACAACATCATCATCTGAATTGTAATCAACTATTCTCTATTGTATTCTAAACTTCTCATCAATTCTCACATTTTCACTTTCCATAATAGTTTTAGTTCTATGATTATAACATCTATAAGCCTTGATTTTAAATGAATAACCAAGAAACATACCTTCATCACTTTTAGCATCAAACTTACCAATTTAATCATCTCTCTTTATGTAACACTTCCAAATATTTTGAAATAGTTAATTGTAGATGAGTGACCAAACCATAATTCACAAGGTATCTTATTTGTGTCTTTATTGACTTATACTCTATTCATAGTGTATACTATTGTATTCACAACTTCTCTATAAAATGTCTTGGATACATCATTTTCTACTAACATAGCTCTTGCAACTTCTGTAACATACTTGTTCCTTCTCTCCGCAATGCCATTCTTTTTAGGGGTTATAGAGCTGATAGTTGTCTTTTGATTCCATTTTCTTCACAAGACATGTTAAACTCATTTCAAGTAAATTCTCCTCCCTTATGTGATCTTAAACATTTAATCTTCACACTAGATTCATTCTCAATTCTATTCTTGAATATCTTGAACTTGTCAAATGCCTTAGATTTTTCTTTAAGAAATGAAACCCACATCATTCTAGAAAAATCATCTACTAGAATCATAAAAATACCTTTCAGCATAAAATCCTTTAGTCTTTGTGGGACCACTGAGATCTATGTGTACAACCTCCAACTTTTTTGTGGTGGTAAATTTCTTGCTGGGAAAAGAAGTTTTGCTATGTTATTCCAAAACACATTCCTTGCAAATTGTGTTAGCAGGCTTTATAATCTTTAGAGAATCTCTAACTGCAAATGCTTTACTAGTCCTCACAATACTATCAAAGTTTATATGAAAAAATCTCTTATGCCATAATCAACTTTCATCTACCTTTCCAACCAAACATGTCATTTTAGTAGGATTCAACTAAAATACATTACCTCTAGATCCGGTTCCTATTCCAATTAGTTTTCCATCTTTATCTTTGATCATGCATGCCTTTTCTATGAACTATAATTGATAACCTTTGTCTACTAGTTGTCCAACACTCAAAAGATTATACATTAAACCATCAACAAAGATTACATCCTCAATATTAGTTTTACCATCAAGAGTTATAGATCTAGTACCTTTAACTTGGCATGATGCATTGTTTCCAACTCTGACAATTCCTCATCTTGACTTTTGAAATCAACAAACATATTCATATCACCGGTCATATGACATGAACAACTATTTTCAATTATCCAATTAAATTTCTTCTCAACCTATGATACCAAAGCTACCTTCTTTATACTTTCTTCTTTAATTGCCACAAATCCAATTTCATCATCACTAGTACTTAATGCTTGTTCATTAGAATCATTATCTTCATTTGCATATAAACATTCTCTATCTTTTCTAGGCTTATGATTTCCCCTATAATTTTTTCTCCCTTTTAGGACACTTAGATGCATAATGACCATATTCATCATAAGTCCAACATTTAATGATTTTCTTACCTCCTCTAGCACTTGCGCTTCTTGATAAGTTAGGTCAAATATTCAAGGCACTGAAAACAGTCTTTATTTTGGTCAATTCTCTAGACTACCTAAGTTCATTCTCAACTACTTCAAGTCTTCCAAGAAATGTCTCCTTTTTGAAATCTTTAGTACATGATATCAACAATTGTATCATCTAAACTACTGACTTGAATGGTGGAGTTAGAGTCTTCAATATCTTCCATATAACCTCATCATCTTCTTTGGTTCCTCCTTGAGATTTAATACCTGTAGTAATTGTTGATATAGTAGAAGTGATTTTACCTAATTGTACTCAATTTTAGAAAGTGTAGTCAATAGTACGTCCCTAAATCTCATGTCACACATGTAAAGATCTCTTTTTGCCTTGATGAAAATTTCCAAACCATTTTCTTTAATGATTGTCTTCGCTAATTTTTTCAAGATACAATATCCCAGATGCATGCACGACAAATGTGTCTTCGTCTTTTCTTTCTAGCTATTATAATTTGCTCCATCAAACTTTAGACTATCTTTTCTGAACATGTTTTCCATGGATCTCCTAAATTTGTTAAACTTTATCTTCAAGGACCTAATTCTCTGATACCAATTGTTAGAAATAATAGTCCACTAAGATAACTGAGAGGGTGGGGGGTGAATTAGTCATCCAACGATTAAAACATTTATCAATTTAAAAAAAAACTCAACCATTTAACCAAAGTAAACAAAAACCACAATAAGATGCACATAGACAATTACACCAAATATGTTGACTAGGGAAACCCTTGGTCAGAGGGAAAACCCTAGTGGGAATGATGCTCACAAGATTATCTACTTATATAAATATTCCTTGTTAGAGGATGAACCCTGTTAAGAGTCTATTACAAAATTTAGTATAATGAGTCCTTGTTAGGAGACTTTGAATCCCTATTAGGAGATGCTAGCTCTATTAGGAGTTGTGGTATAATGTATGCAAGAAGAGTCCACTACTTGAACATGCAATTTTAACTACAAGAAGAGCTCACTACTCAAACAAGTAATTTACTATTATCTTCTTCTTTCCTTTTCTCTTTCCTCTCTCCTATCAACTAGGACAATTATTGTTAGACCTTGTAGACCAAGTCATGAACCTCAGATCCAAATACCAAACCTTAGATCACTCAAAAAAACCTTGGCAATGAAGTTTCCTACACTTCTACACTACTCTTCTCAACTTCACATTCCACACTCTCTATTTCGTACCATTAATTCACAAATTTATATCATCTCATCCCATGATAAAGTAAAATGTCCTTCCTTTATATCGAGTCCATAAACAAATTCCCTAAGTCAGCTGTTAGACCTTCTCAATTAATTATTATAGGACCACATTAAGAACATGTTACACTTAGCAATAACATTAATATTTCACCTTTCAACTTGAATAACTTTTCATACATGCAATATTATGATAAGGTAGCTTAGCCACATCATCCTCAACATGTCATCTTCATGTCCTCAACCTCAATCCTCAAGATATCAACTCTGCTAAGAGATATAACAACTTTACCAGAACGTGTCTCTGTAAACTCTATCTTAGAATAGACATCACTAAAACTTACATAACTTTTTCTAGGCTTTTCCTTTCTTATTCTAACATTAACTACATATACCAAATACTTAAAACTATCTCCCATAACCTCAAGTGGTTATAATCCTCAACTAGCCATCTATACCAAATTGATCTTTTTGGTGTTCTTCTATTAGATACCACATAAAACTTGCTATGTTGACATCAAACATGATAGTTTGATATCAATGACAAACTCATTCATGAATATAACATATCATCATAGTATTACTCCCCCATAGGAATATCATTAGCATTCATGCTTTCAATCAATCTTCCAACAATCTTCCCAGTTTTCCAACAATAATAATATGTATTTGGATAAACATGATGATTTTGTTTGTATTTTAGATTATTTTAATCTAGATATGGAAGATACTTTAGATGATATGAAATCTCCTTGCTAGAAAGGACAATAATACCTACAAAATAAATGTTATAATTTATACAATAATAAAATATATTTCATTATTCTACCCTCTATCCTAACCCAATATTAAAGACATCTCCACATAAGGATTAACAACCCTCTTAGGGATCCTTAGATCCTTGGTTACTACTTCATCTTCTATGAAGTTCTCCCTATAAGGTCCTTCTTAGAAGATAGATTCTTTATTCAGGGCCCTTGACACATGCATATGTTAACATCTACGGAATATTTTGGCCTTATAACCATATTAAGATCACTCTCTTCCCAAAGGGACTATCTTATCTTAAGCTATTAACCACATTAAGATCACTCTCTTCCAAAAGGGATTTTCTTGATCTTAAGCTATCAACCATATTAAGATCACTCTCTTCCCTAAAAAGGGCATGTCTTGATATTAAACCATTAATCATTAAGTCATGTGTGTTATCCATTTCGAATTATATATTTACATATACATATGTATATGCATAAATTGTCCACAAGTATGACTCATTAATATAAATAAATTTATTAACATAATTAAATAAATATATTTCATAAATATACCTTTCTTACCTTCCTCTTTGCTTGGTCCATGTGGCTCTATCATTATTAGGCCCTTAAATGAATTAGTCCTTCTAGATTATCTCAACTCTATATTTTCTTTCCATAATTCTTACTTTTCTAATTATAAGGAAATGATAAAATATAATTTTTTGCTTCTTCTTTTTCAAGAGTCATAACCTTTCATAATACAAAACCTTTAAAAAATCACAACACTTCATAGCTATAATCTTTTCGAAAAGTCACAACACTTCATAACTAAAATCTTTTGGAAAAGTTTCAATACTTTGTAATCAAAACATTTTTGAAGAGTCACAACTATTCATAAATATGATGATTTCAATGGTTCACATCCTTTCAATATCATTGATATCTTTTTAGAAAGTCATTTCCTTATTATCTTCATATTACTTTCCTCTTCCATTTTTTCCTTTTTGAACTCCTCTCTTCTCCTCTTCTTTTTTAATCCTCTCTAAAAATAAATTCTCCTCTCTTTTATATCTTAATTTAAAGGAGTCATGTCTATTTGTTAAACAACTTTTGACTTTTCATTAGATTTAGTTAATTTATATTATTCTATGTTATATTATTTATTTACTTACTTATTTATGTTTATTTTATTTATTCTTAAATTCTATTTAGAAAATTAACATACTTTCCATAGTATTGTATATTGTATTTAATTTTATTTCTTTATATACTCATTGAAATTTAATTTAATTTATTTATTTAAAATATCATACAATATATTATTTTATTAATAATATAGATTAAATAATTAATATTTCCTTGTTTTATATTTTAGTATTAGTTTTAATATAACTTTACTATTTATCTAATAACATTGTATTATCTAATTATTATTAAAATTCTATCTTAAAATGGGGATATGACATGATAGTAGTGATGATGATTTAATTATTGTAGATGATGGCTTAAACCTATCATATTTTCTATGTAGCTTACATTCACTACTAGTACTGAACATAGTGACTCCAAAAGTCTTTACTTAGAACTCATTGTGATTGCTATTATTATGGATATGGTTCCTCTCACAAGTCACTATCCTTTCCCTAGCATTTCAGACTAATATGGGGGGCACATGAAATTCTTGATGTGAACTCCATCCATAATGGTAGTTTTTAGTGTTCCTATGTTGTGTTTCTATTTTCTATTTTTCTTTTTTTATTGCTTTAGATGATCCTTGTTTCTTTGTTGAAGTGTAAGGGGATACAGTGATTGCTCTATCATCTAGAGTCTTCTATTTGTATCTCTCTTATTCATTATGTTGTGTATGTGTTATTACTCATACTAATGGCCTTGTTTAGTCTTCATGGTTGCTTATGATAAGGTAGAACTGATTCTTTTTGGTCTCCATGTTATTGGCCCAAATTTACTTTCCTTCATCTCTCTTTTGTATCTTTTCTTTCATTGTGCTATAGTTCTACTTCCTTTGGGGAATGATGATATTTTTGTACTTGACATAATATTATATATTATCATATGATCTTAGTGAACCCTTAAAGAGTATATCCCTTTTGTACCTTATCTTTTTTGTTTTTCTCATTTCCCTTGATACGTTTCTCCTCTTTAGGGCATCTCATAGTGGAAATGTTCTTTTTTAGATGCATGTACACTTTTGTTAAACGTATTTCTCCTATTAAAACTATTTCTCCCATTATCTTTGTCCATGGAATGCAAATACAGATTCTATGTATAGCTTGGAGTACTTTAGCCTTAGTGTTTGGTATGATTTCTAAGGTATACCTAAATCTATGCATTTTTATTTCATGTTTTTCATCCTCTCTTTTTTCTTTATCCTTTTTAGTTTCTAGGAATCTAGATAGTTCCTAGGGGCTTGGTCTCTTTTTGGATCTATCTCTAAAATATGACAGTTTAGGAGGTCCAATCTTTATCTTAGGCCCTTCTTTTGACTAGTAAAGTCCTTAGAAGCTTGGTTTTGATCCCACAAGGAAGCACACATCTTTATGACTAGATCACCTCAAAATTCTTCTTTTTGGGATATGGAGTATCCTTCAAGTTGAATCCCTCAATGGACTGACTAGCATGCCACACACACTTTTTGGACCATTTGGTTTATCTCCAATGGGTTGACTACCATGCCACACACACTTGACTATTCAATTCCATCCCATTTTTCAAAGACCTTTCCCCTTGATTCTTCTCTTATTGGGAAAGAAACTACACCCCTTTTTTTGTAGTGCTTATCTCTCTTATTTTGATTTTGGATGTGATAAGACTCAAGTTTTTTGGGGGCTTGATGAGTTCTTTACTCTTTAGTCATAATAAGACTTTCTCTTTTTCTCTTGATCTACTTTATCATGAGTTTGAGAAACTCAATATCCTACTAAAGTGGGTGCTTATTGTACTATCTTAAAATAGATGCACTAGCCTTTTAAGACCATTGATGTCCCTCATGTTCATGATTCCCTTTTTGGACCATGGATATGCTCATGCTTTCTCTTCTTTTTTGTCGTTTTCTCTTCTTTGTTCTATCTTTGCACCTTATCTTTTTGGTATCTTCCCTAGTTCTCTATGGTACCTTGGACCTATTCTCCTAGGCTAGGTCAACCCAGGGCAACCCAGTCCCCTTAGGTTGACATAGTCCTTGACTAGGTCAACCAATGTTGACCTAGTCCCCAATAGTTCTAGATCTTGGGGCCTAAAAGTCCTCAGGGGTTTAATTAGATTTTCACTGATACATAGAGTTGGCTTGTATTGTTTTCCTCCACAAAAGTCATATATAAGGAAACTTGGAGGCTTCATTTTGATATATATCAAGAATCTCATCCATATCTCATCTCAAGTGATTCAATTTGTTTCTCTCTAGTGAATATTTCTTCCTTTTTCATTCAAGGATTTCAACCATTCAAGCATTTCTCAAGCATTCAAGTAAGGAGATTCCTATCTAGCATTGTAGAATCCTTTGTGAGCATTTCCTCTTCAAGATCTAGTGTATTGTTGGCCATTAAGGGAGGAGATTCACACTTATGAATATCCATATCCATGGCATTGTGATGCAAGAAAGGTGAATCCTAGCATTTATCTTGTTCTTTACAGTCCTTTAAATTTACATTTATCATTTATGGTTAATTCCTTAACCTAGGTCTTGACCATGGCAAGCACTCATTAAACCCCAACCCCCAAACCTTTCTTTTCTATGGTGATTTGTAGGTTAGGAGGGAAAAAATTATAGATATGATACCTATAATTTGAAAGCCTATAGATATGGTACCTATAGTTCACAAGCTTTCTAGAGTCACCAATTTTGAAGTCATAGACTATATCAATCTAGTTGTAGGATTGTAAGGAAACTGGGCAAAAAAATCAAATAACCATTTCCACATAACCCATAATAGATCTAAAATTAACACGAAATTAAAATCCATGTGCAAGAGAATAGACTACATACCCACAAAATTGTGACACAAGATATACCCTGGGAAACCCTCATTGAGAGAAAAACCCAACCTCCAAAAGCATCCATCACTATGTATTATTCAACAAAAATACCATTGCAATACAACCATGGAAGCCTTCAAAGCCATAGCCACCACCAAGAAATCCATGTGAACATGCTTGAATCCACACATCCCATGCCATGCTTCCAACCCTCACAAATGCTCCCTTGGCTAACCTGTCAAGCCTTGTCATGCGCAACTCTTTCCTTTTTCCCTTCTCACTCTACAACAACTACCCTTTTGGTTGCTTATATAGTAGCAAGTCCCACAAAACCACTAAGTGGGATTACATAAACCATGTGCTACCTAACCCACTAACCCCACATTTAATATTGGGCATTTAATTCTTTTCCCCAATATTAAATACTTACATGAAATATTATCACAATGTTACAATACAACTCATCAAGAATATTCCATGAGAATCTTTACATGTCGCACCTCCATTTAGGCACAACATTACATAATAAAATAAAATAAAACAATATTATGCAATGTGTGCAACACCCATTATCTCAACAAGGATGTCTTTCCATTTTGACCTAGCCCTTCAGTCTTAGATTTCAAGGTTTTGTTCCTTTCATTGTTTCAATCCAAGATCTATGGATGAGAGTTCAAAAAAGATCTAGATCTGAAATTTATTAAGCAAAAACACATCTTCCTCTATGAATTTCAAGGTAAGTCTTTCATACTCCGATTCATATATTTACCCTAAATTTACATCTTAATTGGTTTAATTTTATTCACATAGCATCTAGATTTATATTTCCTAAACCATTAGTTCAATTTTAAATTCACATTATCCTGTTAAGGGCCTAGGAGTGTGTATTTTTTTGTATTGCATTCCTCTTTACAACTTAAATTTAGTATTAGCACCCCTATTCCTTTAAGTCCTAGCTAATCTAATTTGGATCATAAGTGGAATCATATGTAGAAATTCCCTTCCTTCCCTCACACCCACATATTTGAATGGCTTAGTGCCTCATAAAGTGGAGACCTACATCCAATTAAATTATTTCATTTCACCACTGAACAAAAATACTCCTTGTAGGTAATCCATGCAATCTAACAACCTCTTTAAAGAAAATTTCAATAACATGCACTAGATAAGATTTTGATGCAAGGAGGGATCTGAATAGCTAAGGATAGAGGCACACATAACTATTCAGTCACCTTGGTGAGTAAAACAATAGAACATAAAAAAACAAACAAATACAACAAGGAGAAAAGGAACAAAATAATACTTTAGTAATTCATCAAATTGTTAGCATACATGCCCATCTGTAAAGCCCTCTAGGTTATAAGAAACAATATTTTATCAAATCCTAGACATAGAAATTTTACAAGTCCTTAATTTAGATTTCTAGTTCTTGTATTTTATTGTCTCATCTAGACTCTCCAAGTGATACCTAATCTAAAACTAAACATCCTTATTTATACTTTCCAAAAGAACTTACATAAGATTCTATATTATTACAAAATAGAAAGGTTGACCTTAAAATGGTCTACACACAACTCAAAATAAGATCCTAACATTAAATTCATGATCTAGATTAAATACATAAGATGACTCAAACTAGGAACCAATCACATACAAAATTAGTCAAAGAAGGAATTGAACATTAGCAAACACCAAGTTTACCCCACACATGAAGGAAAACTTGGACAAAAAAGTGTTCAGTCAATACTGGACAATTCGGCCAATACTGAACAACTTGACCAACAATAGGCAACTCATCCAACACTAAAAAACTTGGCAACAACTAGAACTCAACACTAATATACATAATGAAAAAATATGAGCTAGATAGCAAGACAACCCAAGATGTTCATGTATTAGATATATCTTCACATGACATGAAATGTACCATCTAAGAAAATCTATCAACAATAAAAAAATATGAAATCATATTCCCTTACAGTCCTTAGTAAGCCAAGCACAAACTCCATACTGATATCATTCCAAGGTTTCCTAGGTACTGAAATAGGTGTATACAATCTAGTATTCTAACTTACTCCTTTTTTAAATTAACAAGCTCTACAACTCCTTACAAAATTTTTAACATATTTATACAACTATAGCCAATAATACTTCTCTCTAAGAAAACTCAATGTCTCATCAATTCCAAAATTTCTAGCTAATCCATCTATATGTTACTCCTTAATCCAATTAACTCTCATAGATGCTCTCAATATGCATAAATAAATACCTTTGAGCAACATACCTTCTTGAATGAAATAATCAACAAAATTACTTGATTGTTCTAGTACTAGTGCTCTATACTATCTCCATGCCTTAGAAAAATCGAGATCAACTTCAAACAAACCCTTAATATCATCAAAGCCGAGAACATCAAACTTCATCATTAACAAATATCTGTTCATGTCTCTGATTCAACTTATGTTAACTTCAAAATACTGTAAAGCCTTATGATCAATATTCAACACTAAATCCTTAGGAATCAAATAATCTATCCACTTCTTCAAAGCTTAAACAATACATAGGCCTCTTGACCATACACAAAATACTTCCTTTTAGCATCATTTAATTTCTCACTAAAGAAAGCAACATTTTTTTCATTGTAACTCAACACAATATTAAACACTCATATTAAATTTCCTAGAAAATGCATATCATAATCCTAATCATATTTATAATTTAATGATGTAAACCCATACCATAATCTTTACCCTTGCCATAATTCTAAATGCCAAACCATGATTATAAATGGTAGACCCTAATTGCTCAATAATTGCCCTAAATGATAAAATCTAAATTACTAAACACTAAATTATCCCAATCTTAACCATAATTAAAAATCATAATCCTCAAAGCTAGCATATGATCTTAAAATTTGTAAACCCTAATTTTAATCCTAATTTTAAAACACTTATTCTAATTTTAATCCCAATCATAAATGCTAATTACTCTTATATTTTGTGTCCTAATCATAATGCTAATCCTAAATCTTATATTTTGTGTCTCAATCATAATGCTAATTACTCTACCCTAATTCTAAATGGATAACCCTAAATCCTAACCCAAACCACAATCTTCTTCTTTTTTTAGGAAAAAGTGGCAAGCCACTATATTATTTTATTATTTTATAAATTCTGATTCAATGAGGTCAACTGGGAAAGAATTAGAGAAGAAAACCCAACATCGTCCCTAATATATACAAAAGTATAGATAGTTTAAACAAATAAATAAAAGAGGTATTTCAACTACCACCTCATCGCAAAATAGAAATTGTCATGGCATTTTGTTGGTCTCCAAGCACTATCTTCATGACAATGACCAAGCAAAAAACACAAATCTTATAAATCTATCCAATCAAATCCAAAACCGCCTTCAAGTGACCCAAACCACAATCTTATTTATATGTTCAATCCTAATTGTTTTAATATTGAACATTAATCATAAATTTTCTAAGGCATAATCATAGACATAAATATAAGATATTTTTAGAATTCACATTTAAGTTGATTTATTAATAGTTTTTTGGAGTATTATTTTATGATTAGGCTTAAATTTGGTATAATGTTCAATTAGCCTTAACATTAAAGTTCACTTAAGTATTTAACTTTATTTATATAATTGATATGGTTTTAAAGATGTGCATCTATATAATTGATATTTTAGATTTATTCTATTAAATAGTAATTTTATGATATTTTATGTTGTTTAAACATATATGCATATTATATTTGATGGACCCATGCCCACCCCATCCCCCTCTCCCATCCCTGCCTCTGCCCCTTCCATCTTCACCTCCACCTCCACCCCCACCTCCATGACCACCTAGTCCTCCTCTAGCACCTACTGCAGAGGATCTCAGGGAGAGCATGAGGTACAACCTTCGTGACCTCATGTGCAATATTCAGACCATTAAGCATGAGGCCTACCCCCCCACCTACATCACCTTGTAGATAGTATGCAAGGCATTATTCACTCTATTGAGCATTTGGATTGTGACATCGATAGCTTTAGATTATGGAGGCAAAAACATGTGTGCCTTATATTTTGATGGCCTATCCTATAGAGAGGTTCGTCATCTCAAAATAAATAAAAGTTATTTTATAAAATATTTTATAAACCTTAAGATAGGTCTTGAGATTAGCAAGAAGAAGCCTCACATTTCTATTAGATGGTGCATGCATCTACATATATCAACACATTTTTGGGAGCAGTGGTGGATGGTATTTGACCATCCACCACACACAAATCAAGAGGTTCCCATGTACTTCCTTAGGAAACTATGGGCTGAATTTGAATTAGGTTTGAAAGCCAATTATTTTTATATTAGATCATTTCATTAGGTTGGTGGAGAGATGCCTCGGGATAGGCCTAGGGCAATGCTGAGTGATAATACAAGGAATTTCATACAGCCTCAGCCTCTTCTATCTCTTCCTGTACCAATTGTCCCAACACCACACCATCATCAAAAAGTGTCATTTTCTCTTACCTCATTGAGTGCCCTTTTGGACAATTTAGTATAGTAGATGTAGGCCACAACTATTCATCCACTTGGACACATTTGTACTAGTTGTGGAGATATATGCAGAGGCCCCTAGAGCCATGTTGATGTGGCACATGATGACCATTATGCTAAGGGTGCTGATTTTGATGATGTTGCATATGTTGCTCATGGTGATAGTAGTGATGATATTGATTTGTTATTATTTGTTGACCTTCTATAGGAGAGCCCAAAAATATTCTGGAGCAGTAGGTAAAATTTTAATTAAAATTTAAATTAAGTACATAATTATTTACTTTCTACATACATACATAATTCTATTAACCATATTAATGTATGTTGATTTTGAAATAATAAAGGATGGATGATATTGTTCCTCCAAGGAGGCATCATAGTCTTTTTTTATGACCTACAGACATTGGCATCCCTTATATAGTATACACTTTGAATCACAGTGTAAATAATGTACATTCAAACTTGAATCTAATAACATGTGCTCATATGTTCTTTTTATCTAATTTTGCAAGGATTTTTGTTTGCTACATAGTTTGATATTTGTACAAGTCCTGATTTATTGACCACTATGGCACAGCCTCAAATAACTACAGTATGAACTTTTGACTCAAGAAAAATAATTTGTACTATTTCATCTACACATTTTTATTAACTTATAATCTTCAACTTCAATTCATGTATAATTTTATATGTTTTGGTTTTACAAATAGAAGATGGATTGTACTTATCCATATAGGCTTCAGTATAGTTTTTTTTTTAGTCCATCTTTTTAGAATTTGAGACATGCCAATGATCATCATGGTAGAATATCTTTAGACACATCTGTGACATTGGCTACTGCTCAAGTATGATATATATGTTTTTATAGTTTATAAAAAATGTAGTGTAAATTATGTACTTTTTGATTTATGTACTTTTTAATTCATGTATATATAATTTTGACTCAAGGTTTATGTATCCATAATTTTAGGACTATGTCACCATGAGTGTTTTTGAGAGTACGAGACTAAGCCAAATTGAGGTGCATGCATCATCCTTTGAGGATAGTATTGTGATTTATGTACATAGTTCATTGTGCTCTTTATCAAATTTTTAAAAATTGTGTATTGTAAATTACAGGACCCCAGCATTGCCTTATTTGGTAGCTTTCATAGTGCACCTCCTCCTATTACATAGGGACACACATCTCATGTGCTATTATTTTTATATTATGTAGTGAATATTTAATTTATTTGCAAGCTAGATTTTGAAACCCATTTCAATTAAGCATGTACATGATGAGACAATTAAGCATGTACATGATGAGACACCTCATGTTACACAGGATGATCCATCTACCTCACAGGGTGTCCCACATGGTGAGACACCTCATGTTACATAGGATGATCCATCTACCTTACAGGGTGTCCCACATGATGAGACACCTCATGTTACATAGGATGATCCATCTAAGTCCTCTTTGCATGGAGTAAAGAGGACTGTAGATAGGATAGATTAGGTCTTTTTGGCACTTTTAGATTGTGTTTTTATAACATATATTGTTTATTGTGATACACTTTGTATTAGGACACTAGACTGTATTATATATATATATATATATTGACTTCATAGATCATGTCATGAAATGTTAGACCATGTACTATATTTTTACGACTTCTTATCATGCTAGTGTATGTAATATAGATTATTATGTTATCATGTTGTATATATGAACCATTTTCTTTAATGTCATATGTTTTATTCATGTTATGACACATTTTGTAAGTATATGGTACATGAACAATTGTTTTAATAATATTAAAAAAATTATAGAGGAATATTAATTTAAACATGTTTGAATGTAAAAGTACAATGGAAAAAATAGGAGGCTATTACTAGAATTGACAATTACTTTATAATATCAAGTGCACACCTTTAACTTTCAAATAGAAGTAAACTCCTATTTTTAAATTCTTACAACATGATTCACAATATATATAAGATAGTGTGAATGACATAAATAGAATAAACCCAAAATATGATTCTTCAAATGAGGTCCTGGAAAATCAAGTTGTAAAACAAAAACATGTGTTAATAAAATCATAAATTAATATTCATAGCTATTTGAATTATGTAAATATGTGTAATTTGTATGTACTCACTATATGTAATTTCGCAAGATGTTGATGTTCAATCCACCTTGAACATTTAAATTTGCATAAATTGTAATTGAGACCTAAATAAGAGGTATATATAAGTTCTCTAATTTTCTATTGACAATGCATACATACATCTAATTTAATTGTATAAGTAAATATATAAAAATAGCACAATAAAGAAAAAACTTACATGTGTTTGATTTAAATATAGTCATCCCACTATACCATCTACATCCTCTCTCTTTTGCAATGCACCTATGATTTTCTCATGCTCATCCATTGAAATTGTCCATAATACTTTATTGGTGGGTCTCCCTTTTTATCTTTCTAATTTGATATTTGTTACCACAACCAAATAAGAATAGTGTAAAATCTTCTTTTCGGATTGGTAGTCTTCAAATGCTAGTAAACCATTTCTTCTTGTTAGATATGTATGTAGTCAAGTGCCAGCTACAATGACAAACCCAATTGGATACTCAAATCCAACATCATCTATTTGATGACATCTCAATTTTTTCTTAGGTTCCACACATCTAGCTAGCCAATATTCAGTCTGTTCATCATTATCATTAGGTACAATAACAACATAAACATGTCCTACAAGATAAGATAAAGTACATAAACACTTTAATAATGTTTGTGTACATATATAAATAATATATTAAAGACATGTACTTGAGTTATATTAATGACATACATACATAAATAAATAATATAAATTGAACCATAATCACAACAAAATTTAATTAAATTGTGCATACTAGGTTGTATGAGGTTTGAAATACGACCATAGTCTTCTAATGCAAAAGTAACATTCTAGCCTTCATTTACTATATCACCTTGAAAATGTGTGTCAGTAGGTGCTAATAATTTTTTTTGCCAATCTTCAACCCATTCTATATTCTTGTATTCTTCCCATTCACTTGCAAGACAAAACTAACAAAAACAAGCAAGCCCCCTAGTCCATATAGTCCAAGCATTAGAATTTGAACTCCTAAATGAATGCTATTTAGCTAAACTGCTAATTTTATTACAATCATATCTTGAAAGGATATTCTTCTCCTTAACTAGGCAGAAGAAACATTTGATTGTAGAGTTCTGAGTTGATCCTATGCATAAATATTTGTTACACCATTCCACAATCTCATGTGCATTTTTGAATTTGAATTTTTTCTCAAATTTCAATTGCTCTCTACTAAGGTTTCTCTTCACACATGCACCAACACTATCATGTTCTCCTTTACCATATCCAACCTTAAAAAAACTCAAGACATGTTGGATGTTAGTTTTCCTACATGTCCTACTCAACCAATAGAACATTCTAGCATTCTTGAATTGTCCTATATAATTGTTTGACCATATCCAATGTTGTGTTATTTGAATTTGTCTCTCTTTTAAATTATCATAAAAGACTTTGAAACAATATTGGACAAACTCAGATGAATTAAGTTTATTATCACTCATATAGAAATAGTACTCTCTCAATATTTTTTGATCCTCCTCTATACTATCAGGTGCATGCCTATAAACTATATGAACATAAATTGGTACTTGCACTAAATTTTAATATTGTGGTTGTACCTCATCTTGCGATGCAAGTGTGTAGTTCTCTACAAAGTCAACAACTGTAAGTATAGTACCAATTGGAAATGTATTCTTACATATGTGAAATTGTCCATCAAGCCATCTAGCATATTGAGAGTGTTTAACATATTTTGGTATGATCACACTCTTAAACTCATCTATAAATGACAACTAAATTTATCTATAACTAGATCACACCTTCTTCCAATATTCCCATCCTTCAATGGATATTTAGTAGTTTTGAATCTTTTTACATCAACTAATTGTTGTCCAAAAGTAGTCAAAGAATTTTCATGAAAACATTCATCTAACAAAGAAAGATTGCCACACATATCACATGTACCAGAAATACATGCATTGAAAAGAAAGTATTGATCATTAGGTGGCTTAAAAAACAAACCTAATATGAAATGCTTTGTAGTTTGAGGTGGTATTTTTATACCACATTCCTGCAACATTTATTTACTATGCATGGTACCATGTATAAATCAAAATACATCATAATGGTAACGAAATTGAACATGATTTTTACAAAAACATGTGATTCTTTCCTTATTAATCCTTACATACCATGGTTTACACTTTTCAAAAGATCTTTGACTAATGGTAATAGTTAACACCTTACCGTCTATAAATTTTTTGAATAATTTAGTTTGAGTCATGTCCAAAAGGTGTTTAATATGTGGATCACATATTTTTGAGCCAACTCTCAATTTAAGAACATCTCTTGAATTAGATAATACTCTTGTATTATCATGCCAAAAAATTTCAACCAAACTTTTGACTTCACTAGTAAGTTTCATATCACATCTCGGGAGTCTACCACTAGAAGTCCATAAAATATTTGTTGGATCACATTCAAAGTTAACCCTTCTCTTTATAGCTCTTTTTAAAGTCTTACAATTTACATTAAGATATCCACTCATGTTACTAATCAATCTTTTGTTAGTTGTTGATTTGTTAATTAAAGTTGTTGTTGTTGCTCTTTGTGTTGCATTCTTATATTTAGAGTGACTTCTTTTTTTGATAACATTAAAGGCACTAGAAATATTGGATACCACTTGTTTTAAAGACTCATTTTTATTCTTGGATTTTGCATAAATTCCTAACCTTTTGATTACTTTTCACATTTTAGACATTATAATTAGTTGCAACATCAATTGACATTGAAACCCAAATTTCTTATTATAAAAAAGATGTCTATATAATCTATTAGCATGTGCCCTAATTTGTCTCCATGAAACCAATCCATGAAGATTATCTAGCACATCATTAGAAAAATGAAAATTATGTTCCCGCACTTCAGTATCATTTTGACATGTTTGTTCAATACTTGGCATTTCCATGTCTACATTCATATCATTGTTATTTTCAATTGTCATTTCATTTTCAATGTTATTTGGAATTTGAACCCCATTTTCATTTTTTCTTGGTATTTCTTTTGGGGCATGCATTTTCATTGGATTTTTTTGTGCATGATCATTTGGAAATCTATTCTCATGAAGAATATCTAAATCATTTAAATTGTAATCTATTTCTAAAAAATCACCAATTTTATCATGAGAAAAAACTTGAGGGTTTGGAGACACACCTGTATAAAATCTTTGATTAGAATGTGCACCTAAATCTCCTTGTATTGGGTTCTCTTCTTCAACCTCTTCATCCATTGTGGTATCCTCAATGTCTTTCTCCTTTGAAATATTGCTCAACTCTCTAATTCTTTGTCTTCTCTCTCATTGATGTTGTGTTTCATTCTCTTTATTTGTTGCAATCTCCTCATTTGTCAAAACTTTTTTTTTTCTTTCTTCGTTGTTTTGATCCCATATTTGCACCAACTTTGACTTTGAATCAACAGCTTGAAAATTGTAGAAGAAGACAATAAAATATAACAACTATGACAAAAATTTGTTGTTGCAGTTCGAGACTATCTTCAATCATTGATATCATTGAAAAATGCTACGTGGGGCATCTTTTGGGCCCCAATAGGTACATTAGAATCAAGTACCCAATTATTTAAAAATTAGGCACTTGATTTTTAAATAATCAGGACCTAATTTTAAATCAAGTACCAGATTTTTAAATAGTCGGGTACTTGATTGTTTAAAAATTGGGTGCTCGATTTGGTTAATGACTAAATTCAAATCAGGCACCCAATCTTTGAATTACAAATTGGGTGCCTAATTCTAGTGACATGGGTATAAATTTTCCATGGGTAAGAATTCACATCAGGTTATGCCTTGGGGAAAGGCATGGCATAGGCTTCGTGGGACCAAGCCCAATGATAACTTTAAGAAACCCCTCCCAAAAAAAATGCCTAAAATGCTGGTGAATCCAACATTTTGTGGGCAGGAAAATTTTAATGTCAAGGGCAATTTTTTTGTTCCATATAGGGAAATAAAGTATTATATGTTGGCAATTTTTTTCTTTCCCTAGCAAAAATTATTTTAAATGTGGTGAATTAATGTTTTATCTTGCTAACAGATAAATAAATGATGGCTATTTTTCCCTTGCCAAAATTTAATTAATGATGTCAAAGGTGAATTACTTGTTTTGTAGGAAAATGAATAATAATTGTCTTGGCTAATCTTCAGTGTTAAACTAAAAAATTGTTTAATCTAAAAGTAAAATTTGCACATGTATTGGCTAGTGACTGTACTAACTACAAAGTAGTCACTTCAAGTTTCAACTTGTGTATTGTATGAGGTGTATTATTATTATTATTAATGTCATGACATCATTATGTTAGTTTCACTATTACCAAGTCGGCTACCATTACTTTCGTATTGTTAACAATAAATACAATAGTTTTATTAGCTGTTGATTAATTAGAGATCAACAATAGAAGATGCATCTCGGGGCCACTCACTTGAAAAGACCTGGAGTGGCAAGAATTTTTTTGGAATGGAGACACATGGAAAGGTTTTCATGGAAATCATTACTCAATGTCAAGCACTATCAAATGTCTGACATTAATGCCAGTACATTTTGACATTTCATACACTTGAAAATTAATAGGAATATGGAAAAATAAGATATGAAAGATCACGAACACTAAAGAATTAAATGAAACTATCATTAAATAGCCTCCTTAATTCCTTTTTTATTATCATTTCTCATATTCTTCATTGTTCAATCTAAATTCAATTTGTAGTTGCACTTTGTAGAGTTTCTTAATCTTAACCATGGGTATGTCAATTTGCCTAAAATGCACTACAATGGCTCTACAAAAGACCTTGTTGGGCAGAATTCTTGATGATGTCCTTGACATGGTTTGCAAGCTAGATGCCCAAAGTCCTTTTATCAACCATGCTATATTCATGGTACTCAGCCATGAATTCTTGAAAAAAGATAAGAGGTACCGTGTGTCCACAGATATTACCTCCCACTTCTTCATGTCTCTTCTTGACCTTGGAGGCAGTCAAAAAGATATTTTAATGCTTTTGCATAACATTTTTAAGGAAACATTTTTAGAAGATGATGTCAAAATTCTTGTATTGGCCTAGCAAGTACTAGGGCTAGGGATTGGCATCCCTTTTGTAAATATAGTAGACAAGTGCTAGGAGGAAGGCATAAGGTACATTATACATAAGCATCCTTTCTTTCTTAGCATGAATGAATGACAATTGACTCACCATCAGAAGTGGGCATGGCTCGGAAGGGATTTTGTATTGAAGTGGTTGTTGTTGGATGAAATCAATAAGACTGACTTCACATGGCTGGATGAGTTCAGCGACATCATCTTCTCCAAAAAATTCCTCATGGACGGACTTGAAGACCTTTTTGATTAAAGGCTTCAAGCCCTTAGCCCCTCAGCCTACTGATGCTTCCAGCATCCTAGTTCCTTGGTTCCCTATTCCCTATTTCTTGAATATCATTTCCTTCCCCGTTGCCATTAGGGAAAAAAAATGTTTTAAAGATATTTGTATTTTTCTTTAGATTGGGCCTTGCCCTTTTTTATAAATTACAAAATAGTAAAACCATGTCGATTTAATCAGCTATTTTGAATATCTATGTTATGAATCAGCATTATGTAAATTGTACAGTCTAAAATATTATCAATGAAAATAATAGTTAAATCTTCTCAAAAAAAAATTCTTGTTAGTTTACGACTTTTTAAGGTTGTTTTTGGCATCTCGATTCTCAATGCACTCTTGAAATCTTACTGTTAGTCTGTGACTTTGTTAAAAATAGTTAACTATTAGTAATTAACTATGTTTCTTTAATCTGATTGGTTAAAACAAATGGAGCTTCAAGAAAAACTAAAGATTAATAGATTATAACCTTAACAAAGTTAAATATAATTTTGATGATTTATGTGCCAAATTTTTATTTCATACCTATCTTGTCACCTATTCCTAACTTTTTTTTCATTATGAAATCTTTTAAATGATGAAGAATAGTTTATAAACAATTATCACAATTTTCAATATATGTTAATAATTTATAGATATTTTAACTATACTATATTTTAATTTTGAAACTAAATAATAAATATAAATAAAATTATAACATTTGCAATTATATTTTTAAATTGCAATTATTTTATTTACATTAAACTATTGTCATTATTATTTCATATCTTGCACCAATTTTATTTTATAAAATTTAATATATCTTCATTGAATTTTTCATATCATCTTTACAATAAAAAAACTTAAGATAGAAAAGAAAATCATTTTTATAATAGAAAAGAAAATCCTTTATTTATATATATTAAAACTATTATAATAAACAAAATTTGATCGATAAACGACGAAGGCCTTGATAAATTTTATTAAATAAATAAATAAATAAATTACAATAGCTTTAGTTCATTCAAATAGGCACTGGTAGGAAAGAACAGAGAAAAAAACCTCCAATCTAGCCTGAGACCAAATGTCCTATGTTATTGCAACTTAAAAGGGGCATACCCTAGTCAAATCATAACTAATAAATACATTTGAAAAATACAACATATGAAGAGGCATACCCCTATTAGTTAATATTAGATTAAGATACATTTCACAATACATTTATCAAGCTCCACCTGATCAAGAGTTGAAAATCACCAAAGTGCTAAGATACTCCTACACCGAATCAGTATTCCTCCTACTAGGCTTATCAACCAACAAGTTTAGAGATCATTAAAACCAAAATAGTAATAGTTAGCCATCCAAGGTCTCCAAAAGGATCTGGATTCCTATCTAAGTTAATATATGTTTACCTATTGTCATGCCCAAACTACGAGGGCAAAAACACACAAATCTCTTTTTTTTTAAAAAAAAAATTATAATTATTAATTAAAGTGCTCTAAGTAGAAATGATTGAGATAACATTTTAAGTACAGGTTCTCTACATTAACCTTCAACAATAAGAAACAATTATTTAAATGACAATGTAATGTATTCAAGTTTAGATTAATTTGAAATATCAAAACAAGTACTCATTAAAAGACATATCACATCTACCCATACACCTATATAAACTATACTTAATTTTATTCCAATCATAATTCTATATAAATCAAATAAAACATTTCTAATATACTGACCATATGAATTTAAATTTGACTAAGATAATAAAAATATTCCATCAAACGTTATCTAGAAATTTTAACAATACTTTAACAAAACTAAAACATTATTAGCTATAATTTTAAAGCAATCATACTAATTAACATTTTAATAAAATCTATTAATTAACCAATCATTAATTTAAAACTTTATAAAATAGTAAAACAACTAAATTAATTTAAAACTAAACTAACTTTAATTTAATTCTATCTTAATTTTTTGATACAAAACTAAACTAAACTATATTTTAAAATACTAGCTAAATTAAATCTAAACTAAGCCAATTTAACTAATATAAAACAATCTAAACTAACTTAATTTAATACTAATAACTTAACTAAATAACTTAACATTTAAGAAGAAAGCAAATTAACGTAACATAGTTAATACCACTTTAAAATTCACACTAAAATACACTAAAAACTCAAAACATATTAATCAAGTTACTAATTAAAAAAAAACATATTAACTAGCTAACTTTAGAAACTTATAAATAAATTAAAAAGAACTAAACTAATGTTAAATATTAACTACCCATGACACCCTTATCCTTTCCCTCCCAAACCTACAAACTTTATTACAATAAAACCCACCTCCATAAACTTCTAACCCTCCACGTCACATCCCATCCCCCCAATTCTCTTGCGCATTTCCAAGCGCTTCCCATGCGCTGACCATGGTACTGTGCGTTGCCCGAGAGAAATAAAGCACTGACACCACCTGCCAGTGATGTGGCGATGAGGGATGGAAGGCAAAGAATGAATTAACAATGAAATCTCCATCCAAGGAATAACCTAGCGCATCCTGCAAGGAGATTAATAACTTACAAGGAGAATGGGAAGGTACAGGGTGATGTCACCCTTTGACAGAATAAAAAGACTTTGCTATCAATCTTTTTCAAGCTCCATACCATGAGCTGGCGACCAAAGTAATGAAGGGTGCAAAAAGACTTAGCAAAATAATAACATCCTTTCACAAAACATGATAGACGAAGGACTGCGAAAATCTATGGAGGTTGCAGGTGACGTCATCAACTTTGATGACAAAATACTTTCCAATAAAAACATTTCTTAAACAAAACTTATTCAATATCATGGGAACTGACGCCCAGGAAGGGATGGGAGCAATAAACACATAAAGTTTTCTAGGTAGGAAAAGTAGATATTAAGGATATTAGCTTAGTTGAAATTTCTTCTTTTTTTTTTTTTTTAATTGTCTTTGTTAATTCCATTACTATATTTAATTAGAAAGAAAACAATATCTAAAATAAACACAAAAAGATAATAAGAGAATCTCTTAGATTCTCTGTCTCAAGGGGGAGCATTTAAATTGCTCCCCATACAAAATCTAAAGAGTTTTTGCTCTCTTGGTACTTTTTTTTTTTAGCTTAATTTTTCTAAGTAATGATTTGCAAGCAATGTATTTGATTTTTCTAAAAGAGGTATTATTATTTTATGTTCTTAATGGCTTTAAAACATAGGTTCAATAGTTTGTTCACAACAATACAATATTTATTTGATCTTCTAATAGGTACAAAATTGAATTGAAAAATTAATCATATCCATCTTCCTTTATTAACACACTTAAACTCAAAATTTGCATAATTGAATGTCATCATTTTCATCCTATTTTTGATATGCATCCATCTAAACTAAAATTATGATTAAATTACATGATAAAAAATTATACTCAAACACCAATTTTTTTATTGGCAAACATGATTCAAAGGCTCAGCTTGGAAAGAATCAGGAAGAAAACTCGGCTTCGTTGCCAATCCAACAAAATTTTGAGATACAATTTACATAGGATTCAATCCTGAATTACAACACTTAAATGAAATTTCCTTCATGACCCTCAACAAGGGTTCCATATCCAATTCTGCAACACATTTCTAGAACCATGGAGGGAACAAAATCTGATCGGGTGACAACCAAGCATAACTAAGAGACAATCAACCTACAAACTCATACATGGTTTACACAATAGGATTTGCAATGAATCAAAACTAGGAAAAAGTGGATTCTTCCAACCAGGAGAAGTCAAGCACAACACCAAACAAATGCCCAATCGGGGCTATATACCAAGAACTTCTGTTCTTCCATTTCAACATACCAAAATCATACAAGGTTTGTGCTGACAGGTAGGGGCCCATAATACCCTACCCTTTCTCCCTCTTCTCATCCTGAGAAGAGACTCTACACTGGTTAGAGTCCGACTAAACAGACCTTTCCCAAAATTGGTCACTTTTTCCCTCTCCAAGGGTGAGTAATACCAAAACACCCATGCAAGAAAAATCTAAAAAATTGCAAACATAAACATGAAAGGAAATCACCCAAAAATATCATGGTTTTCAAATCTTCCCAACATACAACCATTTAAACAACAACAAGGTAGCATAAGCATGAAAACAAGAATGAAATCTGAACAAGGGACATGAGAATTCCAACCTTCATAAAGAGGTAATGGCAATGAACAAGTTTGAGTAGAGTTTCCTTCTCCTTACTTCAATCTTCAAGAACTCCTCTCTAAATGTAGAGATTGGGTCACAACCTCCACAAGTCTAAGAAGGGCCTCTAAATAAGCCTCCCACTCAACCACCAAAGGAGCAATAACTATTTCCACCCACTAGCAATTCTAGAAACTCCTAACTCAACCTACACTATGGTTAAACCCTAAGAGGAGGTGAGGTAAGGCAACTCATGGTAACCACTTGCAATTTTCGCACAAAGGTAAAATGAGACTTTTTGAGTGATCTCCAAAGTCAACAAAAGGGGCTTATGGGGTTGGAAAAGAGCCCCAACCCATACCCATACCCCTTGGGTAAAATAATTTCATATTTTAAAGCCTTAGGAATAGGTTTAGAGCCAAACAAAGCTAGGAAATAATATAGGACCATCTAACAACTCTAAGAATGTAGATTAAGCACTAATCTGGATTAAGGGTGGCTAAACTTGATTAACAATCAAATTAGCAAACTGACACTAACTTAAACCAACTAAGGTTCAAAGGTTACACAACTAACCCTAATCAGCACACTAAAGAACATAAATAATTTACGAGTGTCAAGTGACACTAAAAGAACATAGTTACAAACATTGACATTCATTGAACACAAAAATAAAATACATACATCTCACAGTACAATACTTAAATTACGAACAACAAGGTTTCCAAAATTAGCACATAGAGATTAGTTATGTTCTTCCGTCGGTTTCCTCGGCTAAAAATTTGCACACTCATTGCACACATCAATAGTCCCGTAAAATCACATGTACATAAATGTATACATATCAGAAATTCTCATAAATTAAAACATACATCAATAAGGGTACTAAAGGTACCTATGCGTGCCTTTAGATTACTCCCATAGGTTTGTAATCCAAAGCACCACTGTAGGCTCTACAACCATGCCTCTGCTACTGTCCCCTCAGTGGAATCGATAAATAATGGTGGCCCAAGTCGAATCAATTCCCTGATATCATCTCCTATATGTCTAGGAGGTCTGCCAAGTGGGGGTCTTCTCTAGTGTATTGACTCACCTTCATGCTCATCTTGCCCCTCTAACTATCTCGGTGGGGGACTCCTAGTCCTCTCTCTAACTCAGGACCCGCCTCCTTTGGGTCCCTCTGCTTCCACTACTGGAATCTACTGAACTGGCTGAACCACAAGTACCACTCTCTACTGAACTACACCGATCAAAGTCTGAAGTGCATCTATAATGTCCTGGTTTGGGTCCAATGGTGGTGGAGGTGGACGTGGTGGTGGTGGAGGTGGTCCATCCTCCTGTCCTGCTCTACCACCTCTCGCCCTACGACCTCTGCCTTGTTGGTTGCTTCGAGTAACAGGAGGCATCCTACACAATTTAATGTTTAGTTTTAAGTTTCAAAAGCGTAAGGGTTTAAGGTTCCTAGTGTTGAACACGTGCTCTGATACCAAAATGTCATGCCCAAACTACAAGGGAAAAAACACACAAATCTCTTTTTAAAAAAATAAATAAATTTATAATTATTAATTAAAGTGCTCTAAGTAGAAATGATTGAGATAACATTTTAAGTATAGGTTCTCTACATTAACCTTCAACAATAAGAAATAATTATTTAAATGACAATGTAATGTATTCGAGTTTAGATTAATTTGAAATATCAAAACAAGAACTCATTAACAGACATATCACATCTACCCATACACCTATATAAACTATATTTAATTTTATTCCAATCATAATTCTATATAAATCAAATAAAACATTTCTAATATACTGACCATATGAATTTAAATTTGACTAAGATAATAAAAATATTCCATCAAACGTTATCTAGAAATTTTAACAATACTTTAACAAAACTAAAATATTATTAGCTATAATTTTAAAGCAATCATACTGATTAACATTTTAATAAAATCTATTAATTAACCAATCATTAATTTAAAACTTTATAAAATAGTAAAACAACTAAATTAATTTAAAACTAAACTAACTCCAATTTAATTCTATCTTAATTTTTTGATACAAAACTAAACTAAACTATATTTTAAAATACTAGCTAAATTAAATCTAAACTAAGCCAATTTAACTAATATGAAACAATCTAAACTAACTTAATTTAATACTAATAACTTAACTAAATAACTTAACATTTAAGAAGAAAGAAAATTAACGTAACATAGTTAATACCACTTTAAAATTCACATTAAAATACACTAAACACTCAAAACATATTAATCAAGTTACTAATTAAAAAAAACATATTAACTAGCTAACTTTAGAAACTTATAAATAAATTAAAAAGAACTAAACTAAACTTAAATATTAACTACCCACGACACCCTTATCCTTTCCCTCCCAAACCTAAAAACTTTATTACAATAAAACCCACCCCCCTAAACTTCTAACCCTCCACGTCACATCCCATCCCCCCAATTCTCTTACGCATTTCTAGGCACTTCCCATGCGTTGACCATGGTACTGCGCGCTACCCGAGAGAAATAAAGCACTGACACCACCTACCAGTGATGTGGTGATGAGGGATGGAAGGCAAAGAATGAATTAACAATGAAATCTCCATCCAAGGAATAACCTAGCGCATCCTGCAAGGAGATTAATAACTTACAAGGAGAATGGGAAGGTACAGGGTGATGTCACCCTTTGATAGAATAAAAAGACTTTGCTATCAATCTTTTTCAAGCTCCATACCATGAGCTGGCGACCAAAGTAATGAAGGGTGCAAAAAGACTTAGCAAAATAATAACATCCTTTCACAAAGCATGATAGACCAAGGACTGCAAAAATCTATGGAGGTTGCAGGTGATGTCATCAACTATGATGACAAAAGACTTTCCAATAAAAACATTTCTTAAACAAAACTTATTCAATATCATGGGAACTGACGCCCAGGAAGGGATGGGAGCAATAAACACATAAAGTTTTCTAGGTAGGAAAAGTAGATATTAAGGATATTAGCTTAGTTGAAATTTTTTTTTTTAATTGTCTTTGTTAATTCCATTACTATATTTAATTAGAAAGAAAACAATATCTAAAATAAACACAAAAGAATAATAAGAGAATCTCTTAGATTCTCTGTCTCAAGGGGGAGCATTTAAATTGCTCCCCATACAAAATCCAGAGAGTTTTTGCTCTCTTGGTACTTTTTTTTTTTAGCTTAATTTTTCTAAGTAAAGATTTGCAAGCAATGTATTTGATTTTTCTAAAAGAGGTATTATTATTTTTATGTTCTTAATGGCTTTAAAACATAGGTTCAATAGTTTGTTCACAACAATACAATATTTATTTGATCTTCTAATAGGTACAAATTTGAATTGAAAAATTAATCATATCCATCTTCCTTTCTTAACAAACTTAAACTGAAAATTTGCATAATTGAATGTCATCATTTTCATCCTATTTTTGATATGCATCCATCTAAACTAAAATTACGATTAAATCACATCATAAACAATTATACTCAAACACCAATTTTTTATTAGCAAACCTGATTCAAAGGCTCAGCTGAGAAAGAATCAGGAAGAAAACTCGGCTTCGTTGCCAATCCAACAAAGTTTTGAGATACAATTTACATAGGATTCAATCCTGAATTACAACACTTAAATGAAATTTCCTTTATGACCCTCAACAAGGGTTCCATATCCAATTCTGTAACACATTTCTAGAACTATGGAGGGAACAAAATCTGATCGAGTGACAACCAAGCATAACCAAGAGACAATCAACCTACAAACTCATACATGGTTTACATAATAGGATTCGCAATGAATCAAAACTAGGGAAAGGTGGATTCTTCCAACCAGGAGAAGTCAAGCACAACACCAAACAAATGCCCAATCGGGGCTATATACCAAGAACTTCTGTTCTTCCATTTCAACATACCAGAATCATACAAGGTTTGTGCTGACAGGTAGGGGCCCATAACACCCTACCCTTTCTCCCTCTTCTCATCCTGAGAAGAGACTCTACACTAGTTGGAGTCTGACTAAACAGACCTTTTCCAAAATTGGTCACTTCTACCCTCTCCAAGGGTGAGTAATATCAAAACACCCATGCAAGAAAAATCTAAAAAATTGCAAACATAAACATGAAAGGAAATCACCCAAAAATAACATGGTTTTCAAATCTTCCCAACATACCCACAAAAATACAACCATTTAAATAACAACAAGGTAGCATAAGCATGAAAACAAGAATGAAATCTGAACAAGGGACATGAGAATTCCAACCTTCACAAAGAGGTAATGGCACTGAACAAGTTTGAGTAGAGTTTCCTTCTCCTTACTTCAATCTTCAAGAACTCCTCTCTAAATGTAGAGATTGGGTCACAACCTCCACAAGTCTAAGAAGGGCCTCTAAATAAGCCTCCCACTCAACCACCAAAAGGAGAAATAACTATTTCCACCCACTAGCAATTCTAGAAACTCCTAACTCAACCTACACTATGGTTAAACCCTAAGAGGAGGTGAGGTAAGGCAACTCATGGTAACCACTTGCAATTTTCGCACAAAGGTAAAATGAGACTTTTTGAGTGATCTCCAAAGTCAACAAAAGGGGCTTAGGGGTTGGAAAAGAGCCCCAACCCATACCCATACCCCTTGGGTAAAATAATTTCATGTTTTAAAGCCTTAGGAATAGGTTTAGAGCCAAACAAAGCTAGAAAATAATATAGGACCATCTAACAACTCTAAGAATGCAGATTAAGCACTAATCTGGATTAAGGGTGGCTAAACTTGATTAACAATCAAATTAGCAAACTGACACTAACTTAAACCAACTAAGGTCCAAAGGTTACACAACTAACCCTAATCAGCACACTAAAGAACATAAATAATTTACGAGTGTTAAGCGACACTAAAAGAACATAGTTATGAACATTGGCATTCATTGAACACGGAAATAAAATACATACATCTCACAGTACAATACTTGAATTACGAACAACAAGGTTTCCAAAATTAGCACATAGAGATTAGTTCTATTTCTCCATCAATTTCCTCGGCTAAAAATCTACACAATCATTGCACACATCAGTAGTCCTGTAAAATCACATGTACATAAATGTATACGTATCAAAAATTCTCGTAAATTAAAACATACATCAATAAGGGTTTCTTCATCCTACTTAATTCTTAATCATTTAAAATCTCTTAAATCAAAGTCTCAATCCTACATTTACTGATTTCATCAACATACATATACATGAAACATTAAATGACAATCATCAAATATATCTAAAAGTAACATCACACAACATGAAATAATAAAGTATGTTCTAAGCATCAGATAATGTCTCGACATCTCGAGTCGTGAGTGTCAAAAATGATAAAATAACAACTAAGGCTACAAAGGGTCAGGGTGAGGCCTCACACCTATATAATGAAATTCAAGCCAACAATTAACATATTAATAATCCAAAATAAGAAGAAATCTTCAATAATCCTACAAAAGAGCCGTATGAATACCATCTCTAGTAAACCTCTAATTTCTTCTAGAAGCTTGACCACATGATCATCAAACATATTAAGATTAAGAAATTGAAAGAAGACACCAAACTCCATCAAATGATACCGTCCTTCAGAATTAATATAATGCAATTAACTAAACCACTTTCTAAATTCTAAATTATGAGTGATTGTAGATAAAAACTAGATAGAGTAGAGTCATACTCTGATAGGCCATAAAACCTTTACCATCTCCAAAACAATGCATCCAAAATATATGAAAGAGAAATAATTCCACATAAAAAATAAGCAAGCTTGGAATCTAATGTCGAAAAGAAGCTCCAAGAAAAAAATAAAACCACCTAAAGCATGCTACTAAATTTCCAAAAACACTATAGAAGCAATACCCATGAAAAAACAAAATCTTAATGCAAATTTTCTACATTGCTATCTTTAAGAAATCTACATGCACCAAATGTATTGAGGTAACAAATCTCTTAAGGAAATTAACTTTATTAACCAAATGTCCATTATAGAACTCACAAACCTAAAGAATCTTTTAACCTCTTAACTACTCCATAAATGTTAGGTTGAGATCATCCACACCCTAGATAGAGCTCATAGCTTGAATGCCAAAATTAGTAAATCCAAGAAACAGAGCACTAAAGAGAAGATAATGACTTCAAAATAGAACCAAAAAATAATAATACTAACCCATTTATATTCATCTAATGTTTTAACAAATATATAGAATGTATAAATTTGCT
Organism: Cupressus sempervirens; assembly: GCA_028749045.1. Taxonomy (NCBI): domain Eukaryota; kingdom Viridiplantae; phylum Streptophyta; class Pinopsida; order Cupressales; family Cupressaceae; genus Cupressus; species Cupressus sempervirens. Next base: position 807,172,338 of record CM053786.1, on the reverse strand, counting down.
AGTCTTGAGTTATTTCAAAAACCATTAAAGCTGCCCTAATCAGACTATACATTAGATACATAATAGTATAACTAGAATTCATAGCCTATATAAAAGAGATACCTGACCACCACTTATTTAATAAAACCAAACCCAATAAAACCAAGGGAACATCTGAGATGAATGGTTTCAAAATACATCCCACCCCACAGTACTATTTGAGATACTGAGATGACCAAAAAAAGAAACAACACACAAAACCAACCTCCTAATCTAGCCTTTACTTCTTTTGATAGATCATAATAACTTTAGCAACATCACTCAGCTTTTCTGCCTTGAAGAAAGGAGGGAATTCAAAAGAGGATTTCTCCCTACTTGTCTTCTCTATATTAGGAGTACAGAAGTCCAAATTGTCAAGATTCTCAAACGTCACTCCAGGGTGAACATATACCTTATGAATTTTGATATAGTTAACAAGCCACCCCTACCCTATCACTGGCACAATCTTCCTCCAGCCCATTAAAAAGTGGAAGCAAGGTTCCATTTTTGGCTAGGCCATGTTAAATGCCTCCCTATCTTTGATGATTAGGGCTTCAAACTTAGGGATATTGGCAATGATCAAGCTCCTTAGAGGATGCTCCATGTACATCTCTAGGAGTGGTAGGCATAAATCCTCATTGAGGCCGATAATGGCCTCATCAATTCCTTTACACTAGGTTGATTAGAAGAGATTTAGGAACAAATAGATCATAGCCCACTTTTTGAAGCCAATTCTTTCCATACAACCTATGAAAATTCCAATAACATCACTATTTTTCCTCCAAGAGTGATCATACTTGAACACTCCTTCTCCAATTGCTCAACTGATAGCAATTCTTGTCATACCATCCAAAGCTCTAAGAATGTTGTTCCACCTTTCTAGCTTTACATTCCCAATGAAAGCCATAGTTCACACTTCGTTAGTATGGAACACATTGATGTTTATATCCATATTTCTCTATAACAAACCCTCTCTGAAAGTGACTACAAACTGAAATTAAAGACCATGAACCATAAACAAAATAACTCAAATAGACTAAAAGCCAAGATTAGGACAAACCCTTACCACCTCCTAATGCAGCAACAATCTAACATCTACTCAAGAATTAATGAACACTAATTCTAATGAGTACTTTGTCAATCAATCATGGATCCTTATCCACCTTTGTAATTCATGATGGTGCTTGAGAACCCCTAATGATAGAAGATTTACTTACTATCTAAGAAACCCTAAGAACCTACCATACCTTCCCATGACATGTGAAAACTTTAATAGAGGAGAAGAATACCTAAGGATACATGAAGCTGAGGGAAAATCAAAAAGGTTACTTAGTACCCTCCTTAGCACACTCAATAATATAAGAACAAATTAGAATAATATAGATTCAAAATGGGACCTAGGGTCTAAATTTAGAAAAATTAATACCATTAGCCTCGACATTAGCTAATGAATCTGCCTTTAAATTACCCTCTCTATAGATATGACAAATCCTTATATCTTCAATTTTTTCAAGCAATAGGATTACTTCTTGTAATCTAGAATTGAGAATCCAATTAGGCATAGATTGCTTCCTAACTACATTTAAAACAATCTATGAGTTGCCCTCAATAATAAGCTTAGATATGCCTAGCTGAAGATAGATATTTAGACCTTCTTCCAAGGCTACAAACTCAACTAGATTATTCATGGTAGGATTAATGGACTTGGCCCTTTTGGCTATCCATTTACCCAAGTCATCACTAATGATACATCCAATACCAACCACCCCTGGATTGCCTCTCACAACTCCATTGAAGTTAAGCTTTGCCCAACCCTTTGGAGGATGAGACCATTTTCAATTTCTCCTAGCCTCCTTATTCTTCTTATGGTAGACAAGTTGAGTATTGATCAATTTGGGCTATAGCTTCTTAATTGAGCCATCCCAAGAGGAAAAAGAACCTTCTTCCAAACTAGATTTCCTGAGATAGGAATTGACATTTTCCACTAAGCTTGCTTCTATTTTGAGAAACAACTCTTCAACCTTCATCTCTTTGTCATAGAAGATCCTCCTATTTCTTTCTTTCCAGATTTCCCACATGACAATAGATGGATTGATATTCCATAGTTTACTATAGACACCCTTGTAGATGTGAGTTGGCCATCTAATCAGAAAGTCCTTAAGATTTCTAGAAAATGGAGAGTGCTAGCCAAATTTATGAATGAGCCATTCCCAACATTTATGAGAATAAGAAAAAATTTTAAGTAGGTGGTCTACATCTTCACCATTTTTTTTACATAGAAAACATGTCGACGAGCCTTCCAAGCCAATTCTCTTGAGCCTGTCTGCCATCAGAATCCTATTTTGAAAAGCTAACCACAAGAAAAAACCTGCTTTAGGTAAGCAAGCTGCATCCCAATACAGAAGAAGAGGAATCTCCACTTCCTCCCAAATTTTGGAATTAATGATGGCTTTATATCCATTTTTAACACTATATTTGCTATCATTAGATGCAGCTCAAATCAATTTATCTTTCCTCTCTGATTGTTTGATTGTTCTAGAAGGGATAATCTTATTGTAAGCCATGACCTCTTGAGAATTCAGATCTACACACTCCAGAGATTTCCAGTTCCAAGAAGATTGATTATCCAAAGTAGAATTTGTCTTATAATTGCTAACTTTCCTACTCCAATAGTTAATAAGTTTATCTTTAAGGCTGGCAGGGGGAGAACTACTATCTATAGGTGGGAGTCCATCCCAGGAGTCTTCCCAAAAAAGAGCTTCATCGCCTATGCCGACCTCCCAAGTTAGATATTTGCTAACTAAATGTTGAGACTTAACCATCAAATTCTAGCATTTTGAGCCCTTTGGGAGAGACTTCATTCTGAATATCAAGCTTGGATCCTCTACACTAAGATATTTATTGAATAAGATTTTAGCCCATTTTTGTTCTCTTTCTAAGTATAGAAACCAAACCAACTTAGCCCCTAATGCCTCATTTTTCCATGAAAGGTTCTTAATACCTAAACCACCAAGCTCCTTTGGTTTACAAACATTATCCCATTTAATTAGCGCCAATTTTTTTGATTCCGCATAGTCATTCCATAAAAAGTCTCTAGGTTTGGCTTCGAATTTATGAAAACACTATCTTGGAAGGGGAAGACAAGAAAGAGGATAAGCATAGATCTCAAATAAGATTGATCTTATTTTAATGCTCTTACCTACTTTTGTGTGCCATTTTTCTTTGCAATTACTAATTCTGGCTTCCATTTTTTCAAAAGTGTTATGCCATACCTTCCTTGATTTTGAGCTCGTTTCTAAATCTACACCGAGATACTTACATGGAAAGGAACCTTTTTTATACCCCATAATTTGACAAATTTGGTTTTCCATCTTTGCATCTGTGTTGATAAAAAATATTTCCAATTTAGCTTCATTAACATTTTGCTCAGATGCTTTCATATATCCATCAATGATTAGTTTTAAATTAGCCGCCTCCTTCAGTGAGCTTTCTCTTGGCAAGATCGTATCATCAACATATTGTTGATGAGTACTATTAGGAACATTCCTAGTAATTGTTACCCCTTTAATATCATTATTCATATAAGCTTTTGAAATAGCTCCTCCAAATGCTTTAGCCATAATAATGAAAAGAAATGGGGATAATGGATCCCCTTGATATTTTGAAAAAACCTTCAGGCAACCCATTGATGAGGACAAAGATCTTGGTAGTGGAGATACACTTAAAAATAAGATTGATCCATTGATGAGAAAAGCCAAAAGCTTCTAATGTTTTGGAGAAGAAACATCAATCTACCATATCATATGCTTCCTAAATGTCTAGTTTCATGAACATATAGGCTTCCTTATTCTTAAGAGTTGAATGAATAGCCTCCTAAATGATAATAATACCATCTAAAATGGATCTACTTGGCACAAAGCCAGTTTGGTCTTTTGAGATAATCTTAGGCAAAATTAATTTCAGTCTATTAGCTAGAATTTTAAAATAGATTTTATAAATCGTGTTACATAATGTGATAGGCCTAAAGTCACTTGGACTTTTAGGTTCTGGATTTTTAGGAATTAAGGTGAAGAAAGAATGATTGATTTATGACAAAAGGGATCCACCCTTCCTCAAGGCTTCTAACGCCTCCCAGAGATCTCTACTAAGAATGTCCCAACATTTTTGGTACAAAAAGGGTTGAAATCCATATATGCCCAGGGATTTCTCTAGATTCATATTAAATACTATAGTTTTATTTCTTCAAATGTGATTGATTAATTTAAAGCCTTGTTATCTTCTAGAGAAACCAAATAGGGAATTACTCCAACCAACTTGTCTTCCTCTACTCTATTTGACCCTTCATCATTTTTTAAAAGTTGTTGAAAATAATTTTAAAAAATTTCTACAATTTCTAATGGTTTATTAGTTACTATACCTTCATGATTTCTGATCCTAATTATGGAACTCTTTGCTCTATTATGGAGAGTTGAGTTATGAAAATATTTTGTATTCTAGTCTCCCTCTTCAAGCCACTTTTCTCTAGACTTTCATCTCCAAAAATAATTTTCCTTGGTCAAAATATCTTCTTGTTTAGCCAATAATTCTTTTTCTAACTCATAGCTATCACTATTCATGCCATGTTTGATGATTTGTAGATTTAATTCTTTTACTCTATCTTCAATTTCTAATTTTTCTTTGAAAATATTCTTAAAATTCTCTTTGTTTCATCTGAGGATATTTTCTTTGAGCATCTTCATTTTTGAGACAAAAATAAACATTTTTGATCCTACAAACTCACCTTGAGACCACCACACTTTAACGTTATCTAAGAAACTAGAATCCAAAAACTACATTTTTTCACACTTAAATGAGCTTCTAATAGATTTATTGGGTTCAATTAGTTCCAGTCTGATAGGGAAATGATCAGAGCCAGCAATTGGCAAGATTGAAGTCTCAATGTTAAGATTATTTATTTCTAGATCTCCTTTGATAAAAAACCCATCTGATTTTTCTGCAATATATACGAAATCTTTTTGCTTGTTATTCCAAGTGTATATCTCATTGCAACCAAGAATATCAATCAAATTATTATCTATGTTCGATTCGTTAAAATCCTTCATGGATTGGGAGATCTGAGAAACACCCCTCATTTTTTTCATTCATATTTAAAATTGTGTTAAAATCTCCTCCTAGAATTATTGGGATGTTCTAAAAATTTCCCATATGCTTACTAATTTCTTTCCAAATTGATTTTTTGTCTATGTTATTAACTGGTCCATAAATATTAAAAAGAATAAACTTTATATTAGACTTGATACTATTAACTAAACTGCTAATCTAGTTATTTTTAGATGTTAATAAATCTAAAGAAATTTTTGTATGGTTCCATATAAACCCTAGACCCTCAGATGCACCTTTAGATTCATGCCAACTACAACTCCAGTTGCCTAACTTTTTCCCTAAATTTATACCTTCTAGTTTATTTAGCTTAGTTTCTTGTAACAATATAATATATAATTCAAACTTACTTAGGTTTTGTTTTAATATTCTTTTCTTGTTAGGGGCATTTAAGCCCCTAACATTCCATGTAGTGATCTTCATGGCTTTGTGGGAAGGTTCTTCCCCTTCCCTTTATTGAAGAGATGACTATTTTTTTGCTGTTCCTGAGCTTTACCGTCTACTTCTTTGAGCTCCTTGATCGATTTTATGCCTCTTTTTTCTAATTTCTTTCTGTAATTCGAAAATCTATTTCCTTCCATGTTCTTTGCAATGCCCAACTGTTTCAAATTTTCCTAAGCACACTTAACAAATACATTCTTGGGGCTTTCTTCCTATTCTTTAACAATTTCCTTATTCTTAGAATCAAGTTCCTATAGCAATTTCATTGTTAGATCTATTTGTGTTTCAATAGCTATGTCTTTATCTTCTTCAAATGTGTTTTCAATCTCTGCCTATTTGAAGTTATTATCCTCCTATTCAAATGATATTAAGTCCCTCTTAAGATCTATAAATGTGTAATTATCTCCACCCAAATGTAGAACTTTTTTTAGGAGCTCTTCTTTTTGTGCCATATTATCCATTTCTTCATTATCAAGATCAAAAACCCTACTTAGTTCTTTTGAAAGTTTTTCTATATAATCAATTTCCTCCTTTTTCAACTACTCTATTTCTATTTCTTCTTTCTTGTCCACTCTATTTCAAAAAATTCAAAAAATCTTGAATAGGGATATCTTTAGGATAAAGTTCTTCTAAATCTTGTGATCTGACACTATTCTCTGCATAATCTTTCTTTGGGGATGGGGTTTGCCAAAATTTGGTTAACCTTTTGAGTGGCCCCTTTCACCAAAGACATTTGACAAAGATGGCTCTGTCCTTTGTGATTTGGAGAGATTATCTTCTGACCTCTTTTGAGCTTTGCTGAAACTTCAAATAGTAATGACCGTTCCCTGTCCTCTAAACACCTTGGTGGCCTTGTTGATTCCTTGTAACCCTTTGGGTTAGATTCTAATTGAATATGTAATACACTATCTGCTTTCCTAGTTTCTATCTTTTTCTTAGATTTCCTTTCTCTTTTTTTATGCTTCTTGTCATCCACAATTATACTCTACAATATCTATATGTTGTGTTCTTTAGGAGATGTTGTCATGGAACTTAAGTAATCCTTCTGAACTAATTGATCCAAAGGAAATCCCTTAACTTTACTCATGTCTAAAAGGTTATTCTTATCATTCTAAAGATCCACATGTTTATTTACTATCAATATATGATTTTTATCATGTAGATCTTCCTTATTTGGATGTCTCACCTTGCTATCCTTCCTTACCTTCTTTTTTGTGGATTTTTTTGCCCTTGAACTTTCATTTTTATCTTTTATGTTTGAAGACCACTATTTTCGTGAAGCTTGCTTTTCCTAGTTCAAGCTTAATTTCCTTTTGCTTACCTTAGATAGATAAAATTCAAGGTCAAAGGTTCTGGGAAGAAATCTGAAGGAAGAACTTCTTTCATCATCGAGCCTAATAATTTCTAAGATCTTACACTCATACCTCTAAAAATTTAAATTGTAACTGTATTTTTTTGTAATTACCTTCAATTGTTTAGGGTTTGGATCATTCACATTTTGTTTAATAAGGAGTTTTAAGTTATTACAACTTTCAAAAGTAGCATCCAAACCTATTAGATCTCCAAGTGATCTACCAATTCTTCTGATAATACCAATTAGATTCAATTCTGGCATAAATGAATTAATAACAAACCATGTAGGTGTGATTAAATCTAAATTGTCCTCACTATAATTAGGAACCGAATCAAAAAACTTAATTGCATGACCCTTAAACAAATAATCAGAAACCCTAAAAAATTCTTTCTTCACTTCACCATCACAACAAAGCATAAAAATTAATCTATCACAATAGTGGGAGAAACTTACCTAATAGCCATAGAGATCCTCCAGCCATTCAGTCAAATGGTGTAATTCTGCTTTAGGGCCATTCCAAAAGGTGAAAAGGCCAAAGTCTTGACAATTTTGCCAACAGTCCTTAATCTCTTGATTACTGATAATGAGTACATTATCTTCATGATCTTCAAAGAGGGACTGAGAAACCTTAGAGTGAACTAAGTTTTCTTGTGGAAAGGAGGACTCTTTTCAATGCTGAGGAATGCAAATAGATGGTGATTGCAAAGAAGTAGATTCCATCCGATGTGGTGGAAATTTTTCAGATAATTGAAAATCAAAACCCTTTTGCCTAAGGTAAAAGGAGTTTAGATTTTGGTTTGCATATTTAGTGGCGTTGAAGACAAAAAATTTCTTATCCAAACTTGTGTAGTATGGATTCTAGATTCTATCTTGCACTAAGTTTCCATCAACTAGCATGATGAGTACTACTTAGGGCAGTGTATTGTTGGATTTTCAAAACTCCTAGTATGCGGGTCTGCCAATGGGGCAAAATAGTTTGCAGTTTTGCTATGGACCTCCCTACATACTTTGAATTGATCATCCATTTCTATGTGGTAGGGCTCTTCAGATTATGCCACAATGGTTGATTTGTGTGAGTAGCCTCTTGCCTTTTACCATTTGTGATTCTTTTTCTTAATTGCCTACCTGCGTTTGAAAAATTTGCATTTTTCGCAAATTTCACTTTTTTAGCTCTAGTTGCTACTCAAGGTACTATTATAATAATTATATTATTATATTATTATGCAACATACTATTATAATAATTATTATAAATTATATTATATATAATATTTTATATAAATAATTAAATTAACATCATGATTTTGACATGCTCATTACTCAAGCTTAAAAGTAAAATAATAATAATTAATAAAAATTTCTTTTATTTTTCTCTATATTAATTAATATGTTATGTAAATTCTTTTCATTGACCGTGGTTTAAAGCCTCAATTTTGGGCCAAATTTCAAAAGATTGAAGATAAACTCTATTTCTACCCAAAACTATGACACGTGTACTCAAAGATTCTACTCAAAATCCTGACTATTGCATAAAAGAAGGATCGACAGCCCGAGATGAATTTCGGGCCAATTTGGGGAAAACTTTCCCATGTGCCTAGATTCATCTGGAATCATGACACATGTCCAATCATTGCCAATTGGAAGACTTAGTTAATATTATAAATAATTATGTTTATAAACAATTATCACAATTATCAATATATGTTAATAATTTATAGATAATTAAACGATATTACATTTTTATTTTGAAACTAAATAATAAATATGAATAAAAATATAACATTTGTAATTATATTTTTAAATTTTACTTATTTTATTTAAATTAAACTATTGTCAATATAATTTATTAATAATTATTAGTAATTGCTAGTAGGTACTAGGCTTAGGGCTAAGAGCTAAATATTTCATTTTCAATGTGATTCATTACCGTTAATATTTTTATTTTTTTAATGTAAGTGCATTGGTTTATATTTTATATTATAATAATGTATTTTTTATATAAATTATAATATGTTTCTTGTCATTCAATTAAAAATAATATTACTTATATTATATAATCATTTAAGATTTATCATTATTATAAAAATATTATTATTTTTAATAATTATTTATTATATAATAGAACATATAATATAATTATTTATAATATAATATAATATAATGTAATATAATTATAACCATATGATATATATGTAATAGAACATATATATCAATGATTATATAATATATTTATGAATAAAATTTAAATTTAAATTAACATCATTAGAGAAAAATATAATTATATTACATTTTTATTAATTAAAATATTTTTATATTATAATCAATTTATTAAATTTAAATTAGATTTATATAAAAACTAAAAGCAAGTACTAGTGGCACTTGTTTCATATCTTGCACCAATTTTATTTTATAAAATTTAATATATCTTCATTGAATTTCTCATTAAAAAATTTATGATAGAAAAGAAAATCTTTTATTTATATCATATTATAACTATTATATAATTATTATAAATTATAGCTTAGCTAATAAAGGTACTGATGGAGAAAACTTATATATAACCAAAACATAATAGGGTAAATTTTCCTATTAGTTATTTATTCTATTGCCCAACTCATTCTCATTTTGAAATCATAAATATCATTAAATCGGGCCTTGTACCAGATTGTGAAGCATATCTCTCTTCTTAAATGAAAATATGCATAATTATGATTTGATGTGACATTTCTAAACTCATTAGGGCATCCTTGTCATCATTTTGATTCTAGTTTTTTCCTTCTAAAATCTATAACAAGTGATTTCAGCTTGGAAGCATTTATTCTCATAGAAGCCCTTGAATGTTACTCTACTTCTCCATGGATACAAATATCTACCTATATCATGCCTTCAAAAACTAAACTATGGGGCCTCCTGCGGCCCTATCAAGCAAGAAAGACGGAATCAATTATTTCGGCCAATAGATGATATGAGCCAAATTGTAGTTAGTAGAGCATTGGGTGAGGGGGTTTTTGATTACGAGCATTCTTGGAGGACTAATAGTGATATTATAGGGCTTTGTGTAGGCTGCCTTACTAGGGTAGGGGTGGAGAAATGGGACATTGTTAGGCTGAGCTACAACCTTTTTGATCTCTATTGGTTGCTAGGGTTGGAGATAGTGGTAGCTAACATTGATGAGAGGCTATAAATCCCCCTTCCAAAAGTATACATGGAATATGAATTGGATAGTCCAGAGCTAGCTAGAAGCCCTAGGCAACCGTGTATGTTAGTCAAGGACAACATTCAATTCTTCAAAGAGTGGCTGAGGATGGAAGCAAGCATTAACTTCATGCTAAGATGGAGAGGTATAATTGAGGATCCTAGTAGAGACTAGCTCCTAAATTATTTGAGGGCCTTTGATGCATACATTCACTTAGATGTAGATCTCTCTAATTTGGACAATGTGGCATTCTACATTCCAAATTATGATAAATCAAGTAGAGGTAGGATGACCTACAAGTTTCCTTTGGGTTCAAAGGCCACAAATTTACATGAGGTGTTAGAGATTATCATAGTTTTCAAGAAATAGTATTGACATACTTAGCTGTAATTCTAGGTCATTTTGGTAGTACTATTTCAACCCAGTTTAAATATAGGGCATAGTACTTACATATAGGTATTAGTTATATTACTTCTCGCTTACTGGTTTCTAGTTATAGTTTCTTATTTGACAAGTTGTAGTAAGGTTGCATTTTATAAGTAGTCCTCTTATATGCCTGAAACTATCCTATATACAATTTTGATATGTAAATATCGTTATTAGTATATATAATATATAAAAACAATGACTTGTTACATATCTTCCTACTTCATAATCTAACTTATGGTCTCTGTAATTTTGGCATATGGATATCATCTCAATTTGTTAGTGTAGATTTTTTCTTGATTGTATGTATGCCACTTTCCAAATCGTCTTTTTGCCACATACAATTTTTGACATCTTTCCTTCATTTATTTGTATAAACTTTGTAGAGTGGAAAGCAGTTATAATTATGCATTATATTTTTTATAAATAAAAAAAAAATTATATAAATAATTAAATTAACCTGAAACTAGGACAAGTGTACTACAAGATTCTACCCAAAAATTAAAATCCTGACCGTTGACTAAAAGAAAGATCGACGACCTGAGATGAATTTTGGGCCGATTTAGGAAATGCTTGCCCAAGTGCCTAGATTCATCCAAAATTGTGACACGTCCTTGACAAGTGTCATGATTGACATGTGTCACGATTCTAGATGACTCTTGGCAAAAGTGATAGCACTCCACAAATTCACCCAAAAATCATATCGAATCATCGATAATTAAGTTTTATTTTTATTAATTTATTTATTTAAAATGGAAAAATTTATTCAAATGTATATCAATGTAATAAATTTTTACTTTTTTTTATTGTTATGTACATTACTAGTTTATTGAATCTTGACTCTTTATGTCATTTACATGTACATTGTACATGCTATTAGTAAAGTACCTGAAACCATTAATTACTTAATACTTTCTTTTTAACTATTAACCTTGTATGTTTTTAGAGTATGAAGTTGAAAGTTCTCCAAGTCAAGTTTGATACAATAGGGTTCTCAAATTTGAAATTTTTAAAGACTTGTAGAAATCCATTTTGTGTTCTAAAGACTGAAAGTGTGAAACTTGAGTATCAAATGACAACACCAATTAGCCAATCTTGATTCTTCATATTTAATTTATTTTAAAAAAAATTCATAGCAATTTGTAGCAATAGAAATCTTGATTTTAACTATCTTAGGTTTACACTTTACAATTATTTTAAATAGGACCCGAAGAAGAATTTTTCATAATAACCAATAGTAGGCATCGGCAAAACAAAGTCAAAAACCTCCAGTACGAGTGCAAGCATAAAGGAAAAGAAACACATTATAGAACTTAGGCAAGTGCTACAAACCCTAGGTTTCACCAATGAATGTCATGATATTTTTGATCCTATTATCCATAGAGATTTAAGAATCATGGGAATTATACATTCATTGTTTAAAAGTGGAAAGATCCACTAAAGGGAAGAAATTATTACAAATATAAAAATAGTATTCGTACACATACAAATAAACTAGCTGCTCTGGTTATTAGATTAGAAAACCCCGCTATACCCAAAGTATTCCCTTGCCTTTGAAATTGTAATGCTATGCACTCAAAATTATGATGAAAATAGAAAGGCAATTGTAAGCCTAAACACTCAGGAGGAAATTTTATCCATAACTGAGAGTGAATTTTTCACTCTTGTAGACCTAAGGCTAGGGTTTAAACCAGAAAGCTTTAACGAGTACATTGACTTGGATAAACTAGCATAGGCTTATGACAAACTGGAAAGATTTTTTCAAGATTCATTTATTAAGGGTTTAATAAACAATGAGTCCTCTACTAGTGTTACACTAGACATAGACCATAAGCCTCCTTATCAATATGATATTTTTGTGCCATGGGTTTAGAATACTATTGCTTTGTTATTATTTTTTCTAGGATTGGATAGTAACAACGAAGTGAGGGCTAGTGTTCTTGAAATGATTTATAATATCCATTATCGAAGTCAGTCAGTTGAGAAGGTAGATGTAAGATATAATTTTATTCAGGACATTGTTGAATCTATGCAACAATAATTACTAATGATTAAATAAAGTACAACTATAGGCAAGACAAAGACATTTAGGTTCAAAGGTTACTTACAGTGCTACCTTCTTTTAGCAAAGCATCACCCAATATTTGAGACAGAGAACAACAAGCTTGATATTGAGGTCTATAAGTTTGATTACAAAATCCAAAAGAAATCAGAGACTCCAAGTCTAGTATATGAGTGGACACATAAATGAGGATGAATGTTACAAATAAAAACTACAACCATTTTGTAGACTTCTTTTTGGAACCTATTTACCAAAAAATCACAGGTACTTCGATGCCTAGATTGTCTATGTCTTGTAAAGATTGCATTCAACTAGGAAGTTAGATTCAATTCCAATTGACTGGTTCTTCATGGAAGAGTACATTGTCTTAAGATTTTATAGTTTAGCGGTTGAACCCTACAAACTTCCAATGCATGTTACAGAAAAGGTTTTTGCACTAGAATATGTATGGTAGATGGAGAGTGCAGATGAACTTTTCAGTGGAAAACAAAAGAAAATGATATTTCCTTCCTTACCTTTCACAATTGGAGGCCTCACATTTGAGAGAAAGGCTCTCAAAGTGGCAAATGAATTGGTAACCTTTTTTGGCTTTGATTTTGTCAATCATTAGAATTATGATCCACTGAACATAATAAAAATGATAATTATTGCCAATGGGAACTCTATGAACAAATATCAACATTAGGAGATGCCATTGAAAGAAAAGTTAAAAAAACAAGGATTCATGGGATGAGGTTAAGAAAGAGATGGAAAAACATGCAATAGAGAATAATAATTCAATGCAAGAATTGTCATCCCAAATTACAACATTGCACAAATCAAAGCATCTGATATACTTAAATTTCTACAAGAAAACATTCGAACCTTCTAAGAGGTCTACGCTGAAGGAAATTAAAGAGGCATGCATAGCTGAATTGTTGTCAAACCAAGATGATTGATTTTTAGAAAGTGAGGCAAAATTTGGGTGTACCAAGGACATCAGTTGGTTTTGATGAAATTGAGGAGGATGAACTTTTTAGTGATTATTGGAATAAAGAGCATCCAACTATACTATATGATTTTGGTAGTGACGGTGATAATGAAAAATAGAAGACCTTGAGTTTGATGCCAACGTTCAAGGTATTCAAGATTCTGGGTCAACTAGGGGCAGAGATATTGTTAAACTTCAAATAAGTGATTCTATTAAACAAACATATATTAAAGGCACAACTATGATACACAAAATGGGTTATGCAAGTATAAGGCCCATTGGTGCAAGTGGTGAAGGGATTTGGAATCTAGTTCCAGTACTAGACGCACCCAAAAGAGGATGTAATCTAATCATTTGACTCTCTGAGATTGAAGATGATTCATCTGGAAAGGGGAAAAAACATTATACTTCTACTTCTAAAGGTCATCCCAACACATTATTTGTTAAATCTTCAAATCCAGTTGTAGTTTATCCCACTGGCATTGGCACTGGCATTAGCATGAATGAGCCTTGTGTAAAAAAGTAAAAAGTTATGAAAATTACACCGGTAGCAATGTTAGTAGTTACTTCACCAATGTATGCACTAGTAGCTTCTATACAAAACCCAAAAAATAGTCCTAAAATGCCAGGATTTGGAATGGGCCATCTTCAATCTATTGGCAATCCTCAAAATACAATTGTAGGTGAAGTAAGTTTAACTAGAGTTGGAGGAGCATACAATGATACAACAAATAATTTACCTTTCAAACACTCAATTGTGTTAGCAAACCCAAATTTTAGTTTGAAAAAGTTTGCATCAAAGTTTGAATAGACAAGCAAAAGAAATAGGTGGATTATGAAGACTTTGAAAAGTGATGCAGTTGCTGAATGTTAGGGATCTACTAACATAATATTTCTAACATATTATCTAAACAATGAAATGATGAACTTCATGGCTATTATGCCCCTGGGTAGAGATAATAATCTACCAGAAAATTTAATAAATCATAATGATATAAAAGTTTTTAGTCTTCAAATGGATTTGTCAAAAGTGAAAAATATTGACAAAATCAATATATCAAAAGAGAGCAACAAAATAGTCTACTCTACACTTCTGAAAGTAGAGAGGGAAAACAAAGGGCTTACAAAGAAAATAGAAAAGTTATAGGAAAACCTTGATAATGTGAAGTCATAGGAGAAAGCAGCAGACAATAGGTTCAAAGAATTGCAAAACAAGATAAAAAATTCTTCTCCTACAGAGGCAATTGTCTAGCAAGAAAAGATGAATGAACAAGTGCAAAATTTGACTAAAGAATTGGATGAGTGCCAAAAAAGACTTCAGCATGAACAAGCCTCTACTACACAGTTGTTCAAGTCTATAGAGAGTAGTGCATATGTCAACAATAAATTGAAAACTGACCTAGACTTTGCTGTCAAGGAAAATAATAATTTAAAGATTGAATTGGAGAATGAAAAGAAAAATTCAGAGTCTAGGGAAAGGATGATTTTTAATTTGCAAAAGGAATTGGGGAATGAGAAGGAAAAAGAGGAGTCTAGTGCAAACACAATCCACAATTTGAATAAGAAATTGGAGAATATGGAAAAAAAAAAAAAAAGGAGTCAACTACAAAAACTATCCTTGATTTGAAGAAGGAATTGGAGAATGCAAAGAAAATGGAGTCTAGTGCTATTGCAAGCACTAACACAATCCACCATATGAGGAGGGAATTGGAGAATGCAAAGAAAAAAGAGGAGTCAACTGCAAAAAAAATCCTTGATTTGAGAAAGGAATGGGAGAACGTGAAGAAAGAGGAGTCTACTCAAAGACTCCATGATTTGAAGAAGGAACTGGACTATGCAAAGAAAAAGGAGTCCACTACAACGACAATCCATGATTTAAAAAGGGAATTTAAGGATGAGAAGAAAAGAGAGGTAACTATTGCAAATGCAATCCAAGATTTGAAGAATAAATTGGAGGACGAGAGGAAGAGAGAAACTAATTGGCAAGGGTAACTAGAGGAAATACAAAAAAAGAGTGAAAAAGAGATGCCTGAAATGAAGAAAAAGATGGAGAATGTAATTGCAGAAAATAGAATGACCTCTTCTAAAGACCATCATGTGAAGGATACTATAATAAACATGGTTAAGCTTATCAAACAAGAAAGTTGGGACAAAATAATGAAGAACAATGATAGTTTGTTTGAATGGCTTGATTTAAATAGCAATCTCAGACTTGTCTTTGAAAATGTAAAAAATGATGTTCTAGGTAAAAGACAAATCTTCACCAATTCTTTAAAAAAAAAATTGACCAAATTTTGAATAAAGTAAAGAGATCCAATGACAGGGATTTGGCAAACTATGGAATAAACAACTTCTTGGATGCCTCTATAATGACTATTGATGTCTGTCACAATTATGAACAAGTAACAGAAATAGCTCAAGCTCTCAAATCTACTTCCAAAGACTTGATGAAGATGAATAACATCATATTGAACTTGCTAATTGTTGGATTACCAAATCTAGCTAACTCAGATGACAGATTCATTGGGAAAGAAAATTACATGAAAAAGTTGTAGGACAACATGAATTCTGATTTAGGCAACTTTTCCGAAGAAACCACTCTAGAAAGAATTGCGAGTTTCATCAAACCACTATCAAGAATGAATGAAGTTATAGATAAATTCCTTGATTCATGTAAAACTATCTCCCAAAAGTATTTATTGTTGATGAGGCTACAACTATTTAGCTACAACCTCAAACAAATGGAGCTTCCAAATGATGCAAAATGGAGAGCCCTATAGAAATTCATTAAAGCTAGGTCATCTTCTCAAACTGTTACTATTGCTATCAGTGGTAGTCATAGCTAATAGCACTAAGAAGTAACAACTTAGTAAGTGATAGTAATATAATAGTTTTGTTATTTATTGCTCTTTAATTTCAAATTTTGGATTTAATTTCAACTGTGTTTAATGTTAATTGTTATAGGAATCAAGAGCTAGCATATCAGGATAGTTGGGCAACCAAGCACTGGCATACTATTACTACACAGAGCAGATGGGAAAAAAATTTCCTACTACTTGAAAAAATTGTATAATTGGCAATGTCATAAATTGGCAATGTAATTGTAAACCAAAGTAACAAGAATTAGAATAAGATCAAAATCGACAAGCTCAAATCAAATCATGAATCAAATCATCAAATTGTGTGAATCACGTGAATCGCCATGATTCTTGGAACTATGTTGTAAACACACAATGTATTATGTAGTAATAATCTGATTATATATACAATTACAAACTGATCTATAGCTATTGTTTCTCCCTTGTATTTGCAAAAGGGAACTTTGGGTCAATGGTCATTTCAATTTGACATCGAGTCATTTGCAAAGGGTTGTAATTGTTTGTAATTGTTAAATGCATTATGTTACAATTTCTTAAAGAAATTAGAATCAATTAAAATCTCAACATGTAAGTTTGTAAAATCAACGTGCTCAAAAAAAAATTTAAACATCTATAAAAGGATAGTGAATGAAGGCTATAAATTGACTTCTACAAACATAATTAATAAGTAGATAGAGTCTTAGCTCAAAGCTACTACTACTAGCCTAATACTTGACTCACACAAAAGTTAGAACTTGAGGTTGAGAAGCTTTTATAGTTGCCAATCCACCTGGACTGGCTCAACATCACTATCATTAGTATCCTCCTCATTTATTACATATAACATTTTACTATTCATTGTGTTTTCTTCACATTCACTATCAGCATCAATATGCATGCCAAAGTCAACATCATCTTCATTACTTCCAATATGAGGACATGAACCACTGCCATTGCCACTGCCACTGCCACTGCCACTTGGGTCCAAAATATTGGCAATCCCTTTTCTTTGACATTGGTTTCTCCAAATGTTGAGAGCCTTGTCATAAGGGAAACTATCTACCTCATACTTTGAATTATAGAGCCTCAAACAATTATCCAATTTTTTTTCTGATTTGTTTCTAACCTTTGACCTCAAGAAGCCCAAAGCATTGAAAACTCTCTCATCCTTCACTAAACCCAATTCATTGTCAAATATAAATTGGTAAGCTTGAAATATTCTGGCATTGACTCTCTCAATTGATTGCTCTCACCAAGGTTTTCCAAAGCTTTGTTACCACTTTCTCTTCATTTGGGTTCTCCATAAGATCATATTGTTGCCTTATTATGTTTGCAAAAGAATATGATTGATATGTTAGTTGAGATTCATCTAAAATTCCATTTATAGTTACTCCATTGATTACTTTAGGTTTTCAAAAATGTTGAATCAAAGTCATCATCTTTCTTTGGAAATCAGTCGGATAGTTTAGAGACCAATATTGTGGAAAAACAATTGATATTGCTTCGAGTAGTTCCTCTGGGGGGAATCTAAATCTAATTTTTGACAAAAGATTGTAGCCAACTCACTTGATAGAGTTAAGCACAGAGTCTTTGATCTTCTTGAAGTCTTCACTTGTAACACATGAAAGTACCTTCTTTAGTTTTGATTCAACTTCACTTCCTACTTTGTTGGGGTTGGAGTAAGGGTTGACATGGGCATAGTACTACATTGGTATATCAACTCCATGTACCCTAGCATAAACCTCATCATTTGCACCAATATGTAAAAAGTTCTAAGGATTGTTCAAATCTATGATTTCTATCCACTTTACAAACTTTGATTCATCTAATGGTATTAATCGATATAGAGTATCCAGGCTATTACATGTCATTTTACGCAGCCTATTATATTCTGCAATTTAAATAGCTCTTTGTTGAACCTTTTTTTATAATATTTCTCATGTCTTGTAGCATGGGGAGAAAAGCTGCTAAAGTTAAGAGTATCTTAACATTAGTTAGACTTGAATATAGCTGTGGGAATCTGTCTCACACAAAGTGGATTAGTCCAAATAATGAAGGATATTTAGAGATTACTCAATGTGCTGGTCCATCCAAAGAGATCCATTTGGTATCATTGTCTTTAAGAAGCTTCCTCCCATCAATAAGTCCTTGAGCAAAGTGTTGAAATTGTCAGAGTGTTTTTTGAATTTTGACAAAAGTATTGACAAATCTCTTTAATTAGAGATTCCACTTTACTTACACAACCAAAATTGCTGACAATTCCAAAAGCTAAATTCATTCTATGGGCCATGTAATGAATGGGAATAGCATAGGATGCCAAATCATTCTTGATCCTTTTACAAAGACCGCCTTTATGACCTTGCATTATTTAAGATCTATCCACTCCAACACACACCAAATATTTGGCAATCTCCATTTTATCCAAACCTCCACATTTAATTAGAGTACTTTTTAATAAATCATATAAATTTTTAGTTGTTGCACTACAATTCAATTTAACAACAGATAGTAGAAAGGGTTGACAATAAAGAGTTTTTATAGTATAAACATGCATGCACACCTAGGAAGTATTATCAATTGCTATAACTTCATCTAGAGATAGTACAATGAAATTTGAGTGTTTTTTTTTTCCTTTGTATCTTCTTTTTCAACCTGTGCAAGACATCTAGCCCATTGCCACCCATTGTTTACTGACCAGTGACTATTCAGATAGTTTCAAAGTTTGCAAAATCACAATAAGGTAGTAACTGAAAAGTAGTCTATCATAGGATGTCCTCTACTCAAAATATAAAAGACCACACTTAATTGAACTACTTTTCCCATATTTTGCACTTCCATTGCTTTCCCAATGAAATCTTTGATGGAACCTTTTATTGTATAATGCTTCTCTCAGATATTCTAATGTAACTCATATATTTTGGCATTCCTGATATGCAGACAATTGTCCTTTGTTTTCCAAGTTAGCATAGATTTTTCAAATCCATCTATAGTTTTCTTTTTTTTAACTTTACCAACATGCTTTTCTATAGTATCAAGTTTAAACTGCAACCTCTTCTCCTTCTTTATTATCTCTATGAAAATCTTACATTTGCATTCTACAAGAGGCTCACAATCAATTGGATTGGCCACTAATTTAATGAACCAGTACTTTTCCACCCATTCTAACTAAGAATTTCTTTTGGACAGATCCCAGTGAGATCAATCTTTCTTTGATTCCAAATTTCTTTTCCCCTTTTGTGCATGAACATGATTTATGGAATCACTTTTGGTTTTCTTACCTGATTGGTCTGAGACCAACTCCAACTCTATAATATTAGTTTCTAACTCCCTACTCAGGGGAAGTGCCTCCAAATCATTTTCAAGTTCATTCTTGACAGAGATATTAGGTTCACCAACTTGAACTTCAATATGGTTTGAGTCTCCAACTTGTGATGAATCTCCTTTTTCAATAAGCACTGGAGATCCAACTTGTGAATCTTGTAGGTTGCCAACATTTCCACCACCAAATATGTTGCTATGCTTTTGCATTTTGGTAATAGTGGCCTCTCTTGGCTTTCAGGGATCCTACCAGAACCCCTATTACCCTTCTTGTTTGACATTGCAAATCAATAAAAGCTACAAAAAATAAATCAATTTAGTTGTTGAATAAAAGACTCAAATACTTTGAAGAGTGACAGTAGACTACTTAGACTACATGTAATAAAAATAATATGATTCATTCTCCAAAAAATGGTACTACTACTATGGTACTATAGTCTATGGTACTACCCAATATAATTCGCAAACCTATAAGCTATCTTAGCATGTGAGATGTCTAGTCACCAGTGGTAAAACTAAAAAATAACTAGTACCACTATACCAGTATGGTAGTACCATTGTCGACATAAAAAAAATTAAAAATCACTTACCTTTTAAGAAAAAATAGGGTCCACGAGTCAATGGCCAATGCACTCAGCACTCTGAAACTTTGGCGGCAATAAGAAATGCCAATCTCCAGACTAGAAAATAGTGAATTGTGTAGAATAATAATATCTTATAGTCCAATATAAGTTGGTGAATTATGTATGATTAATAAGCAGGAATGTCAAACGTAGGTGAAACGAACCTTCCTATGCAAGCCCATAGTTGGCTAAGTGGGGCTAGTGGTCGACACTTGTCGAGAACATGGTAGGCGACACCCAACCCAAGGGAAAATTATTTGGTTGTATTAATGGAAAAAGAACATGGGCCAATAAGAAACAAACATGCAAAAGCTAGCGAAATGTTTAAAATAAATGTATCCAAAATGTATATTGCATTGGTGATTGGACTGATATTCTTGACCAGTCATGTGATAACTAATGGGTGACTACCATGGGAATTGAACCCAAATCTAATAAATATATGGTGATGTGGTTGGCCTATGTTACATGTGCTATTCACCAAATGACAATTGACCCATGAGACAGGATTGCCAAAAGGTGAATATTCACCACTAAAGTAATCTCTGACCAAGCCTATGCATTTATGAATCAAATTTTGACTATGGCATTTAATTGACAATTTTATGAATTGTTCTGATTTCAAAAATGTAAATTTTATAGTTTTATGAGTTCATTTTCTATTTTCTTATTATTTATTAATCAAAAGTATCTCTTAAACATTAAATAGTGACATTAATTAAAACTTTAATAACTTTTTTAATTTTTCATATTTTGTAAATTAATTTACATGTCATCAATCCTCACACAATTCTTTTGAAGTTCACAAAAAAATCCAAAAAAAATAAATTTTGATTAAATTATGGCATTCGTAGATGAGAGGTTTTAGAAATTAGCTTAATTGTCAATTAAAAATAAATTTAAAATTACTCATTAAAAAATTCAAGAAAATTGTTATCATCAATTTGTGGTGTATCAAGTAACTTCATTTAAAAGGATTCACAAAAATTTATTTAGTTGTGTCAAATTATGGTGTCCATACACGAGCGTAGTATGGTCCTAGAATAGGCATTTTAAAATAATGGTTTTTAAAGATCCATGCCAAAAAAAAAAATCTATCATATGGGTATACAAATAAATTACATATTCAAAAAGAAGATTCTAGGCACTACAATTTTTAATTTTTTTAATATTTAATCTCTAAATGGCTCAAAGTTTGTCATCAATTGAAAATATATTTTAAAAATATGAAGAACACTTCCACTTTTTGGCCAAAAGTGAGACCCAACTTCTTGCACTGACCCTAATCTATAGTGTAACTTAAACCTTTACCAAATATTGAATATTACCATCAATTAAGACAAGCCTTAAAAATTGTAGGCAAATATATTTAATTTACTACATAGACAAATTAGATTTCTTTGGCAAAGTCATCACTAAAATATAAATACTTGTATATTATTATTAGTGATTAGCCTAAGCATGGGACCCAATTTTGGTAAAGCATAGGTGACATGGACACCCCAAAAATGAAAAAATATTAGCCAAATCTAGGGTCCCCGATAAGTAAGATTAACCAATTGGCGAATATTAGCCACTAAAGTTATCCTTGGAGAGGAGGTTTCTATGGAACATGTTTTCACTATGGAAAATAGGGACATAGGGCATTTGAATGTCCCCAGTGCCAAGGAAAGATGAATAGGAGAACTAAAGACCAGACCATAGTTGAACGTATGGATGATGATGAAAAATTATCACATTCTAAAGATGTTGAAAGAGAAGTCCTAGTTAAAACAAGACTCCTATTGTGTGGTGAGAAGGAATTTTATTAAAGAAGGATCTTGTTTCAAAGAAGGTGCAAGTGTGAAGATAAGTGTTGTGATGTGAACATTGATGGTGAAAGAACTAAAAATATGGTATTAAGAAAGATGGTCAAAAAGTCGAAATTGAAGAGGCAAAAATATTCGTGTCCAATACTTTATTGCTTTAGTGCATTAGGATGACCAACAGATTATGGTCACTAAATAGTGCCTAATGAAGTTTAAGACTAGAAATGACCATGATGAGGTACTTTGTGATGTCATACCTATGGATATATGTCATATGTTGTTGAGTAGACCATGGTAGTTTGATAGGCATGTTGTAAGTGATGGTCATGCAAATACCTACACTCTAACAAAGAATGGAGTGAAACATAAGTTGAAGCCATTGAACGATAAAGAAGAAAAGGTATTTTTTTATGAAAATATATTACTAGAGGATATGAGGCATAGGCATATCTTTTTGGCTATAATTCCAAAAGATGGTTAAGAACAAGTAGAAGAGGTTCCTATAGAAGTTACAAATTTGTTGGAAAAATTTCTAGATATTGTATCTAATAATATTCTCAATGGATTTCCACTAGTGAGGAAGATTAATCACTGGATGGACTTGATTCAAGGAGCCAATTTTCTTAAAAAGGCAACACATAGAATGCAACTGGCAAAAAGTGAAGAGTTGAATTGATAAGTGTATGGGTTGTTGTAGAAGGGGTTGATTTGAGAGAGTTTGAGTCTATGTGGTGTACTGACAATATTAGCACCAAAGAAGAATGGATAATGAAGGATGTTCATAGATTCTTGTGCTCTCAACAAGATCACAATCAAGTATAGATTTCCATTTTCATGGATGGATGATGTCATGGACTATCTGAGCAGAGTTGTGTATTTCATAAAGATAGATATGAATTGTGGATAACATCAGATTAGGATTAGAGAAGAAGATGAATGAAAAACTACCTTCAAGATGAGGGAAGGATTGTATGAGTTGTTACTCATGCCTTTTGGACCAGCCAACCCATCGAGAGCTTTCATGTAGCTTGCGATGAGGTATTGAAGGAGTTTGGTAAGTTTTTCATTGTTTACCTAGATGATATTTTGATCTTTAACAAAATATTGGAGGAGTTGTACACTACACATTTGTAAGGTGTTTGAGAAGTTGAGGGAATAAAAGTTGTTGAAAAATCTAATGAATTGTAGTTTTGTGAAGGAGTTGATGTACTTGGGATTCGTATTTTTAGTAGAAGGTCTAAAAATGGACCCTAAGAAAGTAAAGGCTATCCTCAAATGACCTATCCCAAGGGATGCTATAGAGGTAAGATCTTTTTATGAACTGGCTAATTTTTTCAAATAATTTATCTAAGGTTTTAGCAGTATTTGTGGACCCTTGACTAAAACAATGATAGGGAACATGAAAGGGTTTAAATGAACTATAGGAGTAGATAAGAGTTTCAATTGTTTGAAACAAAAAGTTACAAGACAACCTTTTTTAGCACTTCTAGATTTTAATAAGGTATTTTAAGTAGACTATGATGCTAGTGGTACTACAATAGGAGTTATTTTGAGGCAAGAAGGTAGACCTATTGCTTATTTCTGTTAGAGTAATTATTTGTTCTAACTTATTAATTAAATCACTTTGATTTAATTAATTAAGTTGCCTATTACTCTAATTTTCTTAAGCTATCTTGTAGGTGCATATAATTAATATTCTATTAATTATATTGTGCAACCCTAGCTTTTTTAGGCTTTAGTTTCCCTTTTCTGGTTTCGTGATTCCTTTATAAGGATTCACTTCTTTGTATTTAACATTCACTTATTGGATTATATGAGATATTGCTCTTTGCATGTCCATAAGATGGATCTGGCTTTTTGGCCTCAATGATTTTTCCTTGCCTCTGTTCTTTGCTTCATCCATGTGACAGGTTTACGCATACAGGTGTTCTTGGGAGATTAGTTTATCACCTAATTCTAACATGGTATCAGAGCTTTTCTATGTGCAAGAGTAGATTTTAGTTTCCTTATTTGAGAGATTCGGGGGGGGGGGGAATAAACTTTATTGTAGTTTTTTGAAAAATGAAGTATGCTCTTCTCTTGCATCTTTGGATGATCCTAAGAATCAGAAAAGTTTTGACAAAAATAGTTTTTCTCTGGGGTTTCAATCTCAAATCTGACAACCAACTTGCATATTTGGAGTTTTTAATTAGTTTTGTAGGTTCCAGCATGCCATTGATGGACTTAAGAAGCTAATCCAGCATTTGCATGTCAAATTTTGGTTGCTGGGGTCGTTTTCTGATTTTTGGAGCCGTTTTTACTGTTAAAGGCGTATGATTTACACTATAGCAACATCTTCTGTTCATCAGCAAGAAAAATTCTTTCTCAGTTTTGTTCGCAGCCCCGAAAAACCATCAGGGTATCTTTTAGATTTTGCATGCAAGCTGTATATTTTTCAGAATCGAGCATGCAAAGCTACAGCCATACCCCTCTCTGTTGGCAGTCGCAGATTTGAATGCAATTTTTCTTCAAATCAAGGGATCAGCAAATTTTTGGAACACTTTCAACCCAAACAGACATCACCATTAGATTTGGAAGGCCATTTGCAGTCAGGATTCATATAAAGTGTGTCGTTTTTGGACACAGGGCAATTTTGAAGTTTTTTGAAGCCTCCATGATCGCTGCCGTACGGATCGTACGGACGTAGGGCTTGAAAAAAATTTTTAAAAATAATTTGGGGCGCGCCACCTACGCGCAGCCCGTAGCGGCCACAGCAGGCAGCGCCGCTCGGGCTCCGCTCGGCCCTGGCCACCTCCCGTCCGCTACCCACAGGCCACTCTGGTGCTGCTCTGCGGCCACCTCCGCCGGCGGCTCAACCTCTTCCACCGCTCATGTCCAGTCCGCAATTTTTTGCACATTCAGCGCCATGTCAGCAACTGCAGGGGTGACACGTGGCCTAGGCGCCACGTGCACTTGCCACGTCACCCCTGCCATTTCGACTCTGCCATGTGGCACCCTTTTTACGGTGATGACCTCCAAACCATCAATTTTAATCCCAGGTTTTGCTGATGTCATCCTACATCAGCACCCTCTTGCACCTCTCCTAAGGTCATTTTGGACCTACCTTCAGTTTTTTGGCCATAACTTTTGCATACAGAGGTATTTTTTCGATCTGAAAGAAGCGCCGAAAAGTTGGTTCTAAGACAGAAATGCTGGTATAGGTTTTTTTGAGTTTTGATGCAGTTTGGTTTCCTGTTATGGAAATCAAAGCCAGATGTTCTATTTTACACTCCGGGAGGTGTATCTTGAGATTTCGATCTCCATTTTTGGACTTCTTTATATCGCTGGAAAGCTCTTTCTGTGCTCTTTCCAGTGATACTGGTTGTTGTTCTAGATTCTGTTCTAGACATATCCTATTTAGTCTTTTGCATTTTAGCATTTTGGTGGATATTCTATTTGTTTCAGGTCTGGAGATCGATTTTGTTGCTTCAGTTGCTTTGTTTTGGGCTTTACCTTTTGTTGTTTCAGCCTTATATTTTTTTTTATCATTGTTGATATTCATTGTAAGCATCTTTATGCAACGCACTGAGATAAAGTGCCACTCTTGCGTTTCGGGATCCTTTTCATCATTGTGATTCATTGTACTCGCACTATTATATAAAGTGCCATGGGGGGGATAGTTGTTTGCCACTTATAGGCCCTCTTTCTCTAATTCCTCATGCAATGTCGATGACACATGTCTTTATTTGTGTTTGTACCTCACTCTCAATGAGTTTGGCTCCTGTGTTGGAGATTTTTGGCCCATCTTTTCAGCTGCCTGTCACCTCACCTACCTTAAGGGGAGGTTATATTGTTGTTCTATGCTTCTTTGGTTGATGGTTCGTGCCTTCTATTTCCATGGAGGTTCTACAAATCAGCATTTTGACAGAGTTTTGCGGTTCTTCATGCTTCAGTGATGCTGCTTCTTCATGATCACTCCTTGTTCCTATTTTAGGGGACAATTTCCCTAGCGGGAGACTTTTTTAGTTCTTCACTAGGTTCTTACCTCTTTTTGGGGGAGGGTTTTTCCCATGTGGTTTTCTCTCTTTCCCCACTTTCAGAGGTTGCATCTTCTTGCATTGTACTTGGGTACCTAACATGGCCTCGTTGTCGGCACCCATTTCTACATCCACCTAAGCTTCACTTATGGGGGGGTGTTAGTGTAGTTTTTTATTTTTTCTATTTTGCTAGGTTTTTCCTACACTTTTAATAATCTTGCTTAGGTTAATAAAGCATGTCTTATTAGGTGAATGGTTGTGAGGTGTCACCTTCCAACATGTGAGCATCCATTAGCTATCTTGGGAAGATACTTTGCTATCTTTAGTCCGATAGATGATTGCTCCTCATTGGTTGGTGTTGCCACCTCCTCCCTCTTCCTAGCCTATATAAGCATGCTACCTGGCTTGTATTTACATCTCTTATTTTTGCATCCTCTCAATGCTATTTTGCTTCTAGCATTTGCATTACTCTCTTGGAGACTAACTCTATGATGCTATTTTGATTTTGTATCATTTGCATTCATAGTTTAGATATTTACTCTTTGCACTAGTTTTCTGGGTTATTAATCTTTTCAGATTCTAAAATTTTTTGCATTTTCAGAGGCCTTGGAGTTTTTTCTCCATATCTTGAGCATACGGACATATTTTTTCAATTCAAAAAATGCGTCGGAAAGCTAATTTTGAGACAGAGATGCTGGTATAGGTGTTTTTGGATTTTGATGTAGTTTGGTTGCCTATTTTGGCAGTCAAAGCCAGATGTTCTATTTTGCACTCCGGGAGGCGTATCTTGAGCTTTCGATCTCCAATTTTGGACTTCTTTATATCACTGGAAAGCTCTTTCTATGCTCTTTCTAGTGATGCTAGTTGTTGTTCTAGATTCTGTTCCAGGCACATCTTATTCAGTCTTTTGCATTTTAGCATTCTGGTGGATGTCCTGATTGTTTAAGGTTCGGGGATCAATTTTGATGCTTCAGTTACTTCATTTTGGGCTCTACCTTCTGTTGTTTCAGCCTTATGTTTTTTCTGATCATTTTTATATTCATTGTAAGCATTTTTATGCAACGCACTAAGATAAAGTGTCACTCTTGCGTTTCGGGATCATTTTCATCATTGTGATTCGTTGTACTCGCACTATTATATAAAGTGCCATGGGGGGCGGGTAGTTGTTTGCCACTTATAGGCCCTCTTTCTCTAATTCCTCATGTAGTGTCGATGACACATGCCTTTATTTGTGTTTGTACCTCACTCTCAATGTGTTTGGCTCCTGTGTTGTAGGAGATTTTCGGCCCATCTTTTCAGCTGCCTGTCACCTCACCTGCCTTAAGGGGAGGTTATATTGTTGTTCTATGCTTCTTTGGTTGATGGTTCATGCCTTCTATTTCCATGGAGGTTCTACAGATCAACATTTTGATAGAGTTTTGCGGTCCTTCATACTTCAATGATTCTCTTCTAATCTCTTTGTTCCTTCTTCTGGAACATTCTTTGCTATCTCTTTTTGGAGTAGGGTTTTTCCCATGTGGTTTTCTCTATTTCTCCTCTTTATAGAGATTTTGTTGTGATTAGGTACCTGATCTGGCCTTGTTGCTGGGACCCAATTCTCTTTCATAGCTATGCTAGGTTAGCTTCCTCCCAAGCTTCGCTTAAGGGGGGGTGTTAGAGTAATTATTTGTTCTAACTTATTAATTAAATCAATTTGATTTAATTAATTAAGTTGCCTATTACTCTAATTTTCTTAAGCTGTCTTGTAGGTGCATATAATTAATATTCTATTAATTATATTGTGCAACCCTAACTTTTTTAGGCTTTAGTTTCCCTTTTCGGGTTTCGTGATTCCTTTATAAGGATTCACTTCTTTGTATTTAACATTCACTTATTGGATTATATGAGATATTGCTCTTTGCATGTCCATAAGATGGATCTGGCTTTTTGGCGTCAATGATTTTTCCTTGCCTCTGTTCTTTGCTTCATCCATGTGACAGGTTTATGCATGCAGGTGTTCTTGGGAGATTAGTTTATCACCTAATTCTAACAATTTTAGTATGAAGTTAAATGTTTCCAAAATAAAGTATTATATTTATGATAAGGAACTCTATCCTATAGTTTAGACTTTGAAGAAGTGGAGACACTATCTTTTTCCTAAGGAGTTTGTCTTGTATATTAATCAACAAGCTTTGCAATATTTTAATATTGAAAGAAAATTGAACCAAATGAATTTGAAATGGGTTGAGTTTTTTAAGAGTTATTCATTTATTTTAGAACACGAGAGTGGAAAGTTTAACAAAATTGAAAATTCTCTTAGTAGGACATAAATTTTTCTGACAAAAATGCAGATTGAGGTGGTTGGATTCAAGGAACTCAAGAATTTTTAACTAGAATATCTTGATTTTGGTAAAGCTTAAAAATCTTGTACATAAATATTATGCTTAATAGGACAAAGTGGTTGGATTTCATAACCTAGGGTGGTACGTTATTCAAATTAATTTAGTTGTGCATTTTAAGAAGTTCTATGAGGGATAATCTCATCAAGGATAAGTATAATGGAGGATTGAATGGAAATTTTGGTAGAGATAAGTCCATTTCTTTGGCTACTAAGAATTATTATTGGCTAGAGTTGTACCAAGATATCAAGAGGTTTTTGGAGAGTTGCAAATTATGTCAAATGGTGAAATGAGTGAAGAAAAATATGGGGTTGTATTAACCATTACATGTACTAGATAAGTCATGGGAAAATGTTACATGGATTTGGTTCTTGGTTTATGGACTCAATGAGGGCATGATTCAATTTTTGTGGTGGTTGACAAGTTTTCAAAGATGGCACATTTAATTCCCTACAAGAAGACTAGTGATTTTGTTCATGTTGTGAAATTGTTTTTTAGAGAATTGGTAAGAATACACATTCTACCAAAAAGTATAATTTCAGATTGAGATACCAAGTCTTTTGGGTATTTCTAGCATACATTATGGAAGAAGTTGAACATAGATTTGAAGTTCAATTAATCACATGCCACAAAAATTGATGGACATATAGAAGTGGTGAATTAGAGTTTGGGGAACTTGTTGAGATGTTTGGTTGGAGATAAACCAAAAGGTTGGGATTTGATTTTATATGGGTGTAATGTCCCCTTTCTAACATTCATAGCATGATGCTGTCGTTAGCCTATTTCCCCACAGTCTCGTAGGCTAACTAGGACATTAAAGGGGCTTAGAGGCCATTTGGCCTAGATAGTTTCAGTTGCAGGTCTTTCTGAGGGGTTCTGGGGCAACTTTGGGCATACTTACTATTTATAGTAAGCCATCTTGGACATGGCCGGACATTCAGTCATAGTGGTATGTCGATGGTAATTGTTTAAGATCGACAGGAAAACTTATTTATCATTGATAAGATTTGTTATGCATTGATAAAGCCATTTTATAAAGTTAAATTTAAATATTTAACTTTATTAATGCATAGACTATAGTTTGTGGGAAATATTTAAATTAAAAGAGTTCCCTTTATTTTTATAACACATTGGAGACATAAGGTACATAAAGGGAGTTATGTTTTATCCCACATTGAGAAAACGAAGGATTGAGCTCTTGTGAGAACACTATAAAAGAAATGGAAGAGCTTTTTTTTTTGTATGCTTGGATGAAGATTAATGTTATGTTGCTGGATATCTGATTATCGGGCTTGGAGGACGGAATCCCTCTTTTCTAGCATTCTCTTCGCTGTTGGAAGAAACAGTTAGGAGGATCAATGGTGTTTTCACTTCAGGAAACACATTGAGTTTCATTTGGGGCGTTCGCATAAAGAAATTTACAAGGGTTTGAGGTGCAGATCTGAAGTTAGTTATTGCTATAGTGCTACATGAACAGTATTTTTGCTAGAGTCGGCATGAACAGTATTTTGCTACAGTATGGCGTGAACAGTGTTGGTATCAAGTTTACTTGTTTTTCTGGTTGATTAGAAGTTTGGAAGGCTGTCAACTACATCTGCAAAATACTACGGCAACTAATTCCAGGTTTCTTCTATCAAATTTTGATACTTTGCATAATAATTGTTGAATACAAGTCTGAATAGTTGTTGCAGCCTTTAAGGCAGCTGTAAGTGCACATCTACATTTAAAAATCACCCTTTATCAGCAGATTGAAAGAGTTTCCATATTTTTCATATATTGTTGAATGTGTGCCAAGTGTTTGTGAAAATGTTATGATGGGTATTATGCATTTTAATGTCACTTCATAGTTGTTCGTAAATCTACTCATTGGAAAACAATTTATTGAAGAAATCAGCTTTATGAGTTTGCATACAAAGTGTTTGACAATATTCCTTAAGTTAAATTTCTACAAGTCAAAGTTCAAATCAGGGGAGGATATTACAATGGGAGCGATCTCAAAAATGCTTCTGAATTGAGGAAGTTGGATAAGAGGGAGCTAAGTAGTGCTGAAGTGTAGGATTTTACAAAACAATGAAGAACATCCATTAGAAGTGAGGAAGCACATTACAAGGATGAATACATAGTGTAAGGCTATAAAAGATGTGAAAATAAGGTATAAGGAATTTTAGAGTGGGGATGAAGTCATGGTTCATTTGAGAAAGGAAATATTTCCAGTGGCTACATATAATAAACTAAAAATGAAGAATTTTGGACCATCCAAGATACTAAAAAGGCATGATTATGAAAATTCCTATGAAGTAGAGCTGCATGTTGTACTAAACATTTCACTAGTGGTTAACATTTCAGACTTGGAAGAGTATTATGAAGGTGGTAATGGAGATGAGGTTGCAGACATGCAATGGAGTATTCTACCAACTACTTTAGCTACAAAGGAGATTCAAGAGATATTGGATAGTCGTGTTGGATGAAGAACAAGTAACAAAACATATGAAGATTATTTGGTCAAATGGAAAGGGAGGCAAGTAGAAGATTCATCATGGCTAGAAAGGGAGGAGGTTGACCATCTTGGTTATCCTTTGACCACCTCATATATGACTAGGTCACTTCTCAAATTTCCATGGGTGTATGATGCAGGAGCATCTTGGGTGTACGGGAAATCTTTCATCACCCAAAAATATTTCTATTTTTAGTTTTGTATTTTCAATAAGCCCGATATTCCTACATAGAGTTTCTATTTGTGGAAGCTTACTCATTTTAGTAAGTTGGTCTTATGTGCTCAGATTGTTCTAATATCATATGTGGAGGTTCATCTTAGATATATTATCTTGCTAGATGAGTTTCATTTCTATATCATATGTATTAGTGGAGTTATTAAAGATTTTTTAATATGAATTTTGGCTATCCAAACTCTAGGCTCAGTGATGAAGGCCTAAATGGCTCTAAAACAAGGTCAAATCTAGGCCAACCAAAGTAGAAAGTGATTAAGGAATTCATGTTTTTCACATGTACATAAGTAGCTACTAACCAACCCTCTTCTTTTTTAAATCAATGGGCACCACAGGCACAAGGTGAAACTAGCTTCCAAGCCTACTAGGTCATCAGATGGTTCATTAGGAGTTGGGTTAGGCGATGAATATCTTAGGTCAAAACACCTCCTTGGACATCTTGGGCCCTTATAAAAGTAGGGCTATATTAGGAGTAAGATGGGTGGAACAAAATAAATTCAACTATATTCTTGGGGACAATCTTGATGAGACCCATGAGAATAGGAATTAGCTACCCTTTTTGAAAATAGGTTATAATAGCCCACTGGATCAATGATATTTTAGTTATGGTAACTAGAAGTGGGCCATCCAAAAATATAATTTGTAAATTTCCTTGAGCTGATTATATGATATATTTAAAGTGTAATAAAATAATATAAAATGAGGATGGTTAGCCTGAAGAGTTAATGCTTAGTGTCTAGAACCTTCTTGGGTAGTGCAAATTTCCTATCTAAGGAAGGCTTGTAGCTTGTCTAGGATAGTTCTGGCTAATATTTATAGCTTTATCTTAAATATGATTATAAGGATGGTACCAATGTGACACTAGCTTCCAAACCTACTAAATTGTTGGATGGTTCATTGTAAGTTGGTTCAGGCGATGAATATCTCAGGTCAAAACACCTCCCTAGACATCTTAGGCCCTTAGAAATTTAGGGCTATAATAGGAGTAGGATGGGTGGAACAAAATAAATTCAACTATGTTCTTGGGGACAACCTTGATAGGACCCATGAGAATAGGAATTAGCTACCCTTTTTGAAAATAGGTTATAATAGCTCACTGGGTCAATGATATTTTAGTTATGGTAACTAGAAGTGGGCCATCCAAAAATGTAATTTTTAAATTTCCTTGACTTGATTATATGATATATTTAAAGTGTAATAAAATAATATAAAATGAGGTTGGTTAGCCTGGAGACTTAATGCTTAGTGTCTAGAACCTTCTTGGGCAGTGCAAATTGCCTATCTAAGGAAGGCTTGTAGGTTATCTAGGACAATTCTAGCTAATAGTTTTAGCTCTATCTTAAAGACTATTGTAAGGATGGAACCAATGTGGATTTGCATAATATAATTTTGAATTATGTAATTCCACATTTGTGGAGATAATAAGAATCCCATATTTCATTCTCTCAAATCTTTATGGTTTCTTTATTTATGTCATCTATTTGTGGTATTAAGGGGAGCACCCTTCATCAACATGTCTTCCATTGACCTAACCATAGTGGATGGCGAGCCCATGTTCTCATCTCTAGTTGAAGTGGTTTTTTTTGTTCCAATCTCAATTAGGGAAGTAGACACAAGAGGAGCCACCCATGTTTGGGAGATTTCACCCTCCTATAGACTAGAGCATGTGGTAGGAAGGAGGATCTCAATGCAATTGCACTATTAACCAAATTTAGGGTGGAAGTGTCTCTAGAGAATGCACTAGGGTTGGTTTGCATAACCCCTCAGGATAGGAGGTTTTCTCTTTATTCTTCATTTCTGGGGGAGGAGGGGTTATAGTTAACAATGGTGTACCCTAAAGCCTTTCACCTATGGTAGTAGTTGTAGCATTCCTGTAGGTGGGGCCTTAAGTTTACTTGTTGAATTCAACATTGAGTGACACAAAGTTACACACAATTTTATTGACGATAACATTTACACAAAATTTGGAAATTACCAGTTAAGACTTGGAGAGAGTTACCAAGTCTACTATTAAGTAGGTGTTGAAGGAATCACTAATCTATCCAAAAAAATACTCATCCCAAAAATCAAGGGGGGGGCTTGTAAGTCTGACCCACACAACAGTCATCTGACTACGCTCCACTAAGGGATCAAACCCTAATTTCCATTTAGCAATCATCAAAAAGTTATTACCATAAATCCATGAGTCTAAGAGAATTGCAGAGAGGTCCTATAAGGAAATGAAATGGAAGAGGAAAATACCACCAAACATTGTCAAAGTTGTTATTTTTCCTTTGAGCTTCCATTGAGTAGAGACCATTGCCTTATCATGTTGATAGAAGGCCTAAAGTTAGAAAACCTTCCCACCAAAGCAAGTTGTAGGTTGCCCATGGTTCTATCAACAATAAAGTCTAGGAGGAAAATTTTTGTTCCCTCTATAGTTCTAATATATAAGGAGGAGGGATTCCATCATATTCTAAGAGGCTCATACCAATGCATCTTTCTAGCCAGCCTTGGGTGGATGAAAATAATAGTTAAGAGATAATGCTAGACACATTGATAAGGAAAATCTTGGGTGGGGGGAGGCAAAGAAAGTGATTTAGAGATAGTTCCTAGCCCACCAATAGGGGTAACCATGCTCTAAGAAGCATAGCCAAGGGGGTCTGATTTAGGAAAAGTAGGAGGGAGGACAAGTGCTCCCCAATAGTGGCCATGAGGGTTTGAAAATTAGAATGTAGGAAAACTAGGCCACCAAGGTTGGAGAGCTTAGTTTACAACCATGAAATCAACATAAATCTTGTTGTTATGCTATCAAAATATATAAAGCATTTTTATTTGTAGGATCTATATATCTAACTCATACTAAATTTAGAATCATAATAGGGTTATCATTTTGATACTCTCCTATTCATAACTATCTCCTATAAATAATATAAATTAGAATGGAAAGCTATTGTTATTGTCAGTTTAGACATATGTAACTATTGATTTATAATTTCTAACCATAAAATAATCTTCT
Source organism: Cupressus sempervirens (assembly GCA_028749045.1). Lineage (NCBI taxonomy): Eukaryota > Viridiplantae > Streptophyta > Pinopsida > Cupressales > Cupressaceae > Cupressus > Cupressus sempervirens. Next base: position 807,137,987 of record CM053786.1, on the reverse strand, counting down.
TTTACACTAAAATTTAATTTACAAATTGAATTTGTTTCCAAAATAACTTCAATATTACATTTGTATGCATTAATAAAAAAAATCATATAGAATTAATCGTAAAAGATTTTATATTGAAAATTATATTGTTTTCTTAATCAGTGAAAATTATACTAATTCTCAATATTTATATCAATGTATCCCTATGCATTCTCATAATATTAGAGTTGTTTCAAAACTTTTAAGTATCCTTAAACATCATGTATGAATAATTTTTTAAAATTAGAATGTAATTTAAAATTGTAGAGTTTGAATTGTGTTTTGCTAAATTTAATTGAATAATATCATCATAATTATTTATATAATGCCTAGACAAGGAACTTTTTAAAATTAGATTACTTTTTAAACAAAACAATTCTATATGATCTTTTTTTATATCTCTATACATTTCAATATATTATTAGAGTTGTTTTAGAATATTTTTTAATATATTACTTAAGATTTTTTAACTATATTAGTTTTGCAAGTGATTTTTTTCTATAATTTGATTGTGTAAGAATTTTTAACATCAACATTTGGGATCATACACATTGATCCATCATTACGATGAAAGAGTGCAAGAGAATAGAAAAATAAGTTCTATATATGTTTCAATATAATATTGGAGATGTTTCAAATATTTTATCTCTACTTACGTTTGTTCATCATTTCCACCTCACTAGAAACAAAATTATTAAAATACAACACAATATTGTAGAGCATAAAAAATATATTAAAATACAACTCAATATTATAGAGCATAAAAAATGTTTTGCTAGCCTTTCATTGATAGAAAACATCAATATGGCTTCTTGAATGCCCACACAAGAAACTTCATCCATCTAAGTTTTAGTTAGCAACTCCCATATTCTAAAGACCTAGAGGAAATGAGGTAGTTTTAACCCATGTTCATATTACCACCATGCCTTACCATTACCTATCCCCTCCCAGTTACCACTCATAAAAAGCTCCATAAATGATACCTGTACTAATAGCTTATCACACATGCACAAATAGTTGATCATTTTTTAGCTTTCCTAGTTTCTAATTGGTCTATTTGTACAAAAAGTATGATTTTTTTGGTGAGCTACTATTAGGGGCTGAACATAACAGGTTTTGGGCAAACATTTTAAAATGATACTTTTAGACCACCTTTACACTCTACGAGTTCTACAAAGATCTCCATCAATGCGAGAAAGCTTGAATGTTAGCTTTAAGCTCTTTGGTCACCTATAGTGGTTCACTAAAAAAATTGACAAATTTTGACATACATATTAGGAAATATGTGTGTGAAGTTAGCGTGGGTAGTTGTTGGGTCGTTTCCCCTATATGCGAAGATCTATATATAAAAAATAGGATTTTTGATATCCTTTCCTAGGAGAAAGTTTCTTCCCTTTGTCCATCCCTGAGGATGATGTAATGGATAACTATAAAACTTCCAAAGAGCTCCATAAAGTAGCCACTAAACCTACCAAACATATTTACATAAACTAAAATTTTACAAACCTAATAGACATGTCCACATACACCAACCAAAGACCAAATACACATTTAAAAAAAAGAAAAAGATGTGATCATGGATGACATGCATTGCATTTTAAAAAAAAAAAAATGTGTGGATGCATGAAATGCAAAACTCCATATCCTTTGTCCATTTGTTTTAGCTAAAGTATAATTTGAATCTCAAACAAATGTCTCATCAAGACTTAGTGAAGTCTATGACATAACTTGAATCTTAAACAAATGTTACATCATGAACTTAACTAAAGCCCATGACATAACTATTGACATAATTTGAATCTTAAACAAGTGTTGCACGATACACTCAGAAGCTTATGACATCACATGATTCTTAATAAAAAAAATTGAACCATATGTATAAAATGGTGTTCCAAAGCTAAATACATAGTAAAATTATAATTACATTTTGACATTTCACAGTCCTAAACATAAAATTGATCACTAAATTTCTAACATTTATAACACTCCCAACATTTTTATAAAGAAAGTAATACTAAATTTTTGTTTGAATATATTGTACCAAACAGAAATTCTAGAATGAAATAGACAAATATAGTTGGAGAAAATAACAATCAAATATTTATCAGACCTCTTTAACTATGTTAAATAAACTTGAGAGTTGAAAATAAATCTTGAGATAAAGGGATGCGAGCAAAAGGCAACTTTAAGCCAGATATCTATTTCCTTCTAATATATTACTATAACTTTTGCCCTCCAATGTCCAATGACATCTTTCCACACAAGTCTATCCACATCCAATCTAAATCTTAATAAATAACAATAAAACAAAAAACCTAATTATCAACCCGGGTTAATAAAGCAGAACATAAAAATATATATTATCTGTTTGAATGATACACTTCTGCAGGTCCTACCTGCCAATCTTGTCTAATATACATGAAAACAAGTCATCATTATGAAAACTTGTATATCAGTAGTGTTTTCTAAATTTTTTACACTCGCCAATGTCATATTGAAACAGATTGGATAATGCATTCACGTCCCCTTGTTCCAATTTCTAATGGCCAGGTTGGGAACTGGCGTAAATATAATCAGTGTGGCGTGACTCTTCATCCAAACCAGTGCCACCATTTTCACACTTTTCATTCCCCACTTCAGAGCCACATTTTTTGCTAGGGTTTTCTTGCTCATTATAAGGCTGCAATAACAGGATGGCATATCCATTAGAATAACCTTTAACCATACCAATATCAACTAATACATTAATACATTACAACGTTGTAAGAAAATGGATGACCTGAGGTTGCCGATCTGACAACTTGTGATTTTCACGAGTCTTATCTGCCCAAAGCAAGAAACCCACTTAGTAGATAACATCTTATAACTGCTGATATGTAAGAAAGAGATGGAAAAAATCAAACAAATTAAACTCTAAGTAAAAATCTTATTTTCCTTGGCCTCTCTTGCATCTTGTCATTGATGGAAAAAATTTGACGCAATCAAATCTAGAAAATTATATAAGATTACATTCTGGTGACAATTATGAAAATCTAATAACTCTTAAGTAACTAACATATCTTTGAATCATCCCTAAATATAAAATAGCTTGTATAAGCTTTGGAAAGGAGGAGTCACATACCTAATAACAGTCTTTGTGAACCAAAGGATTTGTGGGTACTCAACAATAGAAAGAAGATGAATACCAAATTAGCAGCCTCAGATTTCATCATGATGTAGAAACTCTTATCAAATATTTTCACAGCTTGAAGAGCGTTGAAGAGATAAGTATAGAACAAGCTATCCTAAACATTAAATAGCTTTCCATGGGTACAAATTTCAGCTCGGAGGGTACTGTTGCCATTATCTTTTTCTGTTCAAGATTTGATGTTGCATTTAAGAGAAAAGGCCGAGGCAAGATTTCTGACTACTGAAAGACTCTTCTGGTAATTAAGTGAGAGACAAGCTCACGGGGTTTGAATGGTTTTGCCATTCAACTGCTCAGGTTAATAATCGAAATCGATTATGAAAGTGACATTTCAACAAGATATGCGGCGTGTATATGAGAAAGGAAGTCTGCAAATTCAGATGTGGTATTAAATGAATCACAGGTTTTGGACGGTTGTTTTCCTCCGGCATTGAATAATTTATACTTTTTATTACAAGTGACAAAATCTATGGAGGACGGGCTTAAGAGCTTTGAAGGGAAGTTTAAAATTGCTGAGATGGTTGAGCAAGCATAAATAAAATGAAGTCAAGAATATAAATTCAAAATGGAATATTAGAAAGAAAGAAATAGATCATTTTTAATGTTTATCAGATTAACTAAATATAGTTTATGGAATAGATCATTTTATATAATAACTAATTCTTTTAGTATTTTTTCTTGTGACATCAAACTATGAAATGAAACAATTTGTTTCTACATGTTCAAAAGTGCAAAAATTGTGCATTCTTTCTTTCTAAGTTTTATTTTTGGATTTTTCTAATATCTGGTTTTCAAATGAAATTCATGAGAATCTGTCCTTAACTAAGTGAGAAGAATTTTGACTTTCCAAGAAATATTGATTTCTATATATGCACTTTAGTGATGATTATGAGTGAGATTAAAATTGTCAATATAATGTTCTTGTTTCTTTTTTCTTAGTCCATTATCCCAAGAGCACTTGTGGGACTTATTGATGAGAAATTTTTTATCTCTATATTATTTATGGAGCTCATGCTTAAGTAAAAATCACATTTACTAATTCATTTGTTATTTTGCTACATCCAAGTCTTCTTTCTTAGGCAAAACATGTTATTGAAGACAACCTTAAGCCATCTGTCATTTTTCTCAATTTTGTGTAAATATCCCACTATAGAAATTTCTTTAAGAGAAGAAGTACCCACCTCATTAAACATGATAATGTAAGGGATATAACTTTTAAGTTTGAATCTGTTTATAATCAAATATTTTTGGATTTTCTCAATTTCCTTATACTATGAAAATTCACAATCATAGAGAACAACTAGAAGCACTAAGAACTTAAGAAAAAGTTAGATGATTTTTCAATCCTATAGCTACTCTACATCTATTTTTAAAAAATTAAAAAAATTCAACCTCCTAGAATTTCCTTGTTAATATAATCAAATCTTTTACATTTTACATTGATTGATTTGTATTAACTTTAAAAACCTTATTTCCCTTGCAAAATTAATTTATGGTATTTTTTTCAATTTAAACATTATTTCATATCATTCAATGACACTTATGAAGAAAAATAGTTAATGGATAGTAATATAGATTTTGAAAATTAAAGACTTACTAGTCTTCTTTGATCTTCTTTTATATTTTATCTTTAATCTTTTTTCTTATATCTTGATCAAATAATCTACAACTTTTAACTTATATTTTTTATTTCATTTATCTATCAAATTACTCAAAGGCCTTTCTTAGCATGTATCTAATTTCTTAGAAATGATCCTATAGGGGAATTTGTACATTTAAATTTTGAATGTTTATAGTTAGATAAAATAAAATTGTGGTTAGTTTGTTTATATTTAAACTATAGAGTATAATCAGGAAAATACATTTGATTTATGTACATGTAGCAAAATAAATTATATGTTCAATGAGGGATAATTCTACATGTAACTCTTTGTTCATGTAGCATTAGGAACCACATCATATCTCGTGGTAGTCCTTTGTTGTGTGCATCATATATGTTGCAATAGGAAGCATATTATCACATATGTTGCACTAGGAAGCATATTATGTATAAGATATAATTCCTACAATAATATACAAGAAAATGTATGTATACAAATTAAATTTATTATATTATTATAAGAACATAAATACAAAATTTATTATAGAAAGATAATGATTTTTGTGAAGAAGACACTTTCAAAATAAATACCTCAAATTCAACATAATGAAACCCAATATAGTATTCAATAATCGTAATATACTTGCAATGTACTAGCTTTAATAGAAGTATAACTAGATATCTAGAGAGATTACAACATAACAATGTATGAAACTTCCATCTCAAACATTTAATAAATAGAAGAGATCATTAAATTGGGAATCATGAATCAAACCGAGTTTAAATGTGATGCATGACCAAATTATAATTTAAAATTTGATTGGACCACATCCTAAGATGACTCCATAAGCTAAAAGTAACATATTTCTTATACTTGAAATAAGATTCTCAAACTTTATTCCCAACAACTTGGTTATTCCATTTATCTTTTTCTAAAGACATCATATAATATATTATTTATTGGTCTACAAGTATAAGTTACTTTTACAAGTTTCTTATGTGATAATAATGCTCTTATACGTTTCTTAGTGTGGAATGTAGTCTATAGACTTATTTTTTTAAATAAAGAATATTTTGAAGAGATATACATTTTATTTTTAGCATTTATCTAGTTAAGAACTATTTGACCTTTTATAAGTAAAAAAATATATGTGGAGTTCATAAAATTATATTTTTATGTTCTATTATCCTAAATAAAACAACTTTTATTTAAGAGGTCCATTAACTTCTTTTTTTATCGAGAAGAGGATGAATCCAAGATTAATTATTACTACATGTTGTAATTTATTAGAGTCAAATGCAAGACCTCCAAGACAAGAGGCTCACAATTTACCGTTGTGTTGTAGGCTCTTGCCTAAGAGACTCGTTAACTTTTAAAACCACCTAAATTAATTCTTGTTGACTAGATTTATTAATGCATCATATCCTCCACCTTGTCATGAACAAGATTTTTTTTTTATCTATATCCTTCATCCTCACATGAAAGGTCAAGTCTTTTGTCAAAAACATAGTCATGAGGGGCGTTGGACTCATCTTGTCCTTGGAGTCCTCAAAGTTAACACGATTGGTTATTTTCAAGGGAATGTAGGCATTGTTGACATTGGGGAATTTATTTGTAGTATTTCTAGTGAAGTTTGGTTTCTTTTCTCTATGTATAAGGGATTCCATACTAATAATTGTATGGAGGCTTTATCCATCTTGTTTGTTGTGGATCAATGCTATGTGTATGGTTGGCATATGATTATTCATGAGATTTATTCTTACGTGGTTGTGAACTTTCTAATTAAGATTCTTCACTTATGAAGGTCTCTTGACTTGGATAGTTTTATGCACAAACCTCAAGAGTAGAACTGTGTTGTTGATTGTTAGGCTAAATGTGCTTCAACTTGCATGCTAAACTACAATATGTTGATAAGGGGCAATTACCCCGAATTTTATCTCATGATTTTGATGGAGTATTGATCAAGATGGAGTTCTCTAGAGATTTTTGTTAAGCTATTTTTTTGTATCTCTTTGTATTTCAATAAATCTACCCCTCTTTTGGTAAAAAAACCTATCACAAAGAACCTGTATAACCCCTCGACTTAGTCTCACATCCAAACACAATATCTTAATCTAGATAGCCACCTTGTAGGCATGAGTAGCAACAATGAGATCAATACATATAATAATTCATGTCTATTTGTAAAGCTTCTATCTTAAAAACTTATTTTATTCAATCTAAATATATTAATATCCAATATATTTTTATCCTATATAGACTTACTCTAGTAAAAAAAATATAGTACTCAAAGGTACCCAAAAAAATTATGTTGACCCTCCTAACTACATTTGAATGGTCTCATCTAGGCTTAAACATGAATTGGCTAAGAATTATTGTTTCGTAGGAAATATTAATCTATGTAGAAATCATCGAACACATCATGATTCAATTAGTACTAGCAAAATAAACTCAAGACATGTTCCCAAACTTAGTAGGCACTACTCTATAATTAAGCTAGTCTTGATCAAAAGTGGAACACTCAATGGTCCATAAATAAGTAATATGATTTATTTTTCCAACATAAAGCTCAAAAATTACTTTGACCTAATCATAAATTTTTATTTTAGCTTTCTTTATAAGACTCAACACTTAAGATTAGTATAAACTCTAAATTTTGTTTCTAGAAGATAAGTCTTCACATCCTTACTTATACTAGAAAAACAACATTATAGATACATAACTTTATCATGAGTTTTTTCTTTATTTAATTTTTAGCTATATTATTTTCAAAGAGGATATTTTAAAAAAAAGTGGAATATCAATAAATAAATAAATGACAACAAATATGGGAGGTTTAATTTATAAGAAAAATATTTGTTTAGTTTGACTTCATTATCTATTTTTGAAGATGACATATAATGCGTAATACATTGTTTAATAAGTGTAATTATCAATTATAGCTATTTTATGTGACATAGATGCTTTCACATTTCCAATAGTTAATAAGTGTAATTTTCTATTCTAATTATTTTATGTGACATAGATACTTTTACATTTCTAATCTGGAAGACACAACTAATACATTAAATTTTTTTTTGAGAATTAATTAGTGTTATCTTCAAGAAAAATAATATTTTGAAGAGATATATGTTGTCATAATTAACTTTTTATAAATAGTGTCTACTTTAACCTCTTCTAATGGAAAATAAACATCTAAAGCTCATAAAATTATATTCTAATATTTTATTCTCCAAAAATATATTTTTTACATTTAGATTTAAAATGAAAGGTTGAGAATCCTTTCAAAGACTATCCCACTTATTAAAAATATTGTAGAATCAAAGAAAATACTATCATTGTAAATAATATGTTGGAGGAAAAGAGGCCCATAGACTTATTACACCACCTAAATTTCTTTTTCTTGACCATTTTCTTTAATCCATCATAGCATCTACCATATCATGTTCACAAAATGATATGTGATACATTTCTTTCATTTTCACTTGCTCAAATGTGTCCATGTATCTCAGCCTAATACTCAATTTGCCTTATCTTTGTCTTACATATTGTCAAGTTGGGATTCATGAAGGTGCAAGAAAAAGTGAGGCTATATCAATGTCTTTCATCCTCATGTGAAAATTTATGTAGTTTTTTCCAAATATGTGACATTTTAAATATCTCAAAGAACTCTTATAGCTCCTTAACTTAGCTTGAAATCCAAAAATAATATCTTAAGCCAAATGACTTCCTTACAAGCATGTATAGCAACCACGAACTTAACATATTTAGTGATGCATATGAATGTGTCTAGAGATTATAGTTTTAAAAACTCTTTCCAAATTTGAAAATACATCAATATTTACTATGTTCAAATTTGACATAAAAATAACCATTATAATAGAGTACTCAAATTACCCCACAAATTTATACGATGAATCTCATAACTACATTCTAATTATCTAACATATGATTAACCATGAATTAGATAGTAATATTTCTTGTGAAATGATAATAATTAGAAAATTTGTAGAAAACATCAAATTCAAAAGAGTATAACACATGACTCACGGTCCATGTTCTCCATCTCACCAAGTCTATAGTCACTAATCTAGAAATAAGTTAGTATTGATCAAGATTGGAACAATAAATGGTCTAAAAAATAACATGTTGAGTCTTTCCTACATAAAGATCAATTACTTTGAGTGAACCATAACTTTATATTTTATCTTTCTCTTTGGATCTCTATATTTTAGATACGCCTGGCACTTGTCAGTTCTTTTACCTCTAATGTATTATAAAATATAAGACTTGGGATTATAAATAGTACTCTTATTATAATAATATAGTAATAGATAATCTATATATAAAATTATATAAACTAATAAATCATATTTTAATGATAAACATAATGATCAAATTTAAATTTTAAAACTCCTAAGATCGACATAGTTGGTGGATGACATGTGATCAACTACTTTGTAACAACTAGTTTATTTATATATTTTTATTAAATTTGTACAATGAATTTTTCCTTCATGAAATTCTCAGTTGTTTTTATTTGAGAGAAGTTTAGTTTAGAGGTTAAGGTTTTGCAAGATAGAGTAGGAGGTTATCAAATAGAAAAATAACAACATGGATTTACAACTAAAAAAGAAATATAACATATATGTGATGGTGCATTTATTCATAAAATAAAAATGTCTATATAGTTTATATCCTCATAGATCTACACTAATATAGTATTACATTTGGATATCCATGTCTCATGGTTTAGCATATGATTATGCAAAAAGTGTTAAGAATCCACATTTACTGAAGGGTAGGTGAATCAATATATGTCAATCTCAACTTGATTGAATATTCACTATCATTAAGAGATTCTCCAAGCATCAAAACCAAACTCAAATGAAAATCATAATAAAAAAATTGTATTAGTCATCCTTAATTTTAAACCAATAAAGAATAAAAGAATTAGTCATGCAAATGGGTGACAATAGTGGTTACTACCTAGATCCATCCTCATTAAGATATGATAAATAACTTACAATGTGAATTAGGAACCAACCTATTTGAGATAAAATTCCCCAATCCAAGATTTAAGCATCAACTCAATATGTGAAACACCAATCTCAATTATACCAATATATACAAAATATATGTTATATGAAGACCCTCATAATCCAAACTTTAACCTCTATTAGGTATGGTCTAGATCAAATCATTCACTCAATGTGTCTATGATCTCGAAATAAAAATAAACAAATAATCATGCACATGGTTCCTCCTTGAGAAAAGACCACATATTTGCATGTCAAATCTAACAAACACACTAGAAATGAGCCTAGATCAAATATATTATATGCATTTCCATCACATGTTTATAATCACAAGTTGTCCCAAACTATGATTATCACATTTTCAATTGGCCAAAGAATAAACCTAAAACCAAATATGTAATAGGCTTAGTCCAAATATCCACACATTATTCCTAGAGAAGGTGTACATTATGTATTACCTTGCAAGTTACACACTATTTCTCCTAAATAATCTTCACATACTTACTCTAGATAGGGCACATTTTGAGTAATTATATAGGCTAATGATATTTTAGCTTTTGACAACAAAAGTTATCATCATAACATTGTATATTTCATCATGACCTTATTGAAATGAGTATTTTAAATGTTTGATGCATATATGCAGTAATTTAATGAATTGGAATGGGTTAAAAAATACTCAATATTGAATGTGATAATGATTAGTGTGATTTTTATATAGTATTTATGTATATTGATAATGAAAGCATTAATTATTTTAATTCATTATATAGTATTTATATCCACTAATCATCTCTAGCTCTTCAAATCTCTCTTCTCTTTCCTCCCTTTCTATTACTATATGTCTCTAGTTACTCTCTTTATCTCTCACTCTCTTCAAGATCCTCTTGGGATTCAGATTTTTTATTATCAATTTTTTCTTAAACTACTTACTTTTTGGATGTATCTTAGTTTTATTTGCACCAAGTTAATGAATGAAGAAATTTTAAATAGCTCACTTGTGATTACTTTTGTGTTTCTAGATGGTGCCCTATTTTCGTTATTGGAATTTGAACTTTTCTTTTTCTTCAACTACTTTTACCACATATTTTAAGGGGCATCTATGATCCTCAAGTTTTTACATCTTCCCTAGCCCTTTCCAAATTATTCTAAGTCTTTCAAAACTATATGATTTTCTTTTCCTTATTTTCATCTAAATAATTCTATAATTTTTTGCATTTCTTTCACTAGTAAGTAACATGATGGAATCATCTTCCCTATCATGCTAGCCTCATCAATCGCAATAATTTTATTTTATGTTGATGTCATCCTTTTCTAACATCATCATCAACGCAAAAATTTAAAAGTATAGATAATTTCCCCCTTCTCACTAGCAAGCAATTTAGCATGATTGATTATGTAATGTCTAATAAATATGCTCAGAGCCATTACAAATTATATTTTCAAGATTTTTGGGTAGTCCAACTTTCGAAGACGCTAACTCTAAAATCATTGACCCGATTGGCTATTATAACCACTTTCTAGAAATGAAAGCTCCTATTCTACAATGGTGGATTGCACAAGTATCCATTAGCTGAGGTTTGACCTTGTTCCATAGCCTCTAAGGCCTTCAAAACTGATCTCAGACTTTTTATACCAATAATTCATACCATAAATTGACAATAATTCACCAATACATAAGATATGACAATGAAACTCATTTGGTGGGCTAATATATCTAAGATGAACCTCCAGATATGAAATTAGAATATTTCGAGCTCATATGACCAACTTACTAAAAATAATAAGCTTCCACAAATAACAACTCTACACTAAAGAAAGCCTTATTCAAAAGACAAAAATAGAAATATTTTTTGGTAATGCAAGATTGTTCTTACACCTAGGATGCTCCTACATCAAATGGTTTATAATTTCCATATTTAATAGTGTAAATGTAATATTGAGTTAGATTAATGTAATCATATTTTGAAAATATTGAAAGCTTGCAATGATTTTTCTTAGTTTATATGTGGCTATATGAAGTTGTAGAAAATGAATGACTAAGTATGTTCTATTAGAAGACTACATAATCAATGTTATATGAAAAATAAATAGCTCTTTTTTTTCAATCCCAATTTGTTTTCTTCTTAGTGTATTGTGATTTCCTTTCAGAATAAGTACCAATTTGGCACCACACTTGAATGCCACTTTATTCAAATTAATGTCTTAGTAAATAGAGTGGTGTAATAAATTAGTCCTTGTGCACCCATGATTGTTGATATATCAAGAAACTATTTTGAAGGTGAGGTTTCAAAGATGCATTTTGTGTCAAAGCGTAACCTTATCAATTATATACTTGGGTAATATAGAACTAGTCTTCTTGACCTAGTGACAATGTTTGGGGTGAAGATTACAATAAGGTTTAGTTGTAGTTTCTAGTCAACCATTTTGTTTAATTTTGACACATGTTAAAAAAATCATCCCTCACTATACCTAATCATCTTATTACTATATATACATGTACACATTTGTATGTGTATAAGTATAATAAATTGAATAAATAAAATAAGTTGAGATTATAAATAGATAACAACTAAAAATAGAATTCAAATGAAATTAATACTTCAAATTCACATAATATTAATTTTGTTTGTTATGATGTTGCAATAAAGAGATAAAAACTAGAATCTAGCACTAATCTAAAATCAAAGGCCTATGAAAAAAACTACAGTAATGGTCTCATATCCTCTCATATCCTTCAATGTAATTTTAATAACGCAATAGTCTATTTGGCCTAATTTTCCTTACAATATATAATTTCCTAAAGCAAAGATGGATTCTTGATATTTGTGAACTTTTTTACCTAGTGTACATTTGAATATGGAAAATCTTAATAATGCTAAGAACCACTACTATGATGTTATAAAAATGGAGGAAGTGTTTCATTTAGATGTTAGTGATGTTATGAATAAGTCACATCTAGAACAATGATAGTCTAACTATAAAATAAAACATACATAATATAAAAAAGATATTTTAAAAATAGCATAAAAAAAAAACCAAAACTTAATAGAAAATCAGTATTATAAAATTGATTTTTAAAAATAAATTCATACACAAAATAGTGAATGTATTTTTTAACCTTTTTAAGAATGTCAAAGGAATTGAAATAACAAGTCATGTATATAGATACACTTTTTTTATTACATACAAACCGTCAAAGTATAAACACGAATATAGGGTCCAAGATTAAAAAAATAATAATCAATAACACTAAAATCAGCTAAAATAATCAGAAAACTAAATATTTTGCTGAACCAAAAATATTAAAAGCGATCCTGAATATGCTAGGAGAGCGAACAATTCGTTAACAAATTTGACTCGAATCTTCTCTTCGGAAACTGTTCATTTCTATCAGATACTTATACTGAAGCACAAGAATATGACTCACTCAATACAAGTAAGATCCTCCGATCTCAATATAGAAGAATCTAATTCCATGTGAGAATCCAAAATCTCTGAATAATGGTGAACACTTGGCTGAATTTTGCCATATAAGTTTCAGATCACGTCATTAAGATTCATGAGAGAAACACTGTAGATTCTTTCATATAGTTCCATGTATTATGGAGATGAGAGAAATGCAGAAAATTATCTAATTAAACTGAAATAGAGATTATCCAGATTCTTTTCAAGGGAATAAGTCTTCTGAAAACAAGATAGAGAAAACAGATTTGAATTCAGTAAACTTGGAATAAGCAGATAGGCTAGTTTGCAGATTTTCGTCATAAAGAAAATACTTCATAAATCTCAAGATAAACATTGAGAAGATTTCTATAACTGGTTCAAATGAAAACCAACATAATGTTAATACATGTACTAAATACACAGTAAAACAATATGTATAGGATGTATAGGATACTGTGCCTAAATTAATAGAAGTACGATGCTGAACTATATGAATGGTCTAGCTGTAAGATGGTGGTATCATATCTTCATTTTAAAAATTCTAATGCCCAGGTTCAAAATTAGTATAGATGTAATCAGTATGATAGAACTCTTCATCTTGACAATTTTCTTTTCCACCCATGGATTGGCATTTGATTTCCTTTTTGGTATGCTCTGAAGCCTGCAAGGGCAACATCTCACAGAGATCAGTCAACTGTGTTGATCAACCCTAACCAGGCATAAGCCAAAGCACTTTTACCATTCACAAAAATGTTTAGAATGTTAAGCTTCGAAATGAAATGAAATTTTATTTCTATAACACTCTGTGGTCTATCTTATATCAAGATAATCTAAAAATTGTGGAAACAAATTGAATAAATAAATCTGATATCTTAAATCGACGTGTTTGCATTTCTATAGAGAAATAAATGAAAGTTACCTTATACTGGTGGCCAGAGAGTTTGTGGGCTTTGCCTATTTCATGCCTCTTATCTGCAGTTACAGATGAAGAAAAATGGATGAATAGGAAAATCACATCCTATAGTTTACAGCAGCTTTAGTTTATACAATAAAACATTGGAATACAACTTATAGAGCATACACTGAGAAATTTTTTCACAATAGGGTAGGATTTTTTCCTTTTTGGATTAGATTATTAAAAATTTGTTTTGTCAAACATTTGAATCACATTTCATGATGGGTCATGAAAACCATAATATAAAACTCAAAACACTATAAAAACATTGTTTTCCTTTTAAAACACAAAAAGTTGCTGTCATAAAAATTACACTTAACTAAGAGCTGTCATTGTAGATTACGTCTATCCACAAAATCATTAGAACAAACTTTCTCTTAATCAAAAAGGATTGTTAAAGAAGAAATCCAGATTCCTATCCTCTCAATAGACATATATTTTATGTAGATAATACTAAGTTCTATAAAACAAAACAACAGAAGACAGATTTGGCTGCTCCTCAATTGAAATAAGGATCTCTGCAAATAACCCAACATATTAATGTATGCAATGGATTAAGAAGAAGTGACGGACCAGATAGTAATAGTCTTGAAGCAGAAGAAGCATTGGTATTCATCAGCAAGAAGAAAATCAGTATCAATGTGGCACCACGAAGTATCCTCATATTGCAAAACCTCTTTTTGAACATTTTATGAATTATGGAGAGATATATGTAGAACAAATCAACCAAAGCTTGAAGACAATGGTACAAATTACTGTAGCAGCCATTTCAGAAGTCTGAAAAGTAATTCAGTGTTGCCAACCCATTGTAAAACGACTGGACAGTGTTTAGCAGGGATTGTATTATAAGAAGACAAAATGCTGAGCTTAATTCATGGTACAAATTGAGGCAGGGCAAGAAGCATGTTCTTAAAAGTTGAAAGACAATTCTGCCCATGTTGAAAACATTAACAAATGGGTGCCCTAAAACAAGTTTCTGCCTCTGAAATAAGGTACAAGCTCACGGGTCTCGTTGTCATTGATTGTAATTGCTCACACTTACTATCAGAGATGATATTGACATGTATTTTCCATGGTTTATGTGAACTTGCTATAAGTGTTTCTAGAAGTGGTGTAAATTGTTTTTACAGCCGTCTGGATAGTGTCCGGTACGAATTTCATGTCTTTGATAGATGGTACTATAAACACGGTTATAACATTTGGGCTCACTAGGATAGTTTTACTGTTACTGTCTTTCAGTTCAAATAAATATTTATATTTATTATTTATTTGAAGTTTGAGAGATTAGGGTGTGGTGGTAAAGTGGTAGCGGTGGAGGTGTTCTTATGACTGTTAAGGTCTAAATCTTCTTTGGATCATTGTGATTATAGATTTGTGTCTTAGTTGGTCTAATATGTTTTTAGGTTTGAATCTGGATGTCTATAAGTGAGGATGAACATGTCATTTGTAACCTTACTAAAACTAAAATAAATTAAAGACAATAACCTCACTAAAACTTGAAGAAATTAAATACAATAATTCTAAAATTTAAGAAATATTTATACAATAATTTGATTCTAAATTTCACTTCAATGTTATGAAAGTGTAAAATCAGACTTCTCAGGTAATGCAATCAAATTTTATATATTTTAATTGATGGTATAATTTGAATTTCTCGAGTCTCCTCTTATACTTATAAATATATGATAAATTGGAACACATCATCAATTCACTATAAAAAAATATAGACTAGAAAACACCTTATAATTGGTGCATAAGTTAAAATAGAAGCTCACACAACTATCCACAACAAGACACTGTAAATATTATGGATAAACTCATTTTTTTCTAGAATACAAATGGATGTGGTCATCACTATAAGGCAAATGAGAATCATTTGAACTCACCAACAAATTCAAATTGAAGCTAGACCTTATTAAGCAATGCTACCTCTCTATTCACAATGTTTTCTATATTTATTTCCAATACACAAAAAGTGTCTTCATCATGTGCAAAATAATGTACTTTTCATAATTTTCAGTCATAGGCAATATTTTATCCTTTAACTTGACATCTATTATACCCTTTACGTACTTTGTGTATGTAGCTTTTCATCAATATAAGATGTCACTACTAAAAAATTTCACACATTATTTTGATATTTGTCCAATATTTGAGGATAAATATTTCTAATCAATGTAAACAATATTTTTTTTTAATAAACTATGTAGTTTTCTATATATATGACTCATTCTTGTTAGTTTAATATATAGCATCAAACAAATAAATCATGTTTTCCTAACACAACTTTATTTTTCTTAACATGAATATAAAAGTGAAATATAGTTGAAAAAATGTAAGTTAATGAGATGAATTTATCAACAATATCATGATGTTAATGTTATTGTAAGTGTTGCATTCTATTAATATGTTATATAATTATTTATCTCTTATGGAGTGGGGTGCCACACATGGAGGGACTTAGAGAGACATCTCCAACTACTAAAAATAATCTTCTATGTAGAAAGAGTATAAATGGAATTCTCGCACACACTTGAGCACTTGGGAGTTACATTTGATCCCCTTGGTCATAGGGATCAAAGAGTCTTCATGGAGGAGAAATTTCTTATTTTGAGAAGATTTAGTGTGGAGGTGGTGCATAAGTCCAAGTTGGAATGTTCTAAAATTGTATTACTTGTAGTTTTTAACTTAGATGTATAAGGACGCAAAGGTATGTATAAACATTTCCTACAGTAATGTTGGGAAGATGACTATGTATATTTTAACTTAACCATTATAGGAATTTCAAGAGATGAATAAGAGCATAAATAAAATAACAATAAACACATAATACATTGATCATCATGGGGAAACCCTTATGGGAGAAAAATCCTACATTGTAGGACCTGCATAATATATATTATCAAACAAATAGGAGATTAAAACATACTTACAATGCAAGTTCTTACAAGAACTTATAACCTTAGTTCAAACCTAGAGGAATCTTAAAAACATCCTTCTATCACTTGATCTTGTAAACAAAAGACAATACACTTGAAATCCTCCCAAAGCTCTCCTTTATAGGTTTCTCACAACTTGGAAACTACTTTTAGTTTGCAATACCATGTGAAAAACTTCCTTGACACAAGTTGCACATCTTTAACTTGTGTTACCAAAGATAGGCATGAAATAGGTTAAAAATAGTGCCTCACATCTAAAATTTATCCCCTTTTTTTCACCCTTACAATTGTCATGAGATATTCCATATAACCTCTAAAAATGGCCCACCAGATATTGTACTATGGATAGGGCATATTTTGACCACTAATTTTGGTTTTTTAAAAGGCACAAATATGTAGATAGCTATCAACTAGAGAATATTGCAAGGTTGAGATGCATATTTCTCAAAATTCTCCCACTTGTTGAATACCTTGCAAGAGTCAAGGAATCCATGTACTATCATGGACTTAACTACTAGGAGCCAAAAGGCCCATAGACTTTGAACACCATTTGAATTTTTTTTGTGCTCATAGACTTAGAATTGACAATACTATTCAAAGTTTGTACCTTTTCTAGCTTCACCTTCTCTTCCTCAATCACATCTCTCACAAAATGGTGTTGCACATCAATGTGCTTGGTCTTGACATGGAATACCAAGTTCTTTTCTAGGTCAATTATGTAATACCCCAAAATTGGCTCATTGCCATGACCACCAATTCTGGTCTATTCTAATCAATCTTAAAGTCCTATCTCATTAGGCAATTCTAATTCTAATTGTTCGTAATTGACTTAATTGTCAAATGCAGAAAATCCTAAATCTGCATTAATTAGACTATCTATTTAATTCCTAAAGTATCTACTCATATTAGTCACATTAAACCTACTAATTAAGATTTAATTTAATTTAAAGTATTTATACTTTTATTAAATTAAATTATCACCTAAAGCTAATGTACTAAGGGATTAAATTTATTTAATTTCATAATTATGCTTATTTTAATTAATTGAATATGACTATTCAATTAAATAGAAAATGCATTTATGATATCATATCTCACTTTATTAAATTAAATAATATCTTCAAAATCTTCTCTTCAGTTCTAAATGGAAACTCTGAGTGAACTACTTCTCGAAATTAGAGTCAATCTAGTTAACTTGCTCTCACACTTATGACAAGTTCAATTAACTACTTATCACACTCAGATCTGAGGCAATTTACCTCATCTGAATCGAGAACCTTCAATTTTGATTGAATCTTTGCTTCAATCCTAACTGTTGATTCGAGTTTATCTCACCTGTTGATGGATTCCAAGAATTCTATTTAAGAGGCTCATAATTCTTCATTACAGAGGTTGGATTTTTATGCTATTGAATTGTTGTCAGATTGCATACCCATTTTCATAAGTTTTATATGTGCTTTTTCTTAACATCTTAGTATCATTTAGATTAAACAATGCATCACATATAGATTAATTTATTTTATTATTTAGATAAATGCTTGCATAACATTTAGAATAATTGCACTCATATAGGCTTAATCACATTTAAACCCTTCATTTTAGCATGGTCTAATTGCCTGTACCTCAAATCTAAGAGCATAAGCAGGCAAAATCCACCTAGATAGAAGGCAATAGGTAATCTTACAGGACTCCTCTTGGGTGAACAATCTCATGTTCATTCCAAGATGAATCTGCATATAAAGATCGTGTTGAAGTGTGTTTGTTAAAAAGAGGCCACATTTACACATATACATTTCTGGTGCCCACTGTGGGGCCAAGGAAATCAATTTCTTTGGCCTCATCTGTATTTTTTCTGTTATTTTAGCATTATGTCTATACTATTCGATATAGTCACTCGAATCTTCATGCGAGACATTCCATTTTCATGCAAGGATTTGAAGTTCTTGCACGAAGTTTAAACTGTATTGTGAGAAAAAGTGCCCCATTGTGCAAGTCTTCATGCGACACATCATTTTCTCACGTGACTCGGTGAAAGATTTCACATGACCCTACACAAGATTTTGCATGAGATTCTGTAACAAGAAGCTTAATTTTATCACTTTTTGACATTTTTTTCATTTTATTTTTCCAACGTGTTTTCCTCTGAATCTTTACTGTTCTATTTCTCTAGTTTTCTATAGCATAACTGTTGTCGGCAAGACATTTGTCAAAGATTCCTTACAAAACTCACTCAAATGGAAACTGGCCCTTTGTTTGCAAGATGATTGTTGAAGATACATTTGATGAAGACTGCTTTTAAAACCCACAAAACAATGTGTTTTCTTTCTTGCTTTCAAAACATAGTCTAATTAGGGCTTGTGAATTTCCTAGGGTGCAAGACAGAAGAATAGGGGATTATGCTCTTCACCACTTAGAGGTCATGACGAAGGGTGAACCAAAGACCTAGACACTTCTGAAGAAGGCAAGCAGTTTAGTGGTTCTCTAGTATGGGTATTTTTCTATGAAGGGATGATGGTTTCCTTTTAGGGAATCAGAATATTAAGAAAAGACAAGTCTAGATTGATTAAGCTAAGTTGGTAATCAACTTGTTTTGCGTGTTTGGATTAGAAAGTAAGGTAGAGGAGTATGCTCTTTCCCCTTAAGAGAAATTAGAAACTTTGACCCTTGCATTTGAATCACCAGTCCAAGTCAATCCTTTAGAGGGCCTGCCGAAGTGATCCAACATCCAAGAATAACCCAAGTGAGCACACTCCTTTTGCCAGAGATTCCAACTCACTATAATCAATATGCTTTGTAGAGCAAAAGACTCCAAAGCCAGATTAATTTCTTTCCCTTGATTCTTGATATCACTTATCAAGGGGAAGCTCTGTCTGTTGCACTGGCCAGCACCAGCCCCAGTCTGGCTAAGCAAGTGTGTGCACTCTCAAATGTTGGTGTGGGCTGCTAGTCTCAACTCCACTTGTGGAGCCATCAGGAATTAATACGAACAAAAGTCAAGTAAAAACCTCTTAGTTAGAAGCTACCTGGTTCACCTCTGAAAGGAGGCATAATCTTTGTGCAAGGAGGGGGAAGAATCTCTCCTATAGAACTCACCATAGGAATGCTATTAGACATTGGAAGGTGGTATAGGCACTTGTCCCTTGCCACAAGGGTGGTCATTCAGCATATACTATTGAGTCCTCTAAATATACGGGTATGTGTAGGATCATGGTGTGCCAAAAAGTGGCGATGTGAAAAAAATAGAGTTTGAACACGTCTAAAAGAATTTCAAAATCCGCTCTAACTTTTTTTCACTTATCCAGGTACCAAACCTGGAAAGTAAGGCCCAAGCCTTATCGGATATCCGATTTGAGATCGGATATCCATTATGAGATTGGATATCGAATCTCATATCGGATATTCAATATGAGATCTGATATCCAATATCAGTGGCATAAAAATTGGAGGGAAAAGGCACAAAAATTAGAGGGAAAAACAAAGTTGTAAGTGATATAACTAATTTAAGTTATGAAATATGTAAATATATAATATAATAACATAACTATTATATATATAATAATATATAATCTATATATTATATAATATTATATATATATATATATATATATTAATAATAATAGTGTAACGTAAAGATATAATATATAATAATATATTATGTTATTATTATCATTATCTATAAATATAATATATATTATTATTATTTTTACTAATTTTTTTATTAAATATAATAACATAATATATTATATATATGTTATTAATACATATTATTATTATTATCATAGATAAATTATAATCTATAATATATTATTATTATTATTATCATATGTAAATTATAATCTATAATATATTATTAATATTATGACTTATATTATTAATATATAATAATATATAATGTTATTATTATTATAATCTATAAATTATATATATATGATTGTTATACTATATTATTATTATTTTTCTTATATTATTTTTAGTGGAGTCATTTATATGGGTCGAAAGGGCTCGTAGGATGACCTATGACCCCTTTCGACACATTCCATGATGACATATGTCCCTAAAGGATCCTAGGACTCCTAGGGACATATTAGAATAGTTTATATGAGTAGAAGGGGGTCACAGGATGATCTATGAACCCTTTTGACATATTACAAGATGACATTTGTCCCTAGGGGACCTAGGACCCTTAAGGACATATTAGAATCATTCATATGGTTCGAAGGGGGTCATAGGGTGACCTATGACCACCTTCGACACATTCCATGATGACATCTGTCCTTAGGGATCCTAAGACCACTAGGGACATATTAGAATCATTCATATGAGTCGAAGGGGATCATAGGGTGACATATGACCCCCTTCGACACATTCAACGATGAAATATGTCCCTAAGGGTCCTAAGACCCCTAGGGACATATTAGAATCAAGTTCATATGGTTTGAAGGGGGTCATAGGGTGAACTATGACCCCCTTCGACACATTACATGATGACATATGTCCCAAGGGGTTCTAGGACCCCTAGGGACATATTAGAATGCTTCATATGGGTCAAAGGGCATCATAAGTTGACCTATGACCCCCTTTAACCAATTAAATGATGACATATGTCTCTAGGGGCCCTACGACCCCTAGGGACATATTAGAATCATTGTTATGGGTCAAAGGGGCTCATAGGGTGACCTGTGACCCCCTTCAACCAATTACATGATGACATATCTCCTTAGGGGTCCTAGGACCCCTAGGGACATATTGGAATTGTTCTTATGGGTCAAAGGGGGTCATAGGTTGACTTATGACCCACTTCGACACATTACATGATGACATATGTTCCTAGGGGTCCTAGGACACCTAGGGACATATTAGAATGCTTCATATGGGTCAAAAGGTGTCATAGGTTGACCTATGACCCCCTTTGACCCAGTAAATGATGACATATATAGGTAGGGGTCCTAGGACCCCTAGGAACATATTACAATTGTTCTTATGGGTCACAGGGGGTCATAGGTTGACCTATAACCCCCTCTGACCCATTACATGAAGACATATGTCCCTAGGGCTCCTAAGACCCCTAAGGACATATTAGAATGCTTCATATGGGTCAAAGGGGGTCATAGGTTGACCTATGACCCCCTTTGACGCATTAAATGACAACATATATCTCTAGGGGTCCTCGGACCCCTAAGGACATATTAGAATCTTCAACCCATTACATGATGACATATGTCCCTAGGGGTCCTAGGATCCCTAGGGACATATTAGAATTATTCATATGGGTTAAAGGGGGTCATAGGTTGACTTATGACCCCGTTTGACCCATTACATGATGACATATGTCCCCAGGGGTCCTAGAATCCCTAGGGACATATTAAAATCTATCATATGGGCCAAAGTGGGTCATAGGTTTACCAATGACCCCCTTTAACCCATCAAATGACAACATATGTCCTTACAGGTCCTAAGACCCCTAGGGACATATTAGAATCATTCTTATGAATCAAAATGACAACATTTGTCCTTAGGGGTGCTAAGACCCCTAAGGACATATTAGAATTGTTCTTATGGGTCAAAGGGGGTCATAGGTTGACCTATGACCCCCTTTAACCCATTACATGACAACATATGTCCCTAGGAGTCCTAAGACCCCTAGGGACATATTAGAATCCTTTTAATGGGTCAAAGGGGGTCATAGGTCACCCATTACCTGATGACATATGTCCATAGGGGTCCTAAGACACCTAGGAACATATTAGAATGCTTCATATGGGTCAAAGCGGGTCATAGGTTGACATATGACCCTTTCAATCTATCAAATGATGACATATCTCCCTACGGGTCCTAGGACCCCTAGGGACATATTATAATCATTTTTATGGCTCAAAGGGCATCAAACGTTAACCTATGACCCGCTTCAACATATTACATGATGACATATGTCCCTAGGGGTCCTAAGACCCCTAGGAACATATTCGATTCATTCATATGGGTCAAAGGGGGTCATAGGTTGACCTATGACCCCTTTCAACCCATTAAATGACAACATATGTCCCTACGGGTCCTAGGATCCCTAGGGACATATTAGAATCATTCTTATGGGTCAAAGGGGGTCATAGGTTGACCTATGACCCCCTTCAACCCATTACATGATGACATATGTCCCTAGGGGTCCTAGGACCTCTAGGGATGTTTTAGAATCGTTCATGACCCATTATATGATGACATATATCCCTAGGGGTCCTAGGACCCCTAGGGACATATTAGACTCTTTCATATGGGTCAAAGGGGGTCATATGTTGACCTACGACCCCCTTTTACCCATTGCATGATGACATATGTCCCTGGGGGTCCTAAGACCCGTATGGACATATTAGAATCATTTATATGGATCAAAGAGGGTCATAGGTTGACCCATGACTCCCTTCAACCCATTAAATGATGACATATGTTCGTAGGGGTCCTAGGACCCCTAGGGACATATTAGAATCATTCGTATGGGTCAAAGGGCATCATAGGTTGACCTATGACCACCTTCAACACATTACACGATGACATATGTCCCTAGGGGTCCTAAGACCCCTAGGAACATATTAGAATGCTTGTAATGGGTCAAATGGGGTCATAGGATGACCTATGACCCCCTTTCACCCATTAAATGACAACATATGTCCCTAGGGGTCCTAGGAGCCCTTGGGACATATTAGAATCATTCTTATGGGTCAAAGGGGATCATAAGGTGACCTATGACCCCCTTCAAACCATTACATGATGACATATGTTCCTAGGGATCTTATGACCCCTACAGATATATTAGAATGATTCATATGGGTCAAAGGAGGTCATAGGTTGACCTATGACCCCCTTTCACCCATTAAATGATGACATATCTCATTAGGGGTCTTAGGACCCCTAGGGGCATATTAGAATCGTTCTTATGGATCAAAGGGGGTCATAGGTTGACCTATGACCCTTTTTGACCAATTACATGACAACATATGTCCCTAAGGGTCCTAGGACCCCTAGGGAGATATTAAAATCATTCTTATGGGTCCAAGGGGGTCATAGTGTGACCTATGACCCCCTTCGACTCATTAAATAATGACATATGTCCTTAGGGGTCCTAGGACACCTTGGGACATATTAGAATGCTTCATATGGGTGAAGGGGTGTCATAGGTTGACCTATGACCCCCTTCGACCCATTAAATGATGACAAATATCCGTAGGGGTCCTAAGACCCCTAGGGACATTTTAGAATCATTCTTATGGGTCAAAGGGGTCATAGGTTGATCTATGACCCCCTTCGACCTATTACATGACAACATATGTCCCTAGGGGTCCTAGGGACCCTAGGGACATTTTAGAATCATTCTTATGGGTCAAAGGGGGTTATAGAGTGATGTATGACCCTATTTGACCCATTAAATGATGACATATGTCCCTAAGGGTCCTAAGACCCCTAGGGACATATTAGAATTGTTCTTATTGGTCAAAGGGGGTCATAGGTTGACCTATGACCCTCTTCAACCTATTAAATGATGACATATAGCCTTAAGGGTCTTAGGACCCCTAGGGACATATTAGAATCGTTCTTATGGGTCAAAGGGGGTCATGGGTTGACCTATGATCCCCTTCGACCCATTACATGACAACATATGTCCCTAGGGGTCCTAAGACTCCTAAGGACATATTAGAATCCTTCTAATGGGTCAAAGGGGGTCATAGGGTGACCTATGACCCCCTTCGACCCATTATGTAATGACATATGTCCATAGGGGTCCTAGGACCCCTAGGAACATATTAGATTGATTTATATTGGTCAAAGGGGGTCATAGGGTGACCTATGACCCCCTTCGACCAATTACATGATGATATATGTCCCTAGGGGTCCTAAGACCCCTAGAAAAATATTAGATTCATTCATATGGGTCGATGGGGGTCATAGGTTGACCTATGGCCCCCTTCGACCAATTACATGATGACATATGTCCCTAGAGGTCCTAAGACTCCTAGAGACATATTAGAATCGTTCTTAAGGGTCAAAGGGGGTCATAGGTTGATTTATGACCCAGTTCGACACATTACATGATGACATATGTCCCTAGGGGTCCTAGGACACCTAGGGGTATATTAGAATGCTTCATATGGGTCAAAGGGTGTCATAGGTTGACCTATGGCCCACTTCGACCCATTAAATGATGACATACATAGCTAGGGATCCTAGGACCCCAAGGGATATATTACTACCATTCTTATGGGTCAAAGGGGGTCATAGGTTGACCTATAACCCCCTCTGACCCATTACATGAGGACATATGTCCCTAAGGGTCCTAGTACCCCTAATGACATATTAGAATGCTTCATATGGGTTGAAGGGGGTCATAGGTTGACCTATGACCCCCTTCGACCCATTAAATGACAACATATATCCCTAGGGGTCTTAGGACCCCTAGGGACATATTAGAATCTTTGACTCATTACGTGATGACATATGTCCCCAAGGGTCTTAGGATCCATAGGGACATATTAGAATCATTCATATGGGTTAAAGGGGGTCATAGGTTGACCTATGACCCTGTTTGACCCATTATATGATAACATATTTTTTCAGGAGTCCTAGAATCCGTAGGTACATATTAGAATCGTTCATATGGGTCAAAGGGGGTTATAGGTTTACCATTGACCCCCTTTGACCTATTAAATGATGACATATGTCCCTATAGGTCCTAGGACCCCTAAGGACATATTAGAATCATTCTTATGGATCAACGGGGGTCATAGGTTGAGCTATGACACCTTTCAACCCATTAAATGATGACATTTGTCCCTAGGGGTGCTAGGACCCCTAAGGACATATTAGAATCATTCTTATGAATCAAAGGGGTTCATAGGTTGACCTATGACCCTTTTTGACCTATTACATGACGACATATGTCTCTAGGGGTCCTAGGACCCCTAGAGAAATATTAAAATTATTCTTATGCGTCAAAGGGAGTTATAGGGTGACGTATGACCCCATTTGACCCATTAAATAATGTCATATGTCCCTAGCAGTCCTAGGACCCCTAGGGAAATATTAGAATCATTCTTATAGGTCAAAGGGGGTCATAGGTTGACCTATGATCTCTTTCAACCCATTACATGACGACATATGTCCTTAGGGGTCCTAAGACCCCTAGGGACATATTAGAATCTTTCTAATGGGTTAAAGTCGACCCATTACGTAACGACATATGTCCATAGGGGTGCTAGGACCCCTAGGGACATATTAAAATGCTTCATATGCGTTAAAGGGGGTCATAGGTTGATTTATGACCTCCTTTGACCCATTAAATGATTACATATCTCCGTACGGGTCCTAGGACCCCTAGGGACATATTCGAATCATTCTTTTGGCTCAAAGGGGGTCATAGGTTAACCTATGACCTCCTTTGACATATTACATGATGACATATGTCCCTAGGGGTCTTAGGACCCCTAAGATCATATTAGATTCATTCATATTTGTCAAAGGGGGTCATAAGTTGACGTATGACCCCCTTTAACCAATTACATGACGACATATGTCCCTAGGGGTCCTAGGACCCTTAGGGACATATTAGAATCATTCTTATGTGTTAAAGGGGGTCATAGGTTGACTTAAGACCCACTTTGACACATTACATGATGACATATATTTCTAGGGGTCGTACGACACCTAGGGACATATTAGAATGCTTCATATGGGTCAAAGTGTGTCATAGGTTGACATATGACCCCCTTCGACCCATTAAAAGAAGACATATGTCTCGTGGGGTCCTAGGACCCCTAAGGTCATATTAGAATCATTCTTATGGGCTAAAGTGGGTCATAGGTTGATTTATGACCCCCTTCGATCAATTACATGATGACGTATGTCCCTAGGGGTCCTAGGACCCCTAGGAACATATTAGAATTGTTTATTATGGGTCAAAGGGGGTTATAGGGTGACCTATGACCCCATTTGACCCATCAAATGATGACATATGTCCCTAGGGTTCCTAGAACCCCTAAGAATATATTAGAATCATTCTTATGAGTCAAAGGGGGTCATAGTTTGACCTATGGCCTCCTTCGACCAATTAAATGATGATGTATATCCCTGAAAGATATTAGAATCATTCTTATGGGTCAAAGGTGATCATAGGTTTACCTATGACCCTTTTTGACCAATTACATGACAACATATGTCCCAGGGGTCCTAGAACCCCTACGGACATATTAGAATTGTTCATATGGATCAAAGGTGGTCATAGGTTGACCTATGACTTTCTTCGACCCATTACATGATGACATATGTCCCTAGGGGTCCTAGGCGCCCCAAGGACATCTTAGAATCATTCTTATGGGTCTAAGGGGGTCATAGTTTGTTCTATGATACCCCTCAACCCATTATATGATGACATGTGTCCCTAGGGGTTCTAAGATCCCTAAGGACATATTAGATTCATTCTTATGAGTCAAAGGGGGATATAGGTTGACATATGACCCCCTTCGACCCATTACATGGTGGCATATGTCTCTAAGGGGCCTAAAAACCCTAGGGACATATTAGAATCATTCTTATGGGTCAAAAGGGGTTATAGGTTGACCTATGACCCCTTTTGACCCATTACATGATGACATATGTCTCTAGGGGTCCTAAGACCCTAGTGACATATTAGAATCATTCTTATGGGTCAAAGAGTGTCATAGGTTTACCTCTGACCCCTTTTGAGCCATTACATGACAACATATGTCCCTAGGGGTCCTAAGATCCCTAGGGACATATTAGAATTATTCTTATGGGTCAAAAGGGGTCATATGTTGACCTATGACCCCCTTCGACCCATTACATGATGGCATATGTTCTTAGAGGTCATAGGATCCCTAGGAACATATTAGAATTGTTCATATGGGTCAAAGGGGGTCATAGGTTGAACTATGATGCCATTCGACCCATTACATGATGACATATGTCCCCAGGGGTCCTAGGATGCCTAGGGACATATTAAAATTGTTCATATTGTAATACCCCAAAATTGGCTCATTGCCATTATACCAATTCTGGTCTATTTCTGATAATTTCTAAGTCCTATTCTAATAGGCAATTCTCATTCTGCTATTCGCTACTTGACTTAATTGTCAGATGTAAAAAACCCTAATCTGCATTCATCATATTTCTTATTTAATGCCTATAGTATGCACTCATATTAGTCGCATTAAACCTACTTGATTTAATTATAATTTAATTATTAAGTATTTATACTTTAATTAAATTATAATTATATCCTAAGGCTAATGTACTATGGAATTAAATTTATTTAATTTAATAAATACGCCTATCTTGATTAATTAAATGGGAAAGGTATTTCTAATTAATTAAAAGAAATTATTTAATTAAATCGAGTACTTCTAATTAATTAAACAAAGTTATTTAATTAAGTGGGAAGCCATTCCTAATTAATTAAATGAAGTTATTTAATTAAATAAGAAAAGAGTCTCTAGTTAATTAAAGATTATTTAATTAAATAGAAAAAGTAATTATGAGAGCATATCTCATTTTATTAAATTAAACATCTCAACAAAATCTCTCTTCAGTTCAAAAAGGGAAATTTTTAGTTCACTATTGATCAAAAATGAGTTAAATGAGTTAACTCTTTTGTTTACTCAAATTAAAACAGTTAACTCCTTATTTTACTCAAATTAAATCTATTAACTCCCTTTAATTTGAGAATCTCCCTTTATGACTGAACCTCATCTTCAATCTTGACCGTTGATCCGAATCGATCTCAACCGTTGATGGATTCCAGGAAAGTCTATTTAAGAGAACTTCATCTCTTCATTTTAGAGGATGAATTTGGAGAATTTGCATCGAATTGCTATTGAAATTCATGCTCACATTTACTTAAATTTCTTGCATACATTCTCATTCTTAGTTTAATCTCATTTTAGTTTAATCATGCATATGCTTAATCTAGTTTGCTTTATTTGTTCTTAGATTACATTGCATCTTTCATTGTAGATTAATATGCATACTCATTCTTAGTTTAATTTCATTGTCAAATCCTTCGTTCTTAGAGGGTCTGGTTGCTTAAACACCTTGGATCTGAGGATATCTGATAAACAATTCCCTCTAGATAGAAGGCAACAGGTCACTTTGCAGGCTGATTTTCGGATGAACAATACAATGTTCATTTCGGGATGAATCCACATACAAAGACCGTGTTGGAGTGTGTGTGTTAGGAGAGGCCACATATTCACGCATACATTTTTGGCGCCCACCGTGGGGCTCAAAAATCAATTTTTCTAGCCTCTTTCTGTATTTTTTAAATTATTTTTTTGTTCTCTGTCTGTACTGTTCTGTACAGATTCGGGAATCTTCGTGCGAGACTGTTCATTTTCGCGCGAAGATTCTTTCCGTGTCGCACGAGAAAGTTTTTGGCGCGTGAAACCTGTAATTTTGCGTGAGCCGAATATAATTTTGCGCAAGCCGAATTTGATTTCACGCGAGCCGTAAAACTTCTTCGCGCGGATTGTCAAGAATTTCGCGCGAAACTCTACTAACAGAGGAAATTTTTTTGCATTGAATTTCATGTTTTCGAGTTTTTTTGCTGACTATTTGTGGTTTCTAGTGTTTCTGTGTTTTCTAATTTTTTGGAACAACATAACAGTGGTTTGTGAGACAATGGGAAAAGCATGATAAAGTCACTAAAAATAGGTAAAATCTACTAAGCGTGTTGCGAGGATCATCAGGTAACCTTCCTCAGCTGATAAAACTTCATTTAGATCTAAAAAAAACATCTTTCATGTTGAGCTTGTGTGTGTTTCTTTCTGTTTTTTCATTTTATAACACATGCATAAATTGATACTAGGGTGTGATCTTTGTTAGTATTCATTTAGTAGGCTTAGGTACTAGTGATAGATTTAGATAGCTATCTTGGGTTATTGGACTCACTAATCCACTGGCCCCTTGTTCCACCCTGTGGTTGCAAGATCAAAACCACATTAAAGGGGAGGGGTCTACAGGACAGAAGCGTTAGAGGCTCCACTAGGAAACCCTTTTGTGCTTTCTAGAACTCACTAGTTTCTGAGTTGTGGACTTGCGTTAGCTTGTGTGAGGGGTTAAATGTTCCACATCTTTGGACTCACCTCACATTATTTAAAGCATTAAGTGTACCACCTTGTGCTCTTTGATTTCTTTTGGATAGATTTTCTTTCAAAAATTAACATCTGTACACACATAGTAATTAAGCCCCCATGAACACTATTTGTGGATCTTGAGGGAGTGGGTTCCTAGTGAAACTCCTCTCTAAGACAGATTCCTTGTAGGTGGGGAGGATACTTTGAGCATCTTGTAGATAGATGAATCTTCAACTTGTTGATTAAAGCATCCTTTCTCCGGAGAGGTTGATAGATCATAGGAAGATGATATCATAGATCTTTAAGAGATAATCATAGTTTAGCGTGTCAGATTAATCTGTCTGTTTTGATTGGGCTAAAGGTGAAAAGGTGTCAAAACCTTGAATTTGGAAGCTAAGTCCCCTTGTGGTATACTATTGTGAGTCAGTCACCTTTAGAGAGGGTTAACCGTAGCAGACAATCCCTCTACAGGGAAAACTGTGTTGACAGAACCTCAACCGGTAATAGCCATTTTTGCCATGGTAGTGAGAACCACTATATAAATGTCCTTGTGGAAGAAATCTCCACGGGTGTGGTTCATTGTGGGTTGTCAGATCTCCCTAGCAGCTCTTGAAGATTAAGTTCTCGAACTGTGTCAAAACCTTGGTGCGCCGGGATTGGAGGTCACCCCTGTGAGTCATAAAAGTTGCAGAGTCAAACCATTACTAAATACCTTAGAGAAGCCAACTTTTATTTTCTAGAGATGTATGCGTGATTGCAAAACTTTTTAAAAACGTACACAAATAGCTCTCTTAGGGATTAGCACAAACTAAGTCACTTGATTGTTCATGCGCAAGGTTGCTTTTGCCCTTGTTCATTGTTTTCAAACGTGCTTGAAATTACTTGCTTGTTG
This sequence comes from Cupressus sempervirens, assembly GCA_028749045.1. Lineage (NCBI taxonomy): Eukaryota > Viridiplantae > Streptophyta > Pinopsida > Cupressales > Cupressaceae > Cupressus > Cupressus sempervirens. The sequence continues at coordinate 807,106,779 of CM053786.1, read as the reverse complement.
TTCTACGTGCCTGTTTATCTGCCTAGTTATTGGAACGATCAATTTTTTTGTCAAAATCAGCCACTGTTGTGAAACTATTCTATCCTTTCGCGTGAAATCATTTGGGTCTCGCGCGAAGCCATTTTTTCCTCGCGCAAAATTAAATTTTTGTTGTTCATCTTCGCGTGAACTGGTAAACATTCTCGCACAAAATTAAAAATTGTTACTAACCTTCGCACGAGACAGAAACATCTTCGCGCGGCCCGTAAAACTTCTTTGCGTGACCCATAAAGGTTTTTTGCACGAGACTTTGTATTAGCATTAACAACAGGGTCTGTTCTAGCTATCTGCGGCCTACACGCTGTCCTTTTTTGCGTCCGTTTATTGCTCTCTATTGGCAAATAGTCCTGAAACAGTGACACTTCACTTAGCCGAAGACTTGTGTCTTATACCTTGACTAGTCTCGTCTCATAAGTAATTTTGGTCCTTGTCTTAATGCTTGTCATACTTTGTGTTGCAGTGGTCATAATCTCTGGCTGTTCTAGCCTTTAAATCAGACCATTTTTGCCTTAGTGAACAACATTCTTGCTATTATCTTGTCCTTTTTGAGACTCGGTCTTAGTATAATCTTTGTCCAGGTTCTAGCTTCTTGTCCTTGCCTATGACTGTCACAACTAGAAGCAGCAACATGTTTTATCCTAATAACATTAGACATGGTCGTGTTAGGGGTCGTAATCGCGATAGAGGTAGCTTACCTTTCGTTATGCAATTTGTATCCAGTTTGGCTAGTGAGGTGTCTTCATAGTCCTCCTTACCTGCAAGGTCATCTCAAGTTCAACGAACATTTTCCAATTTGCAACAAATTAGAAATCCTTTTTACCAAGAGGATACTGAGACAGGTAGAAGTCCTGCATTCCCAAACACAATGTATGATCCTTTCTCCATGAACCCTTTTGAAACACAACATACGAAAACTGAACAAGATCCTATAATGACTAGTCATGAACCTGAACAGGGTAGTCATAGTCGATATCAAGAAGAACCTAGGGATGACAAGGAGAAAGAGAAAGAAGATGACATTGATGAAGAACAAGAACAGGTGGAAATCCTTCCCGAACACATAGCAAAATGTCAAAGAGACAAGAACTTTCAGAAGGTCATGGGAATCCTACTCAACAAAGAGAAAGAAAAGTACTTTGTCAAACTCGCCCAAGAGGGAGCTAAACTGCCCACACATTTCAATGTGGAGACCATTATCACATGTGAAGAAGAAACTGAGACTGCTAAACTCCAAAAACAATTGAAAATTATGCAAGGCCAATTGGCTCAGATGATGCATGAGAAAGACAAACCCAAAAAGACATACACATTGGATGCTCTTTGTTCATTCCCATTTGACAAAAGTATAAACATGCCACCTTTCCCATGAGGCATAGAACTACCCAGATATGACAAGTACTTTGGTACTACTGATCCCCAAGATCACTTGCGAGAATTTGGTGCTTTGTCTATGGAGTTTATACACAATCAAATGCACCTCATGCATTTATTCCTTAGAAGCCTAGGTGGTCAGGCTTTGGAGTGGTTCTCACATTTACCTCCTAGTATCAAGACGTTTGACAAAATTACTAATTCATTTGTTCAGCAATATTCTCATAACATTCAACATCCTGTAAATATTCGAGATCTATGCAACCTTAAACAGAAGGTTGGTGAGCCTTTTCTCACTTTCCTCCAACAGTGGAGACAACTTTACACTAAGTATTCCCGTAAAATCCCAGAAACGAAGAAGCTCGACATTTTCACTGATAACCTCTTACCTAATTTTGGGTATAGAGTCCAACTACAAGGTCCACGTACCTTTGAATACATGATTACACAGGCTATCCATATCAAAGAATTTATGGTCAAGAAAGGTGAATTCACTCTTCAAAGAGACACAAAACAAGGTTCCACTTCCAACAAGGATAAAACCAAACATGTCAACAAGAACTGAGAAATTGTACATGATGGGGTTGTTGATAATGTCACACCAAAACCTGCTAAAGCAACATTTAATCTCATAGATTACCTCAAAGCGGCCAAAAATGCTGAGAAGCCTCTTCCTGACAATAAGGCATCTGGGAACAAACCGAGAAACTCATGGGCAACATGACCCAAGTGAGAGTATACGCCTTTAGGAGAACCTTTGGATGTGGTTTACAAAACATTGCTACAACACAAGCTTATCTCACCAATGGATAACCCTTGTCCCTATGATCCATAACCACATCCACCATGGTGGAATGAGACCTCATTTTGTGATTATCACCAAAACAAGGGACACAAAACTAGCAACTCTATAAACTTACATCATAAAGTCCAAGACATGATTGATGCTGGTGAACTTGTGGTAGATGGACATAACAAAAACTCGAACCACAAGGCATTCAAAGAGCCTTTCCCAGCTTATGAAAAAGGAGAGACTTCAAAACCAAAACCCTACAATAAGGTCAACTATACACATTCTAACGATGACAATGTCATTCACATCATTGAATCTATAGATTCTAAATATTGCGACGTTATTACCATAAAGGGCAAGCAAGATAATGACAAACCCAAGACACCATTTGTCTTGAGAGGCCCTACTTCCAATAACATGGATAATGTGTCTTCACAACACTGTGCTAATGCTATTACTCACTCTCATGCGAAATTGGTGCTCAAAGGCCCTACACCTCCTACTTCAAATCTTGAACAACACAAGGACAAAACCCTTGCTGGTCCATTCGGTAAAGGTGCAGAACACACAACGAACTTGACTGCAACCAGTTATAGTGTTCTAGATCAATTGAAATAAACAAATGCTCACATTTCCATATTTGAGTTGCTTAAAATCTTGCCTGCTCACAAGAAAATTCTAAACAAATCCCTCACTGAGGCAAACGTTCCTCAAGATCTTGATCTTGAGATATTTCAATCCATGGTAGGTCACCTGACCTCACCTCATCTTATGACCTTCTCCAAGGAGGATGAAAACTCACTGAATCATCCACACAATCAGCCTCTCTTGAGCAATTTCAATCCATGGTAGGTCACCTGACCTCACCTCATCTTATGAACTTCTCCGAGGAGGATGACAACTCACTAAATCACCCACACAATCAGCCTCTACACATTGAGGTCATGATCCACCAGACATGTGTTCGTCAGGTACTCATTGACAATGGTGCTGGCCTAAATATTGTTTCTACTGCTCTGCTTAGACAATTGGATTATTCTAAGGACTCTGTTGATCCTCGATGAAAGATCACTATTAAAGTGTATGATGAAGTAGAAAAAAAGTCACTAGGTCTTGTGACTTGACCAATTCGCGTCGGTCCTGTCGAAAGGGATGTCACCTGTCAGGTGCTTAACATTCCCTTAGCCTGCAACATTCTGTTGGGACGGCCATGGATACATGAGATGCGCACTGTGCCATCCACATACCACCAATGCATTAAATTCCCATTTCATGGCTCCAAAGTTACTATTCTTGCCACTACTAGCTATACCTGCAATATGCTCAAAGTCGTTGATTCTTTTGTCCCTGCTAACCGTGAGTCTATTGATTGTCACAACAATAAGTTGAAACAAATTGAGCAGTCATTTAAATTGAAAGAAACTGGTATGGGAGAGTACCACATGGAACCAGTGCTATCATTAACATCTATTCCAGAGTCCGCTCGACATTTTGGGAGACCCTCAGAAGCAAAGAAGCCATTTGTGTTGACACCTCAGACCAAGTTTAATGGCTCTTTTGTCAAAGCTATAGTTCCCTTAGAAGATGAAAGTGAAAATAGAGCCATTGCTACATGGCTTTATAAAGAAGAGGCCAGTAGACCTAATAGAACAAGCTTGAGAAATCACTCCTAAGAAATATGGACCTGGTCTTAAGCTTATGAAGCATTTTGGTTACAAGAGAACTAACCCTATTGGGTGCAATAACAATGGTTTAATAGATCCTATCAAAGCAACAGCTCAAAGCAACAATGACACAACTGGCCTAGGATTTAAATAGGTCCCTTTCCATTTGGGATCCAATAAATTCATACCCGTACCTAAGAGTTCATCTGAAAATGAGTCACAATCTGAGTCAGGTACTCGAGAGGAAGAATCTGATGATGAGGATTCTTACCCTCATCCTATTCCTTATGATCTTGCTAAATTCTTTGCCAAGCCAGATGACTTTGTGCCACGTGTTAGCACTATGGATGATACTAGTGATTCTTCTGAGGACAACACTGAGCAACTCAAATATCATTCAGAAAAGGGAGAATCTAGTCAGTCATGCCATATTGAGTATTTGTGTAAGAATCCAGAGGCTGAAGAAGAGTATGTCCCTATCACTTTGGGGATTTCTATAGTCTCTCACATTGTAGCACCGATTCTCATGAATATGAATTTGACAATCTTTCAGAAGCGACTACTGATAAAGACATTGACCAAGTACATGTCTATGAAGATCAAATCGAAGTGAGTGAAATGTCTAGGGATAGGTCATGGGGGTCTGATCCAACTAGTATCCTAGAGTCATCAATTACTAACATTTGTACTTTGAGGCGTTTGAATACACCTGTGGGTGAGGTCGTCGTAGGTCTCAAATTGTTGGTCCACCCATTTAATGACTATACTATGAACGCAATTGAACCAGTCACTACTCTCTCACTCGCACATCCTGAGCTTATAGACTGGAACCCCAATGCATCTAACGAAGTCCCCACATTCTAGAATGACTATGCTCTTGCCTGTTACCTAAACGCTATCGAACCTGTAATGTCTTCCACCAATGAGCAGAGCATCAACATGACTGAGGCCAATATCAAATATCTCAGTCACATAATTAAAAAGAAAAAATGCAAGAGGTCCGATGGTGAAAACCACATTATGGCAGTGTCGGATCCCAAAAAAGTAAAAAAAAAAAGATGTATCCAAGGGTGAAAACCTCTCTGAGGTGCTCGCGGATGAGATATTTGATGTCCTTCCCAGTCACTTTTAGAGATCATCAATGTTAATAGAGCCAACATAGCCAATTAACTTGGGCACAGAAAAACATCCTCATGTGATACATCTGGCTCAGTCATTGTCAATTAAAGAAAAGGAACAATTCATTGCCTTTTTCAAGGAGAAGAAAATAAATTTTGCCTGGACATATTCTGACATGCCAGGATTGGATCCTGATCTTATCATGCATCACTTGTCCATAGCACTAGGCATCAAACCAGTTAAACAGAAGCTTCAAAAAATGCATCCTCATGTTGCATTGCTAGTCAAAACTGAATTGGAGAAACTTCTGAAGGCTGGTTTCATTCGTGCAATTGATTATGCTGAATGGATCTCCAATATTGTCCCTGTGTCCAAGCATGATAAGTCTATCAAAGTTTGTACAAACTTCTATGATCTTAACTTGGCATGTCCTAAAGACAACTTTCCACTCCCTAATATTGATATGATCGTAGACATGATGGCTGGCTATGAGATGTACTCACTTATGGATGGTTTTTCTGGATACAATCAGATAAAAATTGTGCTAGAAGATCAAGAGAAAATAGCTTTCACATGTGCATGGGAAACCTTTTGTTGGAATGTGATGCCATTTGGTTTAAAGAATGCTGGAGCTACATATCAGCGGGCTGTTACTACAATTTTCCATGACATGATGCACAGAACCATGGAGGACTATGTTGATGATACCTTGGTCAACAACGCTAAATGCAATACTCATTTGCACGATTTGGGACCAATCGTAGATCGTATGGAAAAGTTTAGTCTTTGGCTCAATCCTAAGAAATGCGCATTTGGTGTCACATCAGGAAAATTGTTAGGATATATTGTTTCTGCAAAGGGAATTGAAGTAGATCCAAAAAAAGTACAAGTAATAATGGACATGCCACCACCTCGAAACATCAGTTAGATGAGAGGACTACAGGGAAGGCTTCAATCTATTCGCAGGTTTATTTCACAATTGGCGGATAAATCACAACCCTTCACAAAGACCTTACATAAGGGTGTGAAATTCAATTGGAGCCAGGATTGTGAGCAAAGCTTAACACAAATTAAACAATATTTTGTCAATCCACCAATCCTGATGCCTCCTATGCATGGGAAGCCTTTGCTTTTATACATTTCAGCCACTGAAACATCTTTGGGAATCCTGCTGGCTTAGGAAGACAATGACAACAAAGAAAGAGCTATTTATTACTTGAGCTAAACATTGGTCTCTTATGAAAAAAACTACAACATTATTGAGAAAGCTTGCTTGGCAATTGTCTTTGCTTCCCAAAAGTTGAGACACTACATGCTTGCCCACACTACATGGCTTATGGCTAAAATAGATCCATTAAAGTACTTGCTCGGTAAGGAAACTCTCACAGGAAGATTGGCTAAATGGGTCATGATACTAAGTGAGTTTGACATCCAATATGTTGAACGCAAAGCTATAAAGGGATAGGCAATTGCAGACCAGCTGGCCAAGGCACCCATATAGAGTCTTCTACCAATAAACATTGATTTTCCAGATGAGTCAATTCTAACACTCACTCATCATACATGGGTTATGTTCTTCAATGGGTCCTTCACACAACAAGGATCAGGTGATGGATTACTTTTCATCACACCACATAAATACTCATTGCCCAAAGCGTACAAGATTCTATTTCCTTGTACAAATAACATTGCTGAATATGAAGCTTTGATCAATGGTATGAAAATTGCATCTGAATGGAGAGTAGATTAGTTGGATATCTTTGGTGACTCTCAGCTTGTCATCAACCAAGTAAATGATGTGTATCAAACAAAAGATGAAAAACTAATTCCTTACAAATGCATGGTTGATGACTTGATAAAATATTTTGCACACATCACCTTTCAACAGGTTCCACGTGCAGATAATAAAGCGGCTGATGCCATGGCCACTCTAGCCTCCCTTCTACAAATGCCAGAAAATGATCTCTGACACGAGCTCTTGGTGGAAGCGTTACACTACCCAGCCTATGACACACCTGATTCTAGGATGATCTATTCTATTATAGGGCAAGAATCGTCCCGCTACCATCACATCTATTCCTACCTTCGTAATCAAACCATTCTGAAAGGTTTGACCCAGAATGAGAAACGTTGCCTAATTTGTAACGCTTCACATTATGTCATTATTGCTGACGATCTGTATAGGAGAGGTCTCAACGGAACACTCCTTAGGTGTTTAGAACCCGACGAGTCCAAACGCGCATTAATTGATGTTTACGAAGGCATTTACGGATCTCATTCCAATGGTCTAACACTAGCTTGCAAACTCCTTTGTGCTGGTTACTACTGGCCTAAAATGGAGCAAGAAGCTATTAAATATGCTAGGTCCTGCAAGTAGTGTTAGCTACACGGGAATCTCATTCACGCTCCAGCTAGAGAGTTGATTCCCTCTACTACAACATGGCTATTTCAACAATGGGCCTTTGACTTGGTGGGGCAGATTCACCCAACCTCTTCCAATGGACATAAGTTCATTATCACCACTACAGATTATTTCACGAAATGGGTAGAGGTAGTCCCTCTCACAATTGCTGATGGCAAAACTATAGTGCTTTTTATCAAAAACTACATCATCTATAGATATGGTATACCATCCTCAATCATTACTGACAATGGAGGAAAATTCAAAAATAAAGACCTCAAGGAACTGTGCAAGAAATTCAAGATTACACAACATTGGTCTTCCATTTATTACCCCCAAGGTAATGGCCAAGCTGAGGCATCCAATAAAGCAATCCTCAAAATTCTTCATTGAACAGTCAATAAGTCAGGGAGAGATTGGCATCTCCAAATCAATCCAGCCCTGTGGGCATATAGGACAAGCATTAGAACTCCAACGGGCACAACTCCTTTTGTGTTGTTATATGGGGCGGATGCTATACTTCCAATAGAGGTTGAGATTCCTATTTTGAGAATCTCCATGAAAGGCCTTATCACTGATGATGACTATAGGATAGCTCGGCTTCAAGACTTGTATTGCTGGATGAATGACAAAAAGTGGCTTGTGATCATCTACGAGCATATCAACAAAGAATGGCACGAAGCTACAATAGGAGAATTAGGCCACATGTCTTCTAGCTGGGTGATCTCGTCCTGAGAGAGAATCCTAAGAATCAACAACAATGAATGCAAAAGGGAAAATTTGAACCAAAATGGCTAGGTCCTTACATCATTACTGTAGTATATGGATCTAGCACCTATCAACTTTCCACAACCGAAGGAGAAGTGCTTAAAGAGCCTACAAACACTCTCCACCTGAAGTGGTTTTACAGCTGATTCAATCTCGAAAAGCTCTCTGTACATATCTAAATGTCTTGAAAAAATCTAAAAATCAGAAAAAGTCCTGAGAAAAAAAAAAAAAAAAGCTTTCCTGCTTCCTTCTCATGTGTCACTCTTTTCGAGATTCTCCTCATAGAATCTCCTTCGCGATAGTCACCAGTTGTTTTGACTGCGTCTGCCTACTGTCGCCAGTGTCACTCTTTTCGAGATTCTCCTCATAGAATCTCCTTCGTGACAGTCACCAGTCGTTCTGACTACGTCTGCCTATTGTTGTCAGTGTCACTCTTTTTGAGATTCTCCTCATAGAATCTCCTTTGCGACAGTCACCAGTCATTGTGACTGCATCTACCTATTGTTTTCAGTGTCACTCTTTTCGAGATTCTCCTCATAGAATCTCCTTCGCGACAGTCACCAATCATTCTGACTACGTCTGCCTACTGTCGCCAGTGTCACTCTTTTTGAGATTCTCCTCATAGAATCTCCTTCGCGACAGTCACCAGTCGTTCTGACTGCGTCTGCCTACTGTAACCAGTGTCACTCTTTTTGAGATTCTTCTCATAGAATCTCCTTCGTGGTAGTCACCAGTCATTCTGACTGCGTTTGCCTACTATCGCCAGTGTCACTCTTTTCGAGATTCTCCTCATAGAATCTCCTTCGCGACAGTCACCAGTCATTCTGACTATGTCTGCCTACTATCACTAGTGTCACTCTTTTTGAGATTATCCTCATAAAATCTCTTTTGCAACAGTCACCAGTTGTTTCAGCTATGTCTGCTTACCGTTGCTTAGGTCATGTCTCAAGATTCCTTTATGGAAGATCTCTTTTGCATCAGTCACCAGTCATCCTAGCTATGTCTGTCTACTATCGCTTAGTCCTTCTTAGGTTCTTCATCGTGAAGATTCTTCTTTGACCTCAGTCACCAGTCGTTCTGACTATGTCTGCCTACTGTCATCACCCTACTGAAGAGATTTATTTCTTACATGTTCTGGACATTAGCACTTGACATCAATCCCGAAAACGTTGAACTCAAAAAAATGATATACTTGTTTGGATATGCTGATCATTTTCTTTGTTTGCTTTGTTTTGCTTTATCATATTTCCTCCAGCAACTCGATGATTTCATCTTTGACTAGAGAAGTAATGACTGGGGGGCATGATCTTTTTCTTTGTTTTTTGTTTGCGGTTTAGTTCCAATAAGTTGATCTATTCCTATAAGAGGGGTGTCCACTATAAGAGCCTCCATCTCATATTGGATGGCCATGTGTACCTTGACTCCTTTTATACAGATATGCCAATAAAATTGGTTCTTCTCCTTGTTTGTTGGAGTGAACTCTTCATGCTATAGTACATACCGATACTCATCCTATTAAGTAAACGTACGGGTCACTGCGAGTATATCTAGCACACTTCTGTCTTAGGTTATGAATGCAAGGGTCATTGTGGACAGAATGAATACTAAATACTTAGCATAAGAGGAATCTCCCATGTGTTTGGTGTGCCTATCATGCAAGCAACATTCAGGTCATCCTAGCATTTATGCTTTGATGCTTATGTTAACTTACTACATTAAAAGGGACAAATGTTCTGGTCATTCTGGTTTCTTATGCCTCGAATGCTTACATTTAATCCTGACATCCCAATAACGTATGTTATATTCATATTTTCATGATTGCAATGTCAGTGGAAGTTGTATAACATACAAGCTTTATTTAATATCTAGTGATGATAAATCGTCGAGGCTTGGTAACTAGACCTAGGGTTGCATTTAACATAGTCTTGCATTACATACTTCATTTGCATTAGCACGCAATTCGATGGTAATTTTGTTCATACTCCACATGCATTAGATTCTTCCATGGCTACACAAGCATTTGGTTCATTGATTCTTGCTCCTCAATGGAATACCTGTGACTGTCAAACAAAAACATGCAACACTACGTCAGATGTCAATTCATACATATGTGTTCTATCTAAGTACAACATACATCTCATGTACATCAAAGAAAAAAAAAATAGACAATGACATGTACACAGGAATACTCGGCTCAAAATCTCGTATATATATATCAAAGAATGGGTCAGTATAAAAAAATGGGCGCTACTCGAGTGCAATCGATCAAAAATGATACATGTGGTGCTGGCACACCAATCAATACATAGTCAAGGATCAAAATCAAAAATCAAGCACAGAGCATCTAACTCTATCCCAAACTCTCACCTCTAGGAGGAGCAGGGGCAGTAGGTGGCAGAGGCAGTGGTGGCATATCTAGCTTGATAGGAGGTCATGCACCTCCAGACTCTCACGCATACTGAGAAAATCACTGCACCTGCAGTGTCTCATCTAGCATGGCGCAGGTGTATGCAGCATAATAATATGCTACCCAAGTAGACTAGAAGCAGATCTAATCCTATGCTAGCTCTAGCCTCCACTCTGTAGTATCCGTGCACTCTCTCTAACGATCTGTCTCTCGCTATCTCTCTCCCAGCTGCGCATCCCTGACTACCAATGCAATCTACATTTCTCCCAACTGTCGGGAGGCCGCACAAACCCACTCTCGGTACTGTCATACCGCATCTTTTACCCCATCTACCGGCTGATCCGACATATCCTCATCAACCATCTCTAGTGCCTATTGCTATGGAGGTGCTTGCTGTGGTGGAGGTACCTATGGCTGTGGAGGCACTTGCTGCTATGGGACCTCCTGCTGAGGGGCCTACTCCTCTGTCCTCTGCCTCCTTCGCTGACTATGTCTTGCCCCACTGCCTCCAACACCTGAGTCTGATCCCATCTAACGTGGGGGAATAGGTATTTTCTGTACCCGATGCTGGACCTGTGGTGGCAACTGTGGCTGTGCTTGCTGCTACTGGGGTACCTGTCCCTGTCCTTGTCCCTGTACCTTCCCTACCATCCTCACTAGATCTGTAAAACATGGGTATGGATGACTGATCAAAAATGTCTGATATGCATGCATCATCCCAACATCTACTATCTCCGGCAGGTAGTCCCACTAAACTGCAGCTAGGCTACGGATGTCTATCATGGATCATCTTAGATCCATCCATGGAGGCCATGCTCGCTCAATTTCTCTTTGCACCCTTGCATAGGCACAGTACTTAGCTGAAATGTCTTGTGGTCGGCCATACTACCGCCACACTAGTGAGATCACAAATCTCTCTATGATTGATGTCGTTCTGCCTACCAGCGGTCAAGAACTAAACATCCAGGGCAGCTCTCTAGGAGCATCATCCCAGTCCTCTGTCTCTCTCCAGGGTCACCATATAACAGACACTAGGTCATCGAGATGTGTCTGCCAGTGCTTAGTCTTACCCAGGTGGGCCTGCATAATATGCCCTTGATATCTGCAGATGTAAGGCTCCATGGGCTCCCAAGAATCCTCAAAAATTGGCCTACATACAGGGAGATGCTCCCAGGCCTAGATCTGTAAAACATAAACACCCGTTGCCATGGTCTTCTTCTTGTGGAAGATGACCTCATGCATCTCATGAAAAAGATGGGTCAACATGAATTAACCCCACCCAAAGATCTCGGGTGCCTCAACCATCCTACGGAGCATGACACCCCATCCACACTCCAACCCATGATGTCCCCTGTCAGGACATAGGAAGCAGCTCAAGAAAATACCCAACACGGATGCTAACCTGTGTGTGGGTCCATAAGTATGCATCAACTCATCCTAGCTGATGGCCCTGCCTCTCGGTAGCTCTCTCTAAAAAACAATGGATAGTGCCTCTGTCCCTAATCGAGGCACTGTATCATACACCACCCGAGCGCTGTGAAAAGGAATCTACAAGATCCTCCATATATCCTCTGGTGTGATGGTCATCTAACCCATCGGCAAATGAAATGTGTTCATCTCTGAATGGAAATTCTCTACCAAAGTAGTCAGTAAACCGTGATTCACCATCACAGATGGAATCCGGCATAGTGAAGACAAACCCAATCGGGCAATGTGTGCCCGATTTGCGTCATCCAAACTTTGCAATAACTCTCCGTATGGCAGATAATGAGATCTAAATGACACATCTCTAAAGACCTCCTGCACACACAACCAAAAAAATGACAAACAAACGATCAGTATCAAGTTGAAACGACGCATCAAAATGAAATGAAGTGCAATTTCTAAGTGCAAAATCACAAAATTGTCACCAAATTTTGTGCGAGATTCGTGAAATCTCGCATGAAGACATTTAGTTTCACATGAAATAGTTCTTTCTTTGCACGAAAAAAGATCTCCTCGCGTGAAGATAGATCTTCTCGCGCGAGAAAAGAGGTCCTCGTGCGAAACATGAATTGCCTCGTGTGAAGAATCTCCACCTTCGCACGAAACCAAAATTGCCCTGCACGAAGATCCTCTGGCCGCGCATGAAGAAACAATGCATCTTATTTCTTCATGCAAAGAAAGAAGATCTTCACGCAAGAAGAGATCGGTCTCGCATGAAGAAAGAATTGACAAACCTAAAACATGCTAAAAACATGCATAAATGAACTCGAAATGCATGAAAATGAAAGTACGAAGATGGAAAATTGATGACTCACCGGTGGTCCGTAGTTTGCTGGCCGGCTGTGTCCTCTGGAGCGCTCAAAACGGTGATATCTCACATTCACTGTCATGTCTCTATCAGAGCTCAAAATCACTACAAGACAAAAGCACAAATGAATTGAAAATGACCCTTCGAGCCCTTATATAGGTGTTGACCAAAATTTTCAAAGTGCTCGAATTTGCGCAAAAATCACATCCTTGGCTAATTGGACCATTCTGGATCGATTTTTGGGATCAAATTCAAAATTTGACACACCTAAGAGCCTCAAAAATGCATTTTAAAATTTTGGGGACCGACATGATAAAACACTTGTGCAGCCCAAATTTTTCTGATCCTTTGTGATTTTTGGAATCCTTTCAACTTTACATTCTCCATATTTTCAAAATTCATTTTGAAAATAGTCAACTTAAGTCAACTGTGGCTAAATCTGGTCAACTTTTGGTCAAATTCAGTTTTTGCGACTTTGCAATCATTTCAAATCAACCTTGAATCTTCTTCAGATCGTTATGATATCTTCGAGATTTTGATGAATCTCAAATTTCTTCTATATCTCATGATATACTGCTTCTAATCATATTTCTAGTGTGTCATTTTTTGATTTTGCTCCTGAGGGGGTAGAATGATTACATCATTAGATACTTATTTCTTGGGGCATCTAGTTCCCATCTTATGTCCTAGTCACTTGGGGCATCTCATCACTTGGGGCATTTTGTTCCCTTCTATCTGGCATCTTTTCCATCTATCTTATCTTTTCATCAATTAATCAACCTTATAACAACTCTTCTCAGAGTTCGATAGACAGGTATTGGGATAGTCTAAACCCCGACTCCTAAGGATCAAGCCTCATTTTAGGGATGATTCTTTGACTCATGATGGGACCTTGTTATCTTTTATCAATCTCAGGTATCTAGGTGTTCTATCTAGATCCTTGAAGGTTAAGCTCTGTTCTGGAGATAGTCTTCTAAATGCTATTATTCTTAGGTATCTAGGTGTTCTATCTGGATCTTTGAAGGTTAAGCTCCATTCTAGAGATAATCTTCTAAATGCTATCAATTTCAGGTATCTAGATGTTCTATCTGGATCCTTAAAGATTACACTTCATTCTAAAGATAATCTTTTAAATGCTATCAATCTTAGGTATCTAGGTGCTCTACTTGGATTCCTTGGGATTAAGCTCTGTTCTAGAGATAGTCCTTAAAAGCTTATCAGTTGGTCTCTGTGTCATCAACTTCGGAACCAATCTCATCTTTGCATCATGCTTTCTGATTTTCTTTGAATTGAAGGTGCTACTCGCACATTCATTCAAAGAGGGGCAAAATGTAATACCCAAAAATTGGCTCATTGCCATTATACCGATTCTGGTCTATTTTTGATAATTTCTAAGTCCTATTCTAATAGGCAATTCTCATTCTGCTATTCGCTACTTGACTTAATTGTCAGATGCAAAAAACCCTAATCTGCATTCATCATATTTTTTATTTAATTCTTGTAGTATGCACTCATATTAGTCGCATTAAACCTACTTGATTTAATTATAATTTAATTATTAAGTATTTATACTTTAATTAAATTATAATTATATCCTAAGGCTAATGTACTATGGAATTAAATTTATTTAATTTAATAAATACACCTATCTTGATTAATTAAATGTAATTATTTAATTAAATGGGAAAGGTATTTCTAATTAATTAAATGAAATTATTTAATTAAGTCGAGTACTTACTTCTAATTAATTAAACAAAGTTATCTAATTAAATGGGAAGCCATTCCTAATTAATTAAATGAAGTTATTTAATTAAATAAGAAAAGTGTCTCTATTTAATTAAAGATTATTTAATTGAATAGAAAAAGTAATTATGAGAGCATATCTCATTTTATTAAATTAAATATCTCAACAAAATCTCTCTTTAGTTCAAAAAGGGAAATTTTCAGTTCACTATTGATAAAAAATGAGTTAAATCAGTTAACTCTTTTTTTTACTCAAATTAAAAGAGTTAACTCCTTATTTTACTCAAATTAAATCTGTTAACTCCTTTTAATTTGGGAATCTCCCTTTATAACTGAACCTCATCTTCAATCTTGACTGTTGATCCGAATCGATCTCAACCGTTGATGGACTCCAAGAAAGTCTATTTGAGAGACCCTCATCTCTTCATTTTAGAGGATGAATTTGGAGAATTTGCATCAAATTGCTGTTGAAATTCATGCTCACATTTACTTACATTTCTTGCATACATTCTCATTCTTAGTTTAATCTCATTTTAGTTTAATCATGCATATGCTTAATCTAGTTTTCTTTATTTGTTCTTAGATTACATTGCATTTTTCATTCTAGATTAATCTGCATACTCATTCTTAGCTTAATTTCATTGTCAAATCCTTCATTCTTATAGGGTCTGGTTGCTTAAACACCTCGGATCTGAGGATATCTAATAAGCAATTTCCTCTAGATAGAAGGCAACAGGTCGCTTTGCAGGCTGATTTTTGGATAAACAATATAATGTTCATTATGGGATGCATCCGCATACAAAGACCGTGTTGGAGTGTGTGTGTTAGCAGAGGCCACATATTCACACATACACATAGAAGTCAAAGCGGAGCATAGGTTGAGCTATGACACCCTTATACCCATTACAATACGACATATGTCCCTAGGGGTCTTAGGACCCCTAGAGACATATTAGAATCATTCTTATGGGTCAAAGGGGGTCATAGGTCAACCTATGGACCCATTCGACACATTACATGATGACAAATGTCCCTAGGGGTCCTAGGGACTTATTAGAATCATTCTTATGGGTCAAAGGGGGTCACAACTTGACTTATGACCCCCTTGGACACATTACCTGACAACACATATCCCTAGGAGTCCTCGAACTGTTAG
Organism: Cupressus sempervirens; assembly: GCA_028749045.1. NCBI lineage: Eukaryota > Viridiplantae > Streptophyta > Pinopsida > Cupressales > Cupressaceae > Cupressus > Cupressus sempervirens. The sequence continues at coordinate 807,091,025 of CM053786.1, read as the reverse complement.
GGACATATTACAATCATTCTTATGGGTGAAAGAGGCTCATAGGGTGACCTATGACCCCCTTCCACCCATTACATGATGACATATGTTCCTAGGGGTCCTAGGACCCCTAGGGATATCTTAGGATCGTTCTTATGGGTGTAAGGGGGTCATAGGTTGACTTATGACCCACTTCGACACATTACATGACGACATATGTCCCTAGGGGTCCTAAGACCCCTAGGGACATATTAGAATGCTTCATATGGGTCAAAGGTTGTCATAAGTTGACCTACGGCCCACTTTAACTTATTAAATGATGACATATGTACCTAGCAGTCCTAGAACCCCTAAGGACATATTAGAATCATTCTTATGGGTCAAAGGGGGTCATAGGTTTTCCTATGACCCCCTTTGACCATTTGAATGATGACATATGTCCCTAGCTGTCCTAGGACCCCTAGAGACATATTAGAATCATTCTTATGGGTTCAAGGGGGTCATAGGTTGAACTATGACCCCCTTTGATCAATTACATGATGACATATGTCCCTAGAAGTCCTAGGACCCCTAGAGACATATTAAAATTGTTCATATGGGTCAAATGGGGTCATAGTTTGACCTATGAACCCCTTTGACCCATTACATGATGACATATGTCCCTAGGGGTCTTAGGATCCCTAAGGACATATTAGAATCGTTCATATGGGTCAACATGGTACATAAGTTGATTTATGACCCTCTTTAACTCATAAGAATGATTCTATTACCTAAGGGTCCTAAGACCCCTAAGAACATATGTCATCATTTAATAGGTCGAAGGGTATCATAGGTCACCCTATGGCCCCCTTTGACCCATAAGAACGATTCCAATAAGTCCATAGGGTTCCTAGGAGCCCTTAGGGACATATGTCATCATGTAATGGGTCGAAGGGGGTCATAGGTCGACCTATGACCCCCTTAGACCCATAAAAATGATTCTAATATGTTCCTAGGTTTTTTAGGTTCCCTAGGGACATATGTCATCATGTAATGGGTCGAAGTGGGTCATAGGTCAACCTATGACCACTTTTGACCCATAAGAATGATTTTTATGTCCCTAGGGGTCCTAGGAACCCTGGAGACATATGTCATCATTTAATTGGTCGAAGGGGGTGATAGGTCAACCTATGACCCCTTTTGACCCATATGAAAGATTCTAATATGTCCCTAGGGGTCCTAGGACCCTTAGGGATATATGTCATTATTTAGCGAGTCAAAAGGAGTCATAGGTCAACCTATGACCCCCTTTGACCCACATGAAGCATTCTAATATGTCCCTAGGTATCCTAGGACCCCAAGGGACATATGTCATCATGTAATGGGTCAAAAGGGATCATAGGTCAACCTATGACTCCCTTTGACCCATAAGAATGATTCTAATATGTCTCTAGGGGTCCTATGAGCCCTAGGAACATATATCATCATTTAATGGGTCAAATGGGGTAATAGGTCATCCTATAACCCCCTTTGACCCATAAGAACAATTCTAATATGTCCCTAGAGGTCCTAGGACCCCTAGGGACATATGTGGTCATGTAATTGGTCGAAGAGGGTCATAGGTTGACCTATGATCCCCTTCGACACATTAAATGATGACATATGTCCCTAGGGGTACTAGAATGAGTCAAAGTGGGTCATAGGTCAACCTATGACCCCCTTTGACCTATAAGAATGATTCTTATTTGTCCCTAGGGGTAATTTCACTTAATGGTTTTGTTTTTAGATTTGATTGTGTGAGAAGTTTTAACATCTCTTATATGTCCTTAGGGTTCCTAGTACCCCTAGGGACATATGTCATCATTTAATGTGTCGAAGGAGATCATAGGTCAACCTATGACCCCCTTTGACTCATAAGAATGATTGCAATGTCTCTAGGTGTCCTTGGACCTCTAGGTAGATATGTCGTCATTTAATGGGTCGAAGGGGGTCATAGGTAATCCTATGAGACCCTTTGATCCATATGATGCATTCTTCTATGTCCCTAGGGGTCCTAGAACCCCTAGGGACATATGTCATCATGTAATGTGTCAAAGTGGAGCAATTGTCAACCTATGACCCCTTTTGACCCATAAGAACAATTCTAATATGTCCCTAGGGGTCTTAGGACCCCTAGGGATATATGGCATCATGTAGTGGGTCGAAGGGGGTAATAGGCCACCCTATGAGCCCCTTTACCCATAAGAACAAATGACATATGTCCCAGGACCCCTAGGAACATATGTCATCATGTAATTGATCCAAGGGTGTGTCCTTAGGGGTCCTAGGAACCCTAGGGACATATGTCGTCATGTAATTGGTCGAAGGGGGTGATAGGTCAACCTATGACCCCCTTTGACCCATATGAATGATTCTAATATGTCCCTAGGGGTCCTAAGACTCTTAGGGATATACGTTGTCATTTAACAAGTTAAAAGGGGTCATAGGTCAACCTATGACCCCCTTTGACCCATATGAAGCATTCTAATATGTCCTTAGGGGTCTTACGACCCCAAGGGACATATGTCGTCATGTAATGGCTCAAAGGAGATCATAAGTCAACTTATGACCCCCATTGACCCATAAGAATGATTCTTATATGTCCCTAGGGGTCCTAGGACCCCTAGGGACATATATCATCATTTAATGAGTTAAATGGGGTCATAGGTCAACTTATAACCCCCTTTGACCCATAAGAATGATTCTAATATGTCCCTAGAGGTCCTAGGACCCCTAGGCACATATGTGGTCATGTAATTAGTCGAAGGGGGTCATAGGTCAACCTATGACCACCTTTGACCCATAAAAATGATTCTAATTTGTCCCTAGGGGTCCTAGTACCCCTAGGGACATATGTCATCATTAAATGTGTCAAAGGAGATCATAGGTCAACCTATGACTCCCTTTGACCCATAAGAATGATTGCAATATGTCCCTAGGTGTCCTAGGACCCCTAAGTACATATGTCATCATTTAATGGGTTGAAGGGGGTCATAGGTAAATCTATGACACCCTTTGATACATATGACACATTCTTATATGTGTCTAGGGGTCTTAGGACCCCTAGGGTCATATGTCATCATGTAATATGTTGAAGTGGGTCAATTGTCAACCTATGACACCCTCTGACCCACAAGAACGATTTTAATTAATCCTTAGGGGTCTTAGGACCCCTAGAAACATATGACGTCATGTAATGTGTCGAAGGGGGTCATAGGTCACCCTATAATCCCCTTGACTCATAAGAATGATTCTAATATGTCCCTAGGGGTCCTAGGACCCCTAAAAACATATGTCATCATGTAATGGGTCCAAGGGGGTCATAAAACAATCTATGACCCCCTTTGACCCATAAGAACAATTCTAATGTTTACCCAGGTGTCCAATAACCCCTAGGGACATATGTCATCATGTAATAGATCGAAGGGGGTCCCTTTTGAACTATAAGAATGATTCTAATATGTCTCTAGAGGTCCTAGGACCCCTAGGGACATATGTCATCATGTAATGGGTCAAAGGGTGTCATAGGTCACCCTATGACCCCCTTTGACACATAAGAACTATTCTAATATGTTCCTAGGGGTCGTAGGACCCCTAGGGAGATATGTCATCATGTAAAAGGTCAAAGGGGGTCATAGGTCAACCTATGGCCCCCTTTGACTCATAAGAACGATTCTAATATGTCTCTAAGTGTCCTAGGACCCCTTTGGACATATGCCATCATGTAATGAATCAAAGGGGGTCATAGGTCAACCTATCACCCCCTTTGACCCATAAGAAGCATTCTAATATGTTCCTAAGGGGTCGTAGGACTCCTAGGGACATATGTCATCATCTAATGGGTCAAAGGGCATCATAGGTCAACCTCTGACCCCCTTAAACTGATAAGAATGATTCTAATATATCCCTAGAGTTTCGAAGACTCTTAGGGACATCTGTCATCATGTAATGTGTCGAAGTAGGTCATAGGTCAACCTATGACCACCTTTGCCCCATAAGAATGATTCTAATATTTTTCTAGGGGCCCTAGGACCTGTAGGAACATATGTCATCATGTAAGTCATCGAAGGGAGTCATAGGTCAACCTATGACCCCCTTTGACTCATAAGAATGATTCTCATATGTCATTAAGGGTCCTAAGGACATATGTCATCATGTAATGGGTCAAAGGAGGTCATAGGTGAACCTATAACCCCCTTTGACCCATATGAACAATTCTAATATGTCCCTAGGGGTCGTAGGACCCCTAGGGACAAATGTTGTCATTTAATTGGTCGAAGGAGATCATAGATCAACCTATGATCTCTTTCGACCCATATGAATGATTTTATTATGACCGTAGGGGTCCTAGGACCCATAGGGACATATGTTGTCATGTAATGTGTCGAAGGAGGTCATAGATCAACCTATGACACCCTTTGAACCATAAGAATGATTCTCATATGTCCCCAGGGCTCCTAGGGACATATTTTGTCATGTAATGGGTCAAAGGGGGTCATAGGTCAACTTATGACCCCCTTTGACCCATATGAACAATTCTATTATGTCCCTAGGAGTCTTAGGACCCCTAGGGACATATGTCATCATTTAATGGGTTGAAAGGGGTCATAGGTCAACCTATGACCTCCTTTGACCCATATGAACAATTCAAATATGTCCCTAAGGGTCCTAGGATCGCTAAGGACATATGTCATCATTTAATAGGTCGAATGGGGTCATAGGTCAAGCTATAACCCCTTTTGATCCATATGAACAATTCAAATATTTCCCTAGGTGTCCTATGACTTGTAGGGACATATGTCATCATGTAATGGGTCAAAAGGTGTCAGAAGTTGACTTATGACCCTGTTTGACTCATAAAAATTATTCTAATATGTCCTTAGGACCCCTAGGGACATATGTCATCATGTAATGGGTTGAAGGGTGTCATAGGCAACCCTATGACCCCCTTTGACCCATAAGAATGATTCTAATATGTCCCTAGGGGCCCTAGGACCCTTAGGGACATATGTCGTCATATAAAGAGTCAAAGGGGATCATAGGTTAACATATGACCCCCTTTGACTCATAAGAACAATTATAATGTGTTCTTAGGGTTCCTAGGACCCTTTTGGACATATGTCATCATGTAATTTGTCAAAGGGGGTCATAGGTCAACCTATGACCCCCTTTAACCCATAAGAATGATTCTAATATGTCCCTAGGGGTCCTAGGACCCCTAGGGACATATGTCATCATGTAATAAGTCAAAGGGGGTCATAGGTCAACCTATGACCCACTTAGACCCATAGGAATGATTCTAATATGTCTCTAAGATTTTGAGGACCCCTAGGGACATATATCATCATGTAATGTGTTAAAGCGGGTCATAGGTCAACCTATGACCACCATTGACCCATAAGAATGATTCTAATATTTTTCTAGGGGTCCTAGGACCCTTAGGGACATATGTCATCATGTAATGCATTGAATGGGGGTCATAGGTCAATGTATGACCCGCTTTGACCCATAAGAATGATTCTCATATGTCCCTAGGGGTCCTGGATACATATGTCATTATGTAGTGGGTCAAAGGAGGTCATAGGTCAACCTATGACTCCCTTTGATCCATATGAACAATTCTAATATTTCTCTAGGCGTCCTAGGACCCTTAGGGGCATATATCATCATTTAATGGGTCGAAGGGGGTCATAGGTCAACTTATGACCCCCTTTTATCCATATGAACAATTCTAATATGTCCCTAGGGATCCTAGAACCCCTAGAAACATATGTCATCATTTAATGGGATCTCCTTTGACCCATATGAATAATTCTAATATGTCCCTACAGGTCCTAGGACCCCTAGGGACATATGTTGTCATTTAATGGGTCGAAGGGGGTCCTAGGTCACCCTATGACCCCCTTTGACCCATATGAATGATTCCAATATGTCCCTAGGGGTCCTAAGACCCCTAAGGACAAATGTGTTCATGTAATGGGTTGAAGGGGGTCATAAGTCAACTTATGACCCCCTTTGACTCATATGAATGATTCTAATATGTCCCTAGGGGTCTTGGGACCCCTAAGGACATGTGATTATTTAATGTGTTGAAGGGGGTCATAGGTCAACCTATGACCCCCTTCGACCCATAAGAATTATTCTAATATGTCCCTAAGGGTCCTAGGACTGCTAGGGATATATGTCATTATGTAATGGGTCGAAGGGGATCATAAGTCAACCTATGATCCCCTTGGACCCATATAAATGATTCTAGTATGTCCTTAGGGGTTCTAAGACCCCTAGGGACATATGCCATCATGTAATGGGTCGAAGGGGGTCATAGGTCAACTTATGATGCCCTTTGACCCATTTGAATGATTCTAATATGTCCCTAGGAGTCTTAGGACCCCTAGGGACATATTTCATCATTTAATGGGTTGAAGGGGGTCATAGGTCAACCTATTACCCCCTTTGACTGATAAGAACGATTCTAATATGTCCTTAGGGGTCCTAGACCGCTAGGGACATAAGTTATCATTTAATGGGTTGAACAGGGTCACAGGTCAACCTATGACCCCCTTTGACCCAGAAGAACGATTCTAATATGTCCCTAGGGAAATATGTCATCATGTAATGTGTTGAAGGGGTTCATAGGTCAACCTATGACCCCTTTTGACCCATAAGAATGATTCTAATATGTCACTAGGGGTCTTAGAACCCCTAGGGACATATGTCGTTATGTAATGTGTTGAAGGGTGTCATAGGTCAACCTATGACCCCCTTTGACTCATATATATTAATAATATACATATATATTAATAACATACATACATACATACATACATACATACATACATATATATATATATATATAAGGTTATTATATTTAATCAAAATATTATGTTATTATATATATTAATAACATACTTATATATATATAAATTACGTTATTTTATTTTGTAAAAATAATAATAATATAAATTATATTTATAGATTATAATGAGAATAACATAATATATTATTATATATTAATATATTATATGTTATATCTTTACATTACGTTATTATATATATATATTATAATACATATTTACATAGTAATATAAAAATAATAATTTATAAATCATAAGCTATAAAATATTACGTTATAATATATATTATGTTATTATATATATATATATATATATATATATATATAATATAATATAATATAACATAATATTTTTATTAAATATAATAACCTTTATATATATATAAGGTTATTATATTTAATATAAATATTATGTTATATTATATTATATATATATATATATTATATCTAATAAAAATATTACGTTATATATATATATATATATATATATATAATAAAGTAATATTTTTATTAAATATAATAAAGTTATATATATATTACATTATTATATATATATTAATAACATACTTATGAATAACATATATATATAATATGTTATTATATTAGTGAAAATAATAATAATATAAATTATATTTATAGGTTATAATGAAAATAACATAATATATTATTATATATTAATATATTATATGTTATATCTTTACATTTTATTATTATATATATATATAATATTATAATACATATTTATATAGTAATATAACAAAAATAATTTATAAATCATAAGCTGTAACTGCTAAATCTGATTTTCCCTCCAAAATGAGTTGGGATTTCAAATTTCCCACTAAAATTCACCGAGCCATATCGAATATCCGATTTTGATTTGAAATCCGATATTCGATTTGGCTTGGTATTTACCAAGCCTACCCGGTCAACCCAAAAGACTTGTTTGAAGAGGGTTTTAGTGATATTCAGACTTCGGGTAGTCATCTGACAATGTTATTTTGATCGAAATTGAATAAAACGAAAAGAGTTTTTTAATATCACTCTCGAGAATCCATTGATATAATTTCTGTCAAATTCTAAGTTCGATAAGTATTTATTAGTTAATTATCAATGAAGATTATTGTAAAGTGCTGATTGACATACTGATTGAAAAATAGCTATAACTTTCAAATGGTATAACAGTTTTTAAATCTAAAAGTTGCATCACATTCTATGCTTCACCTAGTATAAGAAAAAAAAAAAAAAATTGGTAAAATTTTCTATTAGTTAAGGTGGTCAGACACGAGACCTTTTTTTTTCAAAAATTTTTTGGTAGAAAATTCATATTTAATTTTTTATTTAGAATTAAAATATCAAAAAATATGCGCCACATTCGGGCATGAGTCTACTTTTCATATCTATAATTATATTAAAAAAATATTATCATTTGATTTTGATTAAGGTGGTCAGACATACACCTACTTTTTATTTTTGCCCTGAAATTTTTGTAGTACTGCATTAAAATTCAACCTTTTTACCAATTAATTTTTTTTTCACCTAATAAGGCCTAGTAGTTTAGAAACTACATTCAATTTACTATAGATTATTTTATTACAACTTTTTGATATAAAGTCCATAACCACTTTAAAATTATGTGTCAAGTTGACATAACCCTGATTTGTTGGTTTTTCACTACCACTTAAGGCCATAGTTTGGTTGACCATGATCTTGCACATACCCATACCAAAAACACGGGCACCCTCTAGGGGGTGACATAGCTATGTGAGGTACACACATGCACATAAGATGTGGGAAAAAGGTTTTTCCTTCTCTACCATTTTTTGTTTCTGGGGATAAAGTGTGTTTGTTATCGAGTCTTCAACATGTCCAAACCTGATAAAATAAACTAAAGAGTCAAGACTCCCTTGTCCCTCTGAATTACTTTTCCCTTAGTTGGATTGTATTTGACTACTGCTTGCTTACCGTGTCCTATTGAAAACATTATGTCTTATTTGAAAATCAACACCACTTTCACAAGTCTGAAATCAACTTGCATTTTGCCTATTATCACTCAAACAAACCTAAAATTTGTCTGAAACTGTTCGAATAGTCAAGAAATCTCTTCGAAATCCAACTCTATTTTCAATCTAGTCCTGAATTTCACACACAACCTTTCATTGCTTTGTGTGAGCCAGTTCAAGTCTTCGCGCGAGAACTTGCATATGCCTATGTGAGATCTTGCCAACTATGTCCTGTCACTTCTTTGCGTGAGTTTAAATTTCTATTCTAATATTTTGTGCCACTTAGTATACTTTCTCACATGGCTCATAGAGAATCTTCGAGCAAGACCTTGCTCTAAAATTGTCAAATCAGCTTATTCAACGAAACTAAGATCTATGTTCAGTATTTTTCCTACATTAAGTTGTCCCTTCTCTATCTATACACAGTCCCAAATAGCGACATTTAGCTTAACTAAAGATTTATGACCTGTACTTTGACTAGTCTTGTCTTTTGGTTGTCTTGATTCTCATTCTTTAGTGCTTGTCATACTCTAGTTTATGATAGTCATAATCTTTGGTTGTTCTAGCCTTCAAATCAGACTATTCATGCCTTAGTATACAACACTCTTATCTTGTCTTGTTGAGACTACGTTCTAGTGTGGTCCTTGTCTAAGATTTTTCTTTTTTTCATTGTCTATGACTATGGCAACTTGACTTATGTTCTAAAACTTGGTTATCACCACTTGAAACCTAGGACATCAAAATGGCTAACAACAAATGCACTAAATCCAATGTTCCTAGTGAGAAAGAAGAGTTTCTTATTGCAAACATGAAGCAAGAAATCCAATCAATAAGTGCTCAGCTTCAAAGACTGAAGGAGGAAGATGAAACATCATTGAATAAATTCTCCTTGAGAGAAAATTTCCCTTCCTACTATGACAACCAAAAATCAAATTCTTGTGATCTTCAATCCAAGATATCTAAGAACACTTCACAAACACCCAAGGAATCTAGAAATATCTTTGAAGAAAAACATTGGGAACTTAAACCAAAGCATGATTTCACCCCTTTGGGAAGATCTTACAAATCAACTTTGGAAGAAATTCTTCAAAAGAAACTCATTGTGTTACCTAAGGTCACTTTGATGGGAGTTTCCTTTATGAGTAACTATTGTGCTTATCATAGACATAATTTGCATAGAACTTCAAATTGTAAGGAGCTGACAAAAAAGATCTAAGATCTCTTTGACAATGACATAATTCAAAAATCTAAGCTCTCATCTACTAGAGATTCTACTCTCAAGAAGGATCAACATAATGAAACCAATTCTAGTAATGGTTTAAATCTGACATTTATCTCCTCCAACATACAACCACCTTCTAAATTATCCAATTTTTCCAACACATATTCACCAAACAAAGAACTCACCACTCCCCTTGTTGACTATGTGTACCCTCAAGGAGTGCCTTTGAAAGAAACTCAAGCCAATAGATATTGGGCTACAAGTCTTTTCACTACCTTCACAGATCATACATCTTCATGGCCTACTATGCCTATGAAGTCCACTCTAAATAATTTTCCTTTTGAACTTCAAGAGCCTATTATGTAGACTCCAGAAATGGATTCGAATACAGATTCAGATACTCCCTCATCCTTAGAATTTGTTTCATGTCGAGAGAACTACTTAAATGATGAAGAAACAAGTGTTGATCAAGACCAAGATTCCTTCATCCCCTTTCAAATATTCCAAGATCTTGTGCCTCCATCTCAAGAGCCACATAGTCCTCCATTTCCAATGTCATACACCTCTACTAAGCAAGATCAAGATATTCCTTCCACCATCCTTAAGGAGATTATTAAAGAAAAAAAAGAAGAATACTTTTCCTATGTTTGAAGAGAAAAGTGTTCCCTCATCCTCTTGTGCTACCTCACTTCATTCACTTCAAAACTATTCTCAAGCTTTAAATACTCCTGTCAAAGGTGTTGCTCCTATAACAGTTACTCATAAATCTATTGATGGCTTTGGTCATATCACTCACTCTAAAGATGTTGATATCCATACTCATGGTCCATTCACATCTTTTAAATCTATCCTTGGTCCCTACCCATCTAAGCTAAAACATTCAAACCTTCCATCCATATTGGGACCTTATGTTCCTCTATCTCCTACTTCTAGTCTTAGCTCATTACATATTCCTTCTACCCTACCCCAAGATCAACAAAGATACACATACTTGAACTCTTCACATCCACCTTTCCATCTAAACTAGTCATATAGGCATCATTCATCCACACATCTCAATTCTTTTGGAAGCAATTTGGATGATCAAATCAAACACAAGTGTATGAATCCATACTCAAAAGTTCACTATGTCTCCTTTGATTGACATGTGAATGTCAATAAGGAAAATATGCAAAAGAGACCACAAAAGTCCACTATTCAAAGAGTTCAACCAAGGAAATTGTGGGTTCTTAAATCTATTATTGAAGAAATGCATTCCAAAGTATCTAATGGAAAATCAAAAGTTATATGGATTCCCAAGTCTCTTTTGAAGGACTTGAATATTGAAAAAAAATCAAAGTTGACATTCAAGCTTCCAAAGGGTTCCACTCCATCTTCTTCCCAACATCTTCCTAAAAAGGTTTCAAAACCTTCTACTCCACCCCTCTCCAAAATGGCTTTTCTACCTCATATATCTAAGCCTCAATCTATTTCATCCATATTTCCTCCATCATTCCACTACCCTTCAAGGTCTGTGTCAATGTTGATCTTGCCTAATATTTCATCCACCCTCATGAGATCCTCTAAATCTTATGCCTACTTGCTATCCTTGCTTGTTTCAGTCTTCCAAAACCAACAACCTTATCCTCCATCTACCTCTCATTTTCCTATCTCCCTTCCATTACCTTATCAACATCTTTGAGTGTACCTTGATATGGCCTTGGCTTATCATAACTTATCTTTCTTATAAAAGCACTATTCAAATTAAAAAAGGCTTGAATTCTTTCCAAAAACTCTAAAAATTTAAAAAAAAAGAAAAAAAAAGAAAAAGAAAAAAGAAAAAGTGCCTCGGTGAAAACCTGGAAATAGATGCCTTGGTAGCAAAATTAAAGAAAAAGAAATCCATCCTATGGTCAAAACCACTTCTTGTGGCACCTTGGATAAATACCATGATGAAAACCTAGTAAATAGGCATCATGTGTAATTCTTCCATCCATGACATCCTATCATGATCTTTCTTATCCTTTAGATGTCCTCATTCCCAAAGTCATTCACTCATAACCTCCATAACAAACTTTTCTATCCTATTCAGTAAACCCTTTGGTCTTGATCAATGAAAGAAAGAAGAAAAACTCAATTCTTAGCAATCTCTTGACATGGTGTTAGTGAATAGATTGTCCTTCAAGAAAATGCATGCAAATTTGACCCTGAATGCCCAAGTGAAAGGACAAACTAACACCAACAGTTGGATAGGTTATCACTGGGTCAATAACCTTCCTCTAAATTTTATCAGGTATAGCTCCCCGTATAAAATATACAATGAATTAAATGTGAATGCTTTCACCAAAAAGCATAAAAAGACATCAAACATCTACCCGTAAACACAGAGTAGATGCGAAAACCTATAATACTGCATGAAAAGAAAGCAAAGAATAGCAACTGACACAAAGTTCATTTTCTAAACACTATGTGTGTAATGAAAATGTAACTATGTCAAAGCCTTGCAGAATATTTGAAATGTCAACGTAATAAAGAAACAATGACAACAAATTGTAATTTCAGGGAAAACTGCAAATGACTCAAAGTCCAAATTCAGTGGAAGGAAAAATAAATTATCAAAAAAGTATAATCTGTTTAACCTTCAGCCTCCCTTACCTGACTATAAAAGAGCACAAAGACTCCTTTACACGTTGCAATCTGACCATTATTTAAAGAAAAATAGAAACTTCTTTCACAATATTACATCAACTATCAAAATCCTATCTCTATCTCAGACACATAGTTCTGTAAAAGAAAAATAGCCCATGCTCTACCTCTCATAGCCTCTCAAGAAAATGGAATCATTTGCAAAATCTCATTCCTGCCTAAAGCTCAAAGTTTGCAGTCTGGAAGAAGCCAGAATGGAATAGGAAAAAGAATGGGACCTCCTGTAGCACAAAGTCTTAGAGAAATCCAATCTTCCCTCCTATCACTGTATTCACAGCCTCTGTTCTGCTGTAGCCCAAAGTCTCTTAGCCAAAACTCCAAAAACTAGAACCCCCTCTATATCTTACCTTCTCAATTAAATAGAATTCTGCATGAATCCCTCTTTTAGTTCCTGTAACGGCTTCTTGCCAACTGTTTCTTTACACATTCCCAGGAAGTTTTTCATTTTCCCTCATCAGCTTACTTTCATAAACTTTATTAAATTTTATTCTCATTAATAATAATCCTTTTCAAAGTTATTTCAGTGACCTTTCAATTTTACAATATTTCCCTATGTGAGAGTGTCCAAAGATTATTAACCAAAGTTCTAACATCTTCATGTGACTGTATTTGCTGTGGACAAGTGTACATAACTAATTGACAAGTGTCAATTAATGATTTTTCATCTTTGGATTACATTTCCTTGGATATAACATTCAATTTTATATCTTTGCAAATTTGTGGCCCCTATGACATACTCATGCTGACAGGTGACACTTGCTGGTGATGATGTTTTGTCATGATTTTATAACTGCCATTGACAGTTTTGACAGTGTCCCACTCAATCAGTCGTAACTCATTAACCAGGAATGATTTTGAAAAATTATTTTTTTATATCATGCGTAACTTTCTTCTTAGAAACATATCTAAAATTGAGCCAAATCCAATAGTTCAATTGGAAGTTATGCCCCCCGCACTGAGACCCAATCTAGTTGTTTGCATTCTGTAATTGTTAATTGCTGATCTGATAGAGGTGTAAAAAGAAACCTATAACTTTTGATCCATAAAAAAATCTCACAAAAATATTTGGCAAAGATTTAGATAACTAGGTTTTCCAACAAATATCTTAAATTCAGCATGATCCAACAGTCGGATTGAGAGATATGGCCCTCGAAATATGACTATTTTCTTCCATCTACAATTCATGACTGTTATTTCTGATCCGATAGTGGTGCAGTCAAGAACCTGTAACTTTTGATCCACATGTAATATGACAAAACAATTTGGTGAATATTTAGAAGACTAGGTTTTCCAAGAAATATCTAAAATTTAGCCAGATCCAATGGTTAATTTTGGATTTATGACCTCTAAAATATGACTATTTTTTGTCATCAGAGAATCCATGTTTGTAGGTTGTATTCTTGCATGGTGTTTCGGGCTTATCCAAACCTCATGGTGACAAATGATATGATTTGGTTTTATGAGAAAAGATCATTTCAAAAATTTGTGTCTCTCCCTCATCATCAGAATCAAACGTAAATCCATCCAATGTTCCTTCAACCATAGTCTCAACTTCAGCATGTTCAATTTCTTCTATTGAGAGGCAAACATAAATGTCACTTTCAATCCTCTAATATATATTAATCACCAGTTGGTTTCAAGATTATGGTCCAATAATGATTAGGAGGAAAAGCCCTTCTTATTACACACACGATCACTATGCTTTGTTCAACATGTATCATCCAACTCTGAGATTTTATCACAAAGCTCTATCTGAACTTCAAGTTTTCTGTCTTGAATTGGAAGTGTTCAAAATTGCATACTAAAGTATTGGACCATGTTTCAAACTCAAAAATGTGAACTCTGAATCTACTTACGTTAACCTACAAACATTGGGTCTTCAAACATTAGAATTGAACTCATATTGGGAACTAGAATCTGCACTTCAACTTTTATCAACCAATGAGCTTGCAAGATGAACTTTTCTAAACCACTGAGCTGATCTCTATCTTGACTTGTACTTTTGTAGTTTCTCGAAACTATTGAACTGGAAAAACCTAGACCTAAATGATGAGATTCTAAACTTGTTGAACTAAACTTACTAAATGAACAATTTGGACTATTGGACCATTTTGAACTACTTTGAACTGTCAAACTGCTTTGAACTACTTTGAACTTCAGTTCGAAGTGGTTCAAAGAGGTTCAACCTCTGAAACTAAAATTTTAAAAACTATGACCATATCGGGTAGTAGCACATGGCCATTTTCTTGGATTACTTACATGATACCCTTCATTACACCATGAGCTTATGTTATTATATCTTTTTCCCTAGCTTGGGTAATCTTGTGAAGACTTTCCTTGAGGGTAACATTCACCGATTCATACTCCATGCCTATCCATCTCCACTTATCCACCATGTTGCTACTACATCTCATCTTGCACCTTGCTAGACACTGGAACAAAATCAAGGTAATCCTTCTTGAGATCTAGTAATCTTTTAAAAAGTTCTAAAATTTTGAACATATCCTGAAAAATCTAAAAATTGCAAAAAGTCCTTAAAAAAATCTATTATCTTGGTGAAAACCTAGCAATAGGTGCCTTGGTAATACCAAAAAAATTGAAAAAATCTAAGATATACAAAAAAAAAAAAAGGGAAAATACAAAAGAATTAAAAAATAGAAAAGTGCTATTGGTGAAAACCTAGAAACAAGCACCATGGTAGCCAAAAAATGAAAGCCCTACCAACAAGGTGAAAACTTGGTAAACAAGCACCTCTTGTTCCCAATGCTTCATCTTGTAGTGCATCTTCTAGCTATTTGTACAGTTGCTTTATTGCTTTTCCCACTTTCTTCTCATGTATCCATGGATTGAGTCTTGTCACAGCTCAGGGGCATTCCCCTTCAATGTCATAAGAACCTTGCACAAAACTCACCAGTGGTCCTCACTATGTTTGCCTATTGTTGCCAGTGTCACTCTTTTCAAGATTCTCCTCATAGAATCTCTTTTGCAATGGTCACCAGTCATTATGGCTACTTTTTCCTACTATCGCTAGTGTCACTTTTTTTTCAAGATTCTCTCCATAGAATCTCTTTTGCAATAGTCACCAGTTGTTCTAGCTATGTCTGCCTACTATTGCTTGAGTCATGTTTCAAGATTCCTATTTTGAAGATCTCTCTTACATTAGTCACCAATCATTCTAGCTGTGTTTGTCTATTGTCACTCAATTCCCTTTAGGTTCTTCACCTTGAAGATTCCTCTTTGACCTTAGTCACCAAACATTCTAACTACGTTTGCCTACTATTGTCACCCTATTGAAGAGATTTCTTTCATCCATGTTTTGGACACTGACACTTGACATCAATCCCACAACAAACATTGGAATCAAAATGACACACTTGTTTGGATGTGTTAAGCATTTTCTTTGTTTGCTACTTTTTCACTTTATCATGTCTCCTCGAGCAACTCGATGATGTCATTTCTGACTAGAGAAGCAATGACTATTGGCATGATCTTTTCTTTGCTTTCTATCTACAGTTTAGTTCCAATTAGTTGAAAAATTCCTTTAAGAGGGGTGTCCACTATAAGAGCCTTCATCTCGTATTGGATGGCCGAGTGTACCTTGACTCTTTTTATATAAATATGTCAATAATGTTGGTTCTTCTCCTTATTTTTTAGACTAAACTCTTCATGCTATAGAAAATACTGATACTTATCTTGCTAAGTGAACATATGGGTCACTGCGAGTATATCTAACACACTTTTGTCTTAGTTTACGAACGCAAGGGTTGTTGCGAACATAATACTTACTGAATACTTAGCATGAGATGGATCTCTTGTGTGTTTGGTGTGTCTGCCATGCAAGCAACATTTTGGTCATCCTAACATTTATGTTTTGATGCTTACAATAACTTGCTACAATAAAAGGGAAAAATGTTCTAGTCATTCTAGCTTCTTGTGCCTTGAATGCTTACATTTAATCCCAACAAAACTAGAACAAATTTCATATTCATATTTCTATGATTGCAATGTCAGTGGGAATTGTACAACATTTGAGATTTTGTTCTATGCTCAGTGATGATAATTTTTGAGACTTTGTAACCAGACCTAGGATTGCATCTAGTTTAGGGTTTCATATCATATAGGATTGTATTACTTGGTTCGACATATGATTCAATTGCAAATCTACTTTCATGTTCTGTGATGAGGGCTTGTTGGTGTCTTTAAAGCATCATGTTCTTCATGACTGCACAATGCTCAATTAATCACCCTCTTGGCTATTTTGGCTGCTCTGAACCCATTTTTTAGGATCAAATTTGAAATTTGACACACCTAAGTAGCTCAAAAATGCATTTTAAAATTTTGGGACTAACACGATCAAACGCTTGTGCAGTCCAATTTTTTTGAAACTTTGTGATTCTTGGAATCTTTTAAACTCAAAATTATTCATGTTTTCAAAATTTATTTTGAAAAAGTCAATTGTGGTCAAATTTGGTCAACTTTTGGTCAAACTTGGTTTGCTAGACCTCGAAAACACTTCAAATCGACTCTAAATTTTCTTCTAATCGTTCTAATCTCTTCTATATTCTGCTGAATCTTAGATTTCTTCTGCATATCTTTATATACTACTTTACATCATATTTCTAGTGTGTCATATTTCGACTTCACTCCCGAGGGGGTAGGATGATTACATCATTGAACTTGAAATTCTAATTAATCTGAATCTTTATTGTTTGGGGCATCCTATTCCCATCTTATGTCCTTATCACTTGGGGCATCTCATTGCTAGGGGCATCTTGTTCCCCTCTGTCTGACATCTTTGTCATCTATTTAATGTTGTCATCGGTATCGGTATCAGACAAGTATTGGTACAATCTAAACCTCGACTCTTGAGAATCAAGCCTCATTCTGGAGATGATTATATGACTCATATTTTGATCATACTATCTTTTTATCAATTTTAGGTATCTAGATGTTCTATCTGGATCTTTAAAGGTTAAGCTCTATTTTGGAGATAATCTTTTAAATGCTTATCAAATCTTAGGTATCTAGATGTTCTATCTAGATCCTTAAAGGTTAAGCTATGTTCTGGAGATAATCTTTTAAATTCTTATCAAATCTCAGGTATCTAGACATTCTAATCGGATCCTTAAAGGTTAAACTTCATTCTGAAGGAAATATTTTAAATGCTTATCAAATCTCAAGTATCTAGATGTTCTATCTAGATCCAAAGATAATCTTTTAAATGCTTATCAAATCTCAGGTATCTAGATGTTCTATCTAGATCCTTAAAGGTTAAGCTATGTTCTTGAGATAATCTTTTAAATGCTATCAATTTTGGGTATCTAGATCCTTAAAAGTTAAACTTCATTTTGAAGAAGACTTTTAAAACACTTATTGATTTAGGTATCTAGGTGTTCTACTTGGATTCCTTGAGATTAAGCTCTATTCTAGAGATGGTGCTTAAAAGCTTATCAATTGGTCTTCATATCATCAATTTTGGAACCAATCTCATTTCTTGATCCTTGCATCATGCTTTCTAATTTTCTTTGAATCAAATGTGTTGCTCGCACATTCATTCAAAGAGGGGCAAAATGTAATACCCCAAAATTGGCTCATTGCCATGACCACCAATTCTAGTCTATTATGATCAATCTTAAAGTCCTATCTCATCAGGAAATTTTCATTTTGATTGTTGCTAATTGACTTAATTGTCAAATGCAAAAAATCCTAAATCTGCATTAATCGGACTATCTATTTAATTCCTAAAGTATCGAGTCATATTAGTCACATTAAACCTACTGATTAAGATTTAATTTAATTTAAATTATTTATACTTTATTTAAATTAAATTATCACCTAAGGCTAATGTACTAAGGGATTACATTTATTTAGTTTAATAATTATGCTTATTTCAATTAATTGAATATGACTATTCAATTAAATAGAAAATGCATTTATGAGATCATATCTCACTTTATTAAATTAAATAATATCTTCCAAATCCTCTCTTCAGTTCTAAATGGAAACTCTGAGTGAACTACTTCTCAAAATTAGAATCAATCCAATTAACTTGCTCTCACAGTTATGACAAGTTTAGTTAACTACTTATCACACTCAGATATGAGGCAATTAACCGCATCTGACTGAATCTTTGCTTCAATCCTAACTATTGATTCGAGTTGATCTCACCTATTGATGGATTCCAAGAATTCTATTTAAGAGGCTCATAATTCCTCATTATAGAGGTTGGATTTTTATGCTATTGAATTGCTATCAGATTGCATACCCATTTTCATAAGTTTTATATGTGTTTTTGCTTAACATCTTAGTGTCATTTAGATTAAATAATGCATTACATATAGCTTAATTTCTTTTATTATTTAGATAAATTCTTGCATAACATTTAGAATAATTGCACTCATATAGGCTTAATCGCATTTAAACCCTTCATTCTAGCATGGTCTGATTACCTGTACCTCAAATCTGAGAGCATAAGTAGGAAAAATCCACCTAGATAGAAGGCAACAAGTCATCTTGCAGGACTCCTCTTGGGTGAAAAATATCATGTTCATTCCAAGATGAATCTACATATAAAGACTGTGTTGAAGTGTGTGTGTTAAAAAGAGGCCACATTTACACATATACAGATTACATTTTGATTATCACTATAAATTGTTGCATCACCCTATTTCAACTCAACATATAAACATAATATTTTGATCCAAATGAATTCCTTGTAGGCATGAGTAGCTAACATATTCTCTACCTCTATATTGGATAAAATGATCATATTTTATCACTTGTTCATCCAACTAATTCTGCCACCAAAGAATATAAACATATATACACTAGTCACTCTTCTTCTATCAAGATTTCTAGCTCATTTTTCATCCACATGGTGTCAAGTATCCAAGGAATGTTCATTTCCTATTCCATGAGCACATATAGAGTACTTTGAGACCTTGCCCCAAAAGTATTTATTCATTTTTTATTCCATCCCAATGTGTTCTTCCTAGATTAGACATGTAACAGACAAGAACTCTCACTACATGAGAAATGTTTGGTCTTGTATGCATACATCAAAATTTCAATAGTTTTCTGATATGATACTTAACTCGTGTCTTATATATTTGATGGGGATGTAGGAAATTGTACTAGTAAGATTCATTCTCATTGTAACAAGAACACATAATGGTCTAAAATCCTAGGACACATTGAATCTTTTTAGTATATTATTGATGTCAACATAGCTACTTTGGCCTTGGAAAATCTTTCTATTTTCTCTCTCTTATAATCTCCATCCTTAGAATGTGTCTTGTTGCACCAAGATCTTTCATTTCAAACTATTTTAAGAGTTGAGACTTCAATTCTACAACCAAACATTTTCCTTTTACAATAAGTAACATGTAAATAACATATAAGGCAATAACCAAAAAATATCATCATCAGATTTGAAATATATACAGTGACCATATTTGGACTACACAAATTCCAAACTCAACACATTTTTATCAAAATTTTCATAACACATCTTAGGAATCTATTTTAGACCTTACAAGGATTTATTTAACTTACAAACCAAATAATTTTTACCTTTTATGAAAATTTTCTTGGCTACATTGTCATATAGATTTCTCTCTCCAAATATTCATGAAGGAAAGTTGTTTTCAAATCCATTTGTTCAATCTCTATATCAATAGCTATTGTTATAGAAAAAAACAAATTAAAAAACATCATTTTATCGACTAGAGAAAAAAAATTCACCATAATCAACTCCTACAACCTAAGAGTAACCTTTTACATTCATTCATGCTATGTACTTCTCAATGCTTCTATTAGAATTTCTTTTCTTTTTGAGCACCAGTTTACATCTAATAGGATTTCATCCCTCAAAAAAATGTAAAAGGTACCTTGTATCATTCCTCTTAAAATATGTCATCTCCTCATCCATGTCAATTATTAAGGAATCTAAATAATTAATACCAAGAGCCTCTTCTACAAATATAGGATCATCAATATTAGCATTCACAAAAATATGCATCTCCAATCAATAAATGAGTAACCATACCTTTCAGATGATTTTCTTTGTCCAGTAGACCTTGAAGAAAGCTTAGGTCCAAGTTCCTCTTCTTCCTCTAGTTATTCTAAACTTGTAGAGACCTCCTCAACTTCATTTATTTCTAAGGGCCTCAATTAGACTTTCTCAAGTGTAGAAGGAAGTTGAATCACATGTTTCTTTTCTTCTATTTGTTCTAGTTGCACTTAAATAGAGTAATGCTTAGTTTCTCTAAAATTAACATTTATTGAATAAAATATCTTTTATACAATATAATCAAATGTTGTATCATTTCTTACCATAATTGTATATTCAATATATTTAACAATTTTGTTATCCAATTTTGCCCACTTATCATTTTCCACATCATGAGCATATGCCTCACAACCAAAAACTCTTAGATGTCTAAGTGAAGGGTTGAGGCCCTACTATGCTTTCATTTATATTTTATCAATAAGAGATGAAGTAGGAGAACTGTTTATTAGGTATCAAGTAGTGGCTAAAATTTCAACCCAAAAAACTTATTCTAATCCAACACTACATAGCATACTTCTAGCCTTCTCCATCGAGGTCACATTATTTCTTTATGCAACTACATTTTGTTGTGGAAAATTTATCTTTTGTATCTTAATACAAAATGTATCAAAAATATGAGACATATTTATGACTATTATCTATCATTTAACATTATATCTTCTTTCTAGACTATAACTATTAAACAAATTCTTTAATTTTTTTTAAAAATGATTGAAAATTTCATCTTTACTCTAAGAAAATAAACCAATGTTATTCTACCAAAATAATGAATAAAAGAAACATAATAAACTAATCTACCAATAAAGGAACCATCAACTAGACCAAATAAATCTGAATGGATTAAATCCAAAATATTTGAAGACTTATAAGAACTCAAGTAAAACTAAATGAACTTTTATTTACCTTAGACATAATTCCAAAAATAATCAAACTCAAGAATGAAATCATTCAACCCATCAACTGGATTCTTATTTTTTAAGGTTCATAGGCCCTTCTCACCTATATGATTAGCTCTCTGGTTCCACAACATTATCTTCTCTATGGGGAAATTTGATTCACTAGATGGAGAACCCTTGGTTACCAAAAATCCAAGACCATTTATTGAAAAAGAAACCATCTCTTTTCTACAAAGTAGCCTTTGTTACAATATTATAAGTACTATTACATCGAACTATGCAAGCATAAAGATGGTATAATGTTATTTTCCTCTTGCTATCACCATAACACTTTTTTTCTATTTTTATACATGCTTTAGAATAGTGTACATGCACACCCTTATCTATTAGTTTACTAGTAGATAACAAATTTATTACTAGTCATGGACTATGCAAGTCACCATAAAATTTTCTAGTTATACCATCAAAAAAATTCACGTTAACACTTCCATGACCAACAATATTAATAAAGGGCATGCAACCAAACATACACTACCACTGGATCAAAATTTTCATACTTACTAAACTAGTTTCTATTAGGATTCATGTCAAAATATGCAGCTAAATGTATCAACCATGCATTGTCACTTGCAAAAGTGGTCAATGATATAATCTAGGTAGAATTTATTCTTCTTCTTCTTCCTTGTCTTCATCTTCCTCATCTTTTTCTTCCTCATATTTGTCTTCCTTGTCTTCTTCTTCTTCTTCCTCCTCGTCCTCCTCTGTCTTCTTCTTCTTCTTCTTCTTCTTCTTCTTCTTCTTCTTCTTCATCTTCTTCTTCCTCGTCTTCCTCTTCTTCCTCTTCTTCTTCTTCTTCCTCTTCTTCCTCTTCCTCTTCCTTTTCTTCCTCTTTTTTGTCTTCCTCTTCTTCTTCTTCCTCTTTCTCTTCTTCTTCCTCTTCCTCCTCCTCCTCTTCCTCCTCTTCCTTTTCCTTCTCTTCTCTTCTTCCTTATCCTCTTCTTCTTCCTCGTCCTCATCTTCCTCCTCTTCCTCTTCTTCTTCCTCTTCTCATCTTCCTCTTCCTTGTCTTCCTCTTCTTCTTCATCTTCCTCTTCTTCCTCTTCCTCTTCCTCTTCCTCTTCCTCTTCCTCTTCTTCTTCTTCTTCCTCCTCCTCTTCCTCCTCTCATCCTTTTCGTCATCCTTCTCTTCTTCCTCTTCCTCTTCCTCTTCCTCTTCCTCTTCATCTTCCTCTTCCTCTTCCTCCTCCTCTTCCTCTTCCTCCTCCTCTTCTTCCTCTTCCTCTTCCTCATCCTTCTCTTCTTCCTCTTCTTCTTCCTCTTCCTCTTCCTCTTCCTCCTCCTCCTCCTCCTCTTCCTCTTCTTCCTCTTCTTCCTCCTCTTCTTCCTCCTCCTCCTCTTCCTTCCCCTTCTCCTTCTCCTCCTCTTCCTCATCTTGTACTCCTCCTCCTCTTCCTCCTCTTGCTCTGGCTTCTCCTCCTCCTTCTTCTTTCTCCTCCTCCTCTTCCTCCTCTTCTTCTTCCTCCTCCTCCTCCTCCTCCTCCTTCCTCTTCCTCCTTCTCTTCCTCCTCTCATCATCTTCCTCATCCTTCTCTTCTTCCTCTTCTTCCTCCTCTTCCTCCTCTTCCTCTTCCTCTTCCTCTTCCACTTCTTCTTCTTCTTCTTCTTTACAACCCTTTCAAAAGTGACTTGTTTTTTTTAAATTCTAGACAATTACCTTAAACTTAGGAAGGGATTTTGATCCCCCCTTATTATTGTACGTAGAATGACCACACATATTTTCATTCTTGCCTCCTTGGTATTTTCATTAAGAAATACCTTCCTTCTTATCTTTTAAGAAATTAGAGAACCAACAACATTATCCATCTCCAAGATAATTATAGTCCTCTCAATGGACACGAAAAGGTTACTTTGTGAGTCTGCCATAAAATGTAGAAATATTTGACACCTTTCTTCTTCATTCATTAAAACTTCTACTAAGGTCAACTAAGCTAACACAATATTAAATATTTATAGATTCTTATATAATCATCCATCTTCTTAATCACATTCTCAAGGAATACAATATCTTATTCAAGAAAATAAATTGTTCACAACTAATTTTCTTGATATATCTCTCGTAGCTTCTTTGAAATATTCTTTGAAGTATATTTCTCATGGACCTTTATCAGAATTCATTCTATAAGACACAATATTATGAGACCTTTATATTTTCTCTCTATTAAATCAAATCATACAACTAGATGTGGATATGTAGGAATCTAGACATTTTCATCCATTGATTCTCATAAATACTAATCAATCAGAAATTATTCCATCTTTAACTTCCACATTTTAAACTTTGTGCTAGAAAAATTCTCTACATCAATCCTCCCTAACATTATTACCATGTTTACTATCCTACAATATAGAAAATTGAATTACTCTATACAAGCTCTCATAAAACCTTGATTATTTAAAAAAAAACCTATACCCAACAAATAGAACCAAAATTGGCTAGGATATGATACCATGTGTTAGGCAAAAAATGTATGTGGAAATGCTTACTATTATAATCTTTAGAATATGTATATACAAATTTCAACATAACTATTATAGGGATTTCAAGAGATGAATAAGAGGATAAATTAAATAACAATATTTACTTATCACATAATGACTATCATGGGGAAACCCTTAAGGAAGGAAAACCCCACACTATAGGACCTTCATAATGGAGATTACAAAATATTTGCAATGCAATTTCTTACAGGAGTATCATCTCAACTAAAGCTTGAAGGAGCTTTACAAGCATCCTTCTAGCACTTGGCCTTGCAAAAAAATCTCAATGGACAATCCTCCCAAAGCCCTCCTTTTATAGGCCTCTTTCTGTTGGCATTAAGTTATGTTTTTCATTAGTGACAAATTTTTTTCATAATTTTGTATGGTTACCGAGTTCATCATTTAATCTCTAGTATTTACCGAGCATTCCAGAGGTTACTGAGTAAAAATAGACAGTGTGTAGTCTAGCAGTTATCATTGAGTAGTTAAGTGGTTACCAAGCTTCACAATATCTACCAAGTCATTAGTTCCTATAATGTAAAGTTAGTGTCAACTGAGTGATGGGATGAGTAGTGTTTATCAAGTGCAAGCAAGGTAAACATAATATTCAGTTCTTACCAAGTTACACTATATCTACCGAGTCTCCAATGTTCACCAAGTTCAAAGCTATGTTGAGTGATTAGTATGGACCGAGACTCTACTTCTATTGAATGCATGATGATGCCAAGTAATGTAGTGGATGTCAAGTATCAAAAAGTCACCAAGTTAGCTTTTAGAACTTGAGTTTGTACATTTGGGCTGACTCAATAATATTTGTGTTAACTTTTGTTTTGCTTAACCTTACAATTATGAGAATTGGGATGGTATATATGTAATGTATTGTATCATTCCCAAGTATGATGAAGTAATGTTTTGAGAAGAGTGAATGTGAATCAACAACAAAGCAGAGTATTCAGAAAGGTCTATAAGGAATAGTCCAATTACATCTATCACAAAGAGGTGATTAGCATTTCAAGGATCTAATCAGAAAATTAGTTGTAAGTTAGATCTACTATTTCATTCTAACAGGTGAATCAGATTCAAATCCTATAATAGGGTATACTTAACAATCTTTTCTTTAAATCTCTTAACATAGTGCATACTTCATTGTATGTTTGTAAAACCTCTAACAAGGTGAACCTAGTAGTCCTAACTGATCCTAACAGGGAAGATCATCTAAAGTGATCATTGTAAGCCTTAACAGGCCAACTTTATACTGTAGTATTGAAGTTTTGTGGGTATCATCCCCACCCTAGTTTTACTTTCTATTTGGAAGGTTTCTGGGTCACCAAATATTGTGTTCATGTGCCATGAATTTTTATCTTTTAGTTTCTCATGCATGCAGTAGGTTAAATCAATTAATAGAAAATAGATTAAGTTGATAAGTGTTGAATTTGTTAAAAATTTTGAGGTTACTGATTCACCCCTCCCCTCTCAGTAACCTAGCTAGTCTTGATTATTTCCAACAATTGGTATCAAAGCTTTATAGTTCTCAGCATAAAGTTTGATAGCTTGAGCAAAGATCAAGGACAATGGAGATATTTAGACTTGACAAAGCTATTGACAATGACAAGCTAGATCTAGAGATGGCCATAGCTCAACTCAAGGAAGCAAAAGAGCATCTCTCCCAATCCCTAAAAAGAAGGAAGCAACTTGCAAAACAAATGAATGACCACTAGTATGTTGAAGAAAAGATTGAAGACTTTTTCCCTTCAAGTAGTTCAGGTGAAGCAAATGAGGCAATCAAAGAACTCCTAGAAAAGAATGGCTCCCTACAAGAACAAGTAAGAAAATTGAAAAGAGAACAAGAAATTCAGTCAATAACATTGTGTGAAATTTTAGAATAGAGAAATAAGTCAAATGAAGATTTGGAAACAAGGAACAATGAAACTCAAAATTAATCCCTTGAGCAAGAAATTCTTATCAATCAGCTCTCCAATGCAAATGAGGAAATCATGAGTCTGAGATCTGAAAATGAAAGGTTAAGAAATGATTTAAGCACTAGAAAATAAATCAATGAAAGATTGAAAGTTGATCTAAATTCTGAAAAAGAAACTCAATGAAAGAATAATGAAATCCTAAGAAAACATCGATCAATTGAATCAGCAAAGTGAGTAGAATCTTTATAGACAAAAGGGAAAAGTAGGACTTGGATACAAAGAAGAAGGTGAATCCTCCAAACAAGGTACTCAAAGGAATCAAAGACCTACTTGCAATTATTGTGGTCAGATAGGTCATACATCAAACAAATGTTAGAGCAATGGAAAGGAAAAATTTGATAGAAAATGCTATAGTTGTAGTCAACATGGTCATAGAGCTAATGAATGTAAGGAAAAACCAAAGTTTGAAGGTAAATGTCACAAATGCAAGAAACAAGGTCACAAGGCATCTGAATGTAGATCTAAACCATTCAATCTAGCTAAACAATTTGTAAAGGAAATATTGGTTGGGACTAAAATATTTGGTTTAGATGTTATTACTATGGAGAATATGGACACATTGGCATAAATTGTGCAAGGTATCTCTTGAGAAGAAAGGATACTACAATAAGATGTTACACGTGCACTGAACTTGGTCATATAGCTAAGAATTGCATGAATATAGGTAGAGTTAAAGATGACAAGAAAGCTAAAGCTAATAACATTAGGAAGTAGATGAGATAGTAGTGGATTCCCAAATCTATCAAGCAAGCCTGTTCAAGTGATGGTGGTCATGTCACTCAAGAACTGGGCGACTCCACTGTTTCCAATCAAGTTATTAAAGGATGAACTAGAACTGTACTCTCAGGGTCACATCTTAAATAGTTCCAATTGAATGGAAGGAAATAAAAATTTCAAATCAATATTTTAAATATAGAGGGATCACAGAAGTTTAACATCAGTATTCATTGAGCGAGGTTAGGTCATATTGAGCGAGGTTAGGAGTAACATGATTTTTTTTGGTTGCCGAGTTACAAGGTTCTATTAAGTTATCTGAATAGATAGTGGATGATAGCCTATCAAGCACTATGTCATTATAGCTCTCTTCATATCAAGCATTAATGGAAGGTTTTCATTTTTCAATTTCATTTTCACCATGAATTCAATATATCTAGAGAAGAGCAATTTTTAGAGCATCTAGGCAATCTTGAGCATTGTTTGCAGCAAAATTTTTGAAGAAGTTTTTCTTAGTCTATCGAGAAATCATGGAATCCACTAGTAGTAACAGCAAGACAAAGAGAGGTTCTGAGATGTTAGTGCAAGGCATCGAATGGAAGGCTCTAGATTTCAAATTGGTACTAGTAATTGCAGAATCTCTCAACCGTAATGAAGCTCAGTCACAAATCACACAAAAGGTACTTCTCATAAATGATATTCATAATCATTTCAAATGTGTTGAGCAATAAATTGGAACCCTAGAAATGGATAGTGCCTTAGGAGAATTGTGTGTCAATGGAACCCTCAAAATCGAGCATAAACATCTAGAGGAGAAAGGCTTGACCCACATTTTGCACCTGCCAAGAAACTTCCAAATCAAATGGATTAGGTATATCTTGAGCCAAGTGCATAATGGTCAGTTGTGGTTAGAATAGCTAGTCTTGATAACAAAGAAGATGATTCACAAAATCTTGGGTCTCCCTATGCTCAATAAGGTTAAAGTTACCAACACTCTATGTCAAAATGAGCTACAAAAGAAAACCCTAGCCGAGTGGGATGAAAGAGGATTGAAAATAAGCAATGTATCTGACATGGAACTTAGGTTTGGTATTCATATCATTATACATAAGATATATAGCTTTAGCCAACTGAATAGTGTGTCGTGTGAGGCTATGGACCTAGCTTACAAAGTAGTTAAGAAGAATTTCGAATATGATTTGGTAGACTTGATGTTGAAATAGTTGAACAAGAACATGGAAAGTATCAAGACCTCAAAGAATAATTTGTGTAAATTTGGCTCTTTGTTAACTTGTTTGTTCTTTTATGTACAAAATTTTTTCCCCTCCAAAGGATCAGTGGTATGCAGAAAGGATACTCTAGTTTTGTACCAAATCAATGAATTCATTGCAAAAATGGGTGAGAATCTTGACAATATAATGGACAACTATTTTGAAGCCTTTAAGGAGAAAATGAATAATAGGTTTTAAATTCTACCAAAACTAGTTGAAGACTACAAGGATGATGTTTGTTTCATGGTTGACTATGATAGAGTGTACATTTAGGGAGTTAGGCCCAGAATAGTATGGGTGAAACCTCTTCCTTATGAGGTTAATATTGATGAAACCAAGGAAATAATTGAAGCCCTAGTGAATGAGCTTGTAGATCCAAAGTTACCCATCTTTGGAACTTATGATGAAGCAAAGGCCAGAATAGAGCTTAAGATCAAGCTCCCATAGGTAGTAAGTAAAGGTAAGAGGAAGATAGCAAAGTTGAAAACAAAAAATTCTCCTCTCATGCTTACCGAGGCCAAAGAAGAAGATGAAGAAGAATATAAGGATGAAGAGCAAGAATTAGAAAAAGAGGAAGAGCCTGTGAAAAATAAAGGTAGGGTGATTATCACCAAGCCACCCAAGGCCTCTACAGTTGTGTTCATAAGAAGATCCAAGAAGAAAGGAGGTAGTGAAGTTGTGTTTAATAAGCCTCCTCCCACTTTTAAGGAAAGACTCAACCAACTAAGAGTAGGTGTTGGAATCAATAATTTCAAAGCACTCAAATATGAAACTAGGACTCCAACAGAATAGAAAAAGGTTGAAGATATGATCATGGATAAGTTAGGAAGATGGAAATTATTTCCTAATCAATTTGCTTCACAAATCCCTACATTTTTGTTAGACAAGGTCAAGATTAGATGGGAATCTACTATGTAGATAGCAAAGGATATTTATGAGTAATCTCTAAGATAGTTGCTACCAAATCTTATCAATACTGAGGTTAAGGAAGCAATGAAGAAAAGTGAAGAGAAGATGATGATGAGATTTCATACTTGTGTGATTTTGGTCAAAGATATTGAGCATGTAGTCAAGGATGCTACAAATATGTGAAAAAATGTTTATCATTTGCACAAGCCAAGTGAAGAACTAGTGGAAATCAATGATGATGATGATGATAGTGATAAGGATGAAGAAGATAATACACCTTGTGTCACTATTGATGTTCAGGATTATTAGGCATTGAAGGATGGTGAAGAAAAGAAAGAGGAAGAAGCTAAAGAGGAAGATAAGGAAGGAGAAGAAGAAGAGAATGATCTAGTAAGGATAGTTGCACAATTTGTATCCTCCCTTCCTCACTCTCCACCAAAGACTGCTACATCATCTAGCATGGAGGTAACTTTAGAAAGTGTGATTGCAACCACAATAGATACATCATCTACTC
Organism: Cupressus sempervirens; assembly: GCA_028749045.1. Lineage (NCBI taxonomy): Eukaryota > Viridiplantae > Streptophyta > Pinopsida > Cupressales > Cupressaceae > Cupressus > Cupressus sempervirens. Next base: position 807,061,379 of record CM053786.1, on the reverse strand, counting down.
AATCACTATTTGCTCCCTCTCAGCTCCAAGTATCACTAATGGAAGTGTCTCCCACTTCAATCACCAAGTTGCAGCCCTCCTCTTCTTCAGCTCCTGAGTCAGGGACATTGATAGTGTGTTCAACATCAAGTTCTACAATTTTTTCTACTTTAATTTTGCATGCTCCTATAAGTACTTGATTTGTAAATACTTCTATCAGTGCTCCTATTGCATGTACTTCAATAAATGTTCCACCTGTAGTTACTTCAATTTTGGGTAGCACATCAATTTTGGATTTTGTTAGCACTCCAGTCAGTATTTCATCAGTAGGCCCTATTCAAGTTTTAATAGCAAGCCCTACTATCTCTACCATTGTTTTTGTTTCTAAGTCCAAAGCAATAATATCAAAAGTAGAACTAGGGACACCCCTTACACTTTTGATTAGTAGAAAAGAAATTGATGAAGATATAGACTTGGAAAAAGAGATTGAAATTCCTAAGTTGGATTTTGATAATGCTACTATGGAACAAATGAGATTGGTTAGCCAACTTCTAGAACAAAAGGCTAGATAGAAGTTGTTAAGAGAGGAAAGGGATAGAGAGTTCAGAATCATTGAAAGTGCAAATAATATTTTGACAGAGGCTATAGGCATGGATGTTGATTCATATCAGCATATTTTTCTATAGTTAGAGGAAGTAGTATATAAGTTCAATGAGGACTCTACTAGTCAAGAAAAGTTGATTGAAAAATATGAGAAAAATTTTGATAATAAGGTGCTTGAGCACATTGCTATTCATCAAGTAGAGCTTTCCTCAATTTTGGCTAATCTTGAAAATTCTTTTACAAATGTAACATCTCTTTTTGCCAAGCTATGTGATGTTATCGAGTACACTAAGGAAATAAAGCAAAAACCAAATAAGATAGATGAGGATATGAATGCTAGTGCTCAAAAGTTGCATCTTGACCCCAACTCAAGCTCAACACATCACATAAGGGTTAGATTCCTATATGATATGCAAGCTGAATTGTTGAGAGAGGAAGCAAGGATTAGGTCTACATTAATAGACATCCATACCATGATCTTGCCAATCATGGACACAATCCAAAAACATATTGCTTATTCAAAAACATTGATCCATGATAACGATTTTTCAATTGTAGATCATATGATTGAACTCTTAGCAGAAGTTCAAGTGGCACTTCAAACCTACAAAATTTTGCAAGAGAATTGGGATAAGACATTAGCTCTTATTCTCAAGGTACATTCTAAGTTTCTCTCACATTTTAGTGTCTCTGTATAAATTATGTTGTGCATAATTGTTTGGCATTACTATTAAAAAGGGGGAGAAAGGGATATTTGTGGAGAAACATATGTATAGTATAGACTTAAGAAGAAAGAGATACTTGTATATACACTTAGTATGATATTATGGTATGTACATTGTATGAGGGAGATATGTACAAATATATATACATTAGAATTACAAAGACAAATTTTGAAAAATGAAAAATCAAAATCAGCATGACACTGTACATAAGTTTTGGCTAATAAGTGTTTTTGTCACTAATGACAAAGGGAGAGATTGTTGGAATTAAGTTATGTTTTTCATTAGTGACAACACTTATTCATAATTTTGTATGGTTACTGAGTTCATCATTTAGTCTCCAGTATTTACTGAGCATTCCAGAGGTTACCGAGTGAAAACAGACAATGTGTAGTCCAACAGTTATCACTAAGTAGTTAAGTGGTTACCAAGCTTCACAATATCTACCAAGTCATTAGTTCTTGTAATGTGAAGCTAGTGTTAACTGAGTGATGGGATGAGTAGTGTTTACCAAGTGCAAGCAAGGTAAACATAGTATTTAGTTCTTACTGAGCTACACTATATCTACTAAGTCTCCAATGTTCACCGAGTTCGAAGCTACATTGAGTGATTAGTATGAATTGAGCCTCTACTTCTACTAAATGCATGACAATGCCAAGTAATGCAATGGATGTCAAGTATCAGAAGGTCACCAAGTCAGCTTTCTGAATCTAAGTTTGTACATTTGGGCTGACTCAGTAATATTTTTGTTAACTTGTGTTTTGGCTAACCTTACAAATATGAGAATTGGGATGGTATATATGTAATGTATTGTATCATTCCCAAGTATGATGAAGTAATGTTTTGAGAAGAGTGAATGTGAATCAACAGTAGAGCAGAGTATTTAACAAGGTTTATAAGGAGTAGTCAAGTTACATCTATCACAAAGAGGTGATCAACATTTCAAGGATCTAATCAGCAAATCAGTTGTAAGTCAGATCTACTATTTCATTCTAATAGGTGAATCAGATTCAAATCCTTTAATAGGATAGACTTAAACAAGCTTTTCTTTAAATCTCTTAACAAAGTGCATACCTCATTGTATGTTTGTAAAACCTCTAACAAGGTGGACCTAGCAGTCTTAATTGATCCTAATATGACAGATCATTTGAAGTGATCATTGTAAGCCTTAACAGGTCAACTTTATATTGTTGTATTGAATTTTTGTGGGTATCATCCCCACCCTAGTTTTATGTTCTATTTGGAAGGTTTCTTGGTCACCAAATATTGTGTTCATGTGCTAGAAATTTTTATCTTTCAATTTCTCATGCATACTCTAGATTAGATCAATTAATGGTGAATGGATTAAGTTGATAAGTGTTGAATTTTGTTAAAGTTTTGAGGTTACTGATTCACCCCTCCCCTCTCAGTAACCTAGCTAGTCTTGATTATTTTGAACACTTTCAACCTATAAACCACTTGTGGATTTAAAATACCACATGTGCAAAATCTCCTTGACATGTGTTGCACATCCTCAACTTGTGTTTTCCAAGATAGGCATCAACTAGGTTTAAAAGAGTCTCCCACATCTAAAGTCTTATCTCCTTTTTGTTACCCTAATTGTTATCATGAAATTATCATTACAAAGATCCCTTTCATATTTTACTATGGATAGGGCATCATTTGACAGATACTTTTTTATTTTCCAAGGCTTTGAGATGTAAATAATTGCCAACTATATTTTTGGAATCATCTAGACAATTTTGCAAGGTTAAGGGACATGTTTCTCAACATTATTATAAGTTAATCAGATGAATTTATTAGCAACACCATGATGTTAATTTTATTGTAATTATTGAATTCTATCAATATGTTATAAGTATACAACTCTCATGGAGTGGGGTGCCATAGATGAGAGACTAAGAGAGATATCTTTGACTAGCTAAAAATAACATTCTAAATAGAAAGTGTGTAAATGTAATAATTACACTCACCTTGAGCACTTATGAGTTACATTTGATCCCCTTAGTTATAGGGATTTGATGAAGTACCACTCTCATTCCACTAAAAAAGGGCTGCACCACCCTTACCAACTCATAACAAAATGCTTATTAACATAAGGATAAAGAGAAGACATGTTTTACAAAGCATATATTAATACTTGAAATTACTTACAACATCAACAAGATAATATCATAGCTATTGCTTGTTCAAAAGGAAGCTTATGAATTCTTTAATATGGTAGAACTCCCAAATAAAAGTTTCAAAACTAAGAGCTTTCACAAGAATATCCTTCACAATAAGGGCTTACAACTAAGATCTTTCACCCCCAAATCCTTGAACCAAAGAGCTTACACAAGAAGATCTTCCACCATAGGAATTTTCATGCAAAGATCTTTTATCTTAGGAGTGTACACTTCAAGGGAATGATTATAAATGTGCATATGCATTTCTTATATAGGCACTTACTAACAAAGATATTACAAACACAACTAATGTGGGATAAAAGGTAAATGTAACTACCATACAACAAATATTAAATTCCCTCACAATTACAACTAAGCAACACCATGTGGGCCAATTATAAAACTATGGTAGTTGGAATTCTTTAGAATAATTGTGGCGGGGGAAGGGGGGGGGGGGGAGGGGGGATGAATCAGTTATCTCAGGTCTAGATGTACAAATAAAACTTTTCAATTCTATTCAAATCCACATCCATAAAAGATCAACATGCATGCATCCATTAGATCATATAATGCTTAAACTTAGTAGGTTGTTGTCCTAGGTCAAAACAACTTTGCAGAAGTGTAAACATGAAATACCATAAGAAAATTCACACAATTTGACAGAAGGATTTTAGGTGGAAACCCAATTTGGGAAAAACCACCAGTAACATGCTACTAATTTTCACTCTTCTGAAGTGATGACCTGTGAAAGGTCAACCCTATTAAAGGTTACAATACACACTATTACATGTGACCTAGTTAAAAGATTTCAATCACCCTATTAGGACTGATCCATTTTAGAGGAATTTAGACCATTCCATTAGAATGTGACCTGGTTAAAGGATTTGTAAATGACTGATAGGTCAACCTTAATCCAAAAGATTTAATCCACACTAATATAGTTATTAGAAAGTAATTGTAGGAGTTGATCTAATAAAAACTTATAATTCAATTGGAGATTATAGATCTTTGTTTTAGTCCTCCATTCTTTTTGACATTCATACTCTTTAGCTCTATTATCTTATTCACCCTTCAAACATTCATCACCTTAATCCTTCTTACTTTGTATACAAACTGTCATCTCTTCTATTTGACCATTGAATGAAGCAATTCCCTAGACTCCTTCTCTTCCTTAGGTTCTCGCACATGACAACCTTTGCTTCTAACCAACTATCTCTATAAATAGAGAATTTAGATCTTTTTCCACTTAACCACAATTTTCTATTTTAAGGTTAGGTAGGGTTAGGTAGGATTCAATGAATCTACCCACCTTTCCATTTTGTTCCTCTAGAAACTTCCTTTACAATCTGCCTTGAATTTACCTCAAAATGGTTTACCTTGAATTCTGTGCCACTAGCTCATCATAGTTATCTTCCACACACTTCACATAATTCAAGAAATCAAATAAGTCAGCTTAGATTCATCAAATCTTTGATTTAACACTGTTTGTTGTCACTCAACATCTATACTATTTTGTCACTAAACCAACACTAGATCACTTGGCAAACACTAAAGTTTACTGATGCTTGGCAACAACTAAAATTTACTCAGCATATACTAACATTCACTTGGCTCGCACAATATTTCTTCTTTTCTTGACACCTCTTGATTTTCATGTAGCTTCTACTAATCTCTACTCAACTTGCACTATTTTCTTGACAAGGCTTGGCAAACACTTTTCTTACTTGATCTTCTTCTAGTCTTAACTTGAGTAATCTTTCATTTCAAACTTTAAGTAGATAAACAATGCACTATAGTAATAATGTCTTACTTGGTCTTAGTGCTTCTTTTATAAACCAAATAACTCAACCTTTCTCTAGGTTCACTTTTTATCTCCTCTTTTCAAATCATCTTTATCAATCAACTAAATGATAGCTTTCAGACCAAAAAAAAATTGTCTCACCAGAAGGTAGCAGGTTTGATAGTATTAAAAAAATAATGATTATTGCATTATAGGTTCTTCACTTCAAAGTAATCTCATATCAAAAAATTGCCTCTTTTTGGAATTATAATAGGAAAGGTAATGTTCTAGGGGGGGTGAATTAGTAGTTTAAACTTGAACCCATAAAACTTTCACCACATATCCATCATATGCATTCAATGAGTAAATTGAAATAACATGTAAAGCACATACATCTAAATCATGTAAACATGTAAGCATTCACACACATAACACTAGATATGATTACCAAAAACCCTCCAAGTTAGAAGGTAAAATTGGGGTGGGGATGACACCCACAAATCTTCACTACTGCATCAATAGAGTGTAGATCCAATGAAGGTTACAATGTTTTAACCATGAAACATGATCTACCTTGTTAAAGGCTTACAAAGACTATTAGGTCTGACCTTGTTAGAGGATTTCAACAACCTGTTAGAAATGTGCCTTGTTAGAGGACTTAAACTTACAACTAAGTAAGCACCCTGTTAAATGATTTAATATAGTCTATTAGGACTACTCTATTAAGAGATTTGACTAAAATCATTGTTGGTGTAAATAAGTATTCACTTATTACACTTACTTAAGTTTACTTAGGTTAATGCATTATTTAATTATTTTGCATTATTTTATTATTTTTATTTGTGAGACACTTAGGAGTTTGCACACCTTTTGAGTTGTCATGTAGATAACATAGGAGTACACAACTCTATTTGAGCACATGGTGTCTACAACACTGTTTTGCGTGTCGCACCCTTGTAGGCTTATCCTCTCATCATCGCACTTACTTTCGTGCTTAATGGAGGAAAAAGAATACCAGGAAAGAAATCTGTAAATAAACAATACCAGGAAAGAATCTAAGTGAGTAAATGCATGAAAAGATATTACCATAAAATAGTAGAGAGAAAGCTTCAAGCTCCAACACCATGAGACAAGATATTTGGAAAGGGGAAAGCAAAGAAAACCCCTTGTGATATTATGAATGAGGCATCAAAAGCCTAAGAAGGAGGAGAGAGAGAGATAGAGAGCAATGCTCATACAATAATTGAGAAGAGGAAGAAACCTCATTGTTGAATGAGAGAAGAGGGCCATCTCTTAAATAGAGATGAGAGAGAGGAGTTAGAATGTAACTCCCATGTCTATGAATGTCATCATTCATATGTGTGTGAGGCCAAGTGTGAGATTCCTCTTAAGGAGGAATAATCTAAAATTAGAAATTACAATACATATTTATCCTCACATATTCCACTAGATGACAAAATAAGATGTAGTGGAAAAAGGACAAAAAAGAAATATATTAGGATACCTTGGCTTATATCCTAATATATTAAAACAATAAAGAAAGGAGTTATAACCTTGGTTTATAAGCACACCAAGGAAAGATTAAAACTTCTAACACCCCTCTTTAATCTTTACTTGGGGTAATTACATCAAAGGGTATTAAACCCATAATTTACAAAAATCTGCAACTTAATCTTCAATATGAAGTAAGTTGACTGTCTTCAAGCCATATGGAACATTTGTAGATCCAAGAGAAGTTCATGAGTCCTTTCAATGTGATCAAGTGGAAGCATAGACACCTCTTCATATGTGAAAAACCAAGAAGGTTCCTTGATGGATCACCTGGAAAAAAGAACAACAAGACAAATATCCACAAGTAGAATGCCATCATATATGCAAATTCAAAATCCTTTTGAATAAGGATAATAAAAATCTCATAGAGAAACAATGAGTAAAACATGTTACCACAAAACAATGGAGATAACCTGATATCAAGATAAATTATATGCTCAAAAAATTGTCAACAAGGACAAATTGAGTAAAAAGCTTGATCAATGCTCTCATGAAAAGAATATTATACTAATGCACAAACGACCACAGACAAGGCCAACTAATGATACGTGCATCAAAATTGCATCAATCACGTGGATATAGATAGTCCACTTAATGAATCATCTCACTGCAAATTAATGGGGGCGTCCCTCCATAACATGCATGACTCATGATCTAAGCAATAAAGTATACAGATCATTATCACATTAATATATGAAAATAACATAAAGGAGAGACATGCTGATCAAATTAGAATTATCATGATTTGTTAGGATAATCAAAAGAATGGATTATGAGGATATAACAACATATTGCCTTCAAATTGGATCAAATCATTTGAATTTGGAGGGAAAACTCCAATAATAGTATCCTCTTCATTGAGGAACAAAATGGAACAACATGGAGGGAAACTCCATAAAAATATTATCCTATCAAAATGGAACAGATAGGATCAAATGGAGGGAAACTCCATATAAAATGAGTGCATACCAATATAGGATGGAGGGATACTCCATGGGCCAGATAAGGAAACTATATATCAGTTATACTGAGGGGACCTACATAGTTAACCTTGAAAAAATATTAAGCTCCCTATGCAACTCAAAAAAAAAAATCATATAAATCGTGTATATCAATGGTATAATACCATAAAGTGCCAACATGGGCATAGAACGATGCTATAAAAGCATAAAAGTGCAACTATGGGCACATCATAATATCAAAATTAAGGCAAATGTGTAAGATTACTCATAATCCAATCAAAATTAAGTAAATATTTAAGGAAGATCAACTAAATATAGATATCAGGTATAAAACTCCATTGAGGGTAAACATGAGTATTTAATTCATTTTGCAAAGGTATATATTAATTTCTGAAATATTATAGTCATAAATTATATATTTATCTGGGCATATATGTGGGCCCCCATATATACTCAAATAAATATACAAAAATAGAATGGTTAAAGAAAATAATCACCTTTCCATGCTTAATATTTTGGAAAGTCACAATATTTAACTTCAAGATTGGAAGTGATTCAAAAAGAATTTTTTTTGAAATAAAACATTAAGAAAGATATAACTAAAAAAACTTAGTAATTAATGATAGAGGTCAGATCTGGCAGATAAGAATATACTAAAAAAGTTTAAAAACTTTTTTTAAAAAAGTTTGAATAAAAGTTTGTAATGAGAGAATATTGCACTTGTCTGACAATGACTGATTACATGCCAAACATAGGTTGGCAAAAGGCAATAATAAAAGTAAATGATGCTCCTGTCACGAGCTTAAAAAAGAAAAAGAATCTTGCATGAAAAGACAAGAAAAGATGAGCAATGATCTTTTTTTTTTTTTTTTAAAGACAGAGAATAATAATTGCACAGAGAATATTCTAAACATGCAAGAGACAAAATTAGAAACTTAAAACGTGCAGACATGAAAAGATGAAAAAGCATAGTTCTAATCATCTTTAGAATATGAAGAATGTAGTAATTATTATGTTGCGTGGAATTATTATCATCTGCGGCCTGCGAACAGAGCGCTCTCCCATGGGTTAAGAAATCATGAAGCCAGGGACAAAATTATACTTGCCTATTACTGTCTCTGAGAGTAAATCCCCACAAAAAACAACCCTATCCAAAGAAAAACCTATAGTCCAAGTATGGAGGAGATTTTAATTCAAACTGATGTAGCACATAAACTCTGACATGAAAGTCGTCAGGGAGTACAGGATAATAAATTTGACTGTATCGCCCCTTGCAAAATACAAGCTTGTGTTTTTGGGAGATCAGTCTATTGGGAAGACGAGCATTATCACTCATTTCATGTATGATAAATTTGACAATACCTATCAGGCTATGATTGGTATTGACTTCTTGTTGAAGACAATGTACCTTGAAGATCGAACAGTCCGATTGCGGCTATGGGATACTGCAGGCCAGGAGCGGTTCAGTAAGGGTAGTTCTATGAGCAGTGGGAGTAAAGGGAGGCCCGGGAGTGTCATGGAGGTCAAGAGCCTGTGACGAGGTTGGGAGGGAGTTTTGGGATCTACTAATAAAAACTTGCTGCCAAATCTGCTTCTTTGGATCATATTCCAATGATGAAAAACCTGTCTGGAATAAGTGAACTATCCCCAAAACCGTGTAACGCAGGCTTATCAACATTAAAGGTGAGAACTGGACAGGGCCCTAAAAATTTCAGTTATCATAGAGGATATCTACACGCTTACTTCAGAATTGATGGATGAAGCAAATATATCGGAGCATGAAAGGATAGTGCATGCGAACAGAATATGTCACAGAGGAAAAGAAATGGAAAATGTACAGAGGTAAAGTTCTTTGTGAACAAAACCAGGAGAACCCATGACCAAAAGACAACAAAAATATATTAGGATGCAATGTTGGGAAGGTTCAAATTTGCAACAAATCAATCAAGATTAATAAGATTAACATGCCCACAAAGGATATTAGCAAAGCTCTTACTTGCAACAAATTTTCAAGTGAGGTATAGATATATAAAAAAAAAAAAATTCAAGAAATGAAATGGATTAAAAATATGAGTAGACTAAGATATGAATTTGAAAAAGATAGGAAAACCCTTTGGCGGAAAGCCTTCCAAAGGGGGTTAGATGAAAAATAATAGAAAATAAGAAGTAACCTGCACAAATTAGAGCAAACAGAAGTTAATAGGGTTTGGCGGTAAACCAGCCAAACTCAAAAAAAAAAAAAAAAATTCAATTTCTTCCATCTTAAGAAGATTAAAGAAGAAATTAGTGAAATCTCTCTCAAGAGTCTCCTTCGAATCGTACCTTCATGCAAACACTCAAAACAAAGATTAAACTGCTCTGATACCATGTTAGAAATGGAAAAAGAAATCTGTAAATAAACAATACCAAGAAAGAATCTAAGTGAGTAAATGCATGAAAAGATATTACCATAAAATAGTAGAGAGAAAGCTTCAAGCTCCAACACCATGAGACAAGATATTTGGAAAGGGGAAAGCAAAGAAAACCCCTTGTGATATTATGAATGAGGCATCAAAAGCCTAAGAAGGAGGAGAGAGAGAGAGATAGAGAGCAATGCTCATACAATAATTGAGAAGAGGAAGAAACCTCATTGTTGAATGAGAGAAGAGGGTCATCTCTTAAATAGAGATGAGAGAGAGGAGTTAGAATGTAACTCCCATGTCTATGAATGCCATCATTCATATGTGTGTGAGGCCAAGTGTGAGATTCCTCTTAAGGAGGAATAATCTAAAATTAGAAATTACAATACATATTTATCCTCACATATTCCACTAGATGACAAAATAAGATGTAGTGGAAAAAGGACAAAAAAGAAATATATTAGGATACCTTGGCTTATATCCTAATATATTACAACAATAAAGAAAGGAGTTCTAACCTTGGTTTATAACCACACCAAGGAAAGATTACAACTTCTAACATAAACAATGCACTATAGTAATAATGTCTTACTTGGTCTTAGTGTTTCTTTTATAAACCAAATAACTCAACCTTTCTCTAGGTTCACTTTTTATCTCCTCTTTTCAAATCAACTTTATCAATCAACTAAATGATAGCTTTCAGACCAAAAAGAAATTGTCTCACCAGAAGGTAGCAGGTTTGATAGTATTGACAAAATAATGATTATTGCATTATAGGTTCTTCACTTCAAAGTAATCTCATATCAAAAAACTGCCTCTTTTTGGAATTATAATAGGAAAGGTAATGTTCTAGGGGGGGTGAATTAGTAGTTTAAACTTGAACCCATAAAACTTTCACCACATATCCATCATATGCATTCAATGAGTAAATTGAAATAACATGTAAAGCACATACATCTAAATCATGTAAACATGTAAGAATTCACACACATAACACTAGATATGATTACTAGAAACCCTCCAATTTAGAAGGTAAAATTGGGGTGGGGATGACACCCACAAATCTTCACTACTGCATCAATAGAGTGTAGATCCAATGAAGGTTACAATGTTTTAACCATGAAACATGATCTACCTTGTTAAAGGCTTACAAAGACTATTAGGTCTGACCTTGTTAGAGGATTTCAACACCCTGTTAGAAATGTGCCTTGTTAGAGGATTTAAACTTACAACTAAGTAAGCACCCTGTTAAATGATTTAATATAGTCTATTAGGACTACTCTATTAAGAGATTTGACTAAAATCACTGTTGGTGTAAATAAGTATTCACTTATTACACTTACTTAATTTTACTTAGGTTAATGCATTATTTAATTATTTTGCATTATTTTATTATTTTTATTTGTGAGACACTTAGGAGTTTGCACACCTTTTGAGTTTTCATGTAGACAACACAGGAGTACACAACTCTATTTGAGCACATGGTGTCTACAACATTGTTTTGCGTGTCCCACCCTTGTAGGCTTATCCTCTCATCATCGCACTTACTTCCATGCTTAATGGAGGATAATCCATATCTAGTGGACATGTGCTTGGTTGTATGACACATCATGATGCTAACTTCTATGCATTCTAGAAGCTCTCCTGAGGCCTTTATATTTAGGCACTCCTAGTGTACTATGGTAACCCATTATTGAATACATTGTTATTCTGATCATACTCTCTCCATTTTTTATCTTTATTTGTGCTTGTGTTTGAGTTCTTAGTTTTTAGGTGAATTTTTCTCTTAGGAAAATTCTTACATGGTATCAGATTAGCTTGGAGACTTTCTCATCACATAGCTATTCGAGACCTCTTGCTTGCTTCATCACTTTAGCTTGAATTCAGAGTGCTATAGAAATTAGGAGTGTCTAGCATTAGATCTGACCTCGCTATTGCGTTCAGAATGTTGAATCGATGAAAATTTACTATAAGCACGCCTACCTTGGCTAAAAGTCGACCATGAGGCAAATTTTTTTTGCAAATCAAAACTCGGAGGCCCCGATTTACGGTATGGGTATGATCTCTCACAGATTTATTTGATTAATTTTAGATCTGCAATCTTTTATTTCTCTATAAATTTTTGTCAAATTTTCAAAAATTATTTAGCCTTCAAGCACCTGTAAAAAATTTTTTTTTTGATAGACCCGGGCAATGACATCCAGGATCTGCCAATTTGGAGGTTTTATTTTATTGGCAGGTATATTGAACAATTAACAAATTTTTGCCAACATTGGCGGCCCTATATTCCATTGCCAACCCCTTGCTGCAAACTGAAGACCATACCTCCACAGGTGACCACACCCACCAACCAGTGGTTTACATTCCATAGGTTGTGTCTTTGCTAAGACAACTGCGGCATTTTGTATTTACAAAGCCTGCAAACCACCTATCCCACCAATGTGGGACTAATGCATTTGAAAAACCTCGACGAAACACACCTCTCACGTCATTTGTGAAAACTGGCGACCGCTGAACACAATTTCAATTTTGGCTCTGTTCCCTCTCGCTAGTTGCTTGTAGTTTCATCGGCCTTTGCATTCTTCTTCAGTCACGTAGACACCTCTAGCCTAATCTTCAACTTTCAACATTGTTGTTTGTTGTTTCCAGCACTCCATGCCCCATTCCAATAGACATAGTCATAGAGATTCTTCCAAAAATTTGAAACTTCTGGCGTTGATCATTCCTGGTGCCTCTATTTTGCCATCTGTGGCAACAGTTTAATATTCCTGCCCAAACACTTCCACGCAACTTTGAAGACATGTGGAATCCTCTCATTGTGTGAAATAGTGATCTCGCTCAAACAATGGTCACGAATCTAGTACTACCACATAATCTAGTGGAAACCAATCATCTTTATCACATGGACATATGGAATTTTCCATGTCATCTATCTGTACAGTATGGACGGTGACTCAGCATGACATGTCAGCCCAGGGCGCAGTTTTCCTTGTTGACATCATCATTTTCGGATGTTAAATTTGATGCCCATCTGGACCTCATTCTAGGGCATTTTACAACTAATTTGACAGCCATTTGACCATCAAATTTAGCATCTCAGTTTCTCCTTCAGACCCCTCTCTAGATTACTTTTCAGTTTGGCAGCCTAACTTTGTGAGCTCATAACTTGGACATCCAGACTCCGATTTAGGTGCAATTTTTTTTGAAATAAGGTATAATTTCCTAAATTTTCTAGTTGTGGTGTTTTTTTCTAGTTTTGGTGCACAAATTTTGCAAAATTTTTATTTTTTGGTGACTGTACCTACATAATCCTACATTTTGCAACTTCAAAAGCTTCGTACGGGCACATCTGATCACTTTTTTAGGTTCCATTTTTTTTGAAAGTGAATTTTTTTTCATCTACTTTCCAGATCTAAAGTCATATTCTAGGGTTCTATGGACCAATTTCTCACTTTCAAAATTAAGTCTTCTTTGGCATTGTAAAGCTTTGGTTCTTTTTCAGAATTGCTGAAAACTAAGCTATAGTGCTTAAGTGACAGATTTAAGCCTCATAAGGTAGTTGTAAAATAAAAATCAGAAAGTCCACTTTATTCATTTTGACAAGTGGCCCATTGTAAATGCACTACTTATAAAGTGCCAACAACATCTTTTTTGCGGAGGTCTTTTGATTGAGTGAAAAGGGGGGGTGTGTACTATGTTCTTGTGTCTCTATTTTGTACTCTTTCATTTTTGTATCATGGGTTTCAAATATCCTCCTCTAACTTCACGCAACTATTCTACATGGAAAGATATTGCATGGAGTAGATTAATGGAAAAAGGATATAGTTTGTATGTTGATGGTACAATTACCCAACCTACTGATGCTAAAGAACTCATTGATTAGAAAAGACAAGACCAAAAAGCTTTAGGTGTTATCAGGAGTTGTGTACATAGCGATCTTCTCTTCCACATTAAAAATTGTTCAGACTCTAAGGAAGCTTGGGATAAACTTGAATAGTTGTATGGTAAAGTGGATGAAGAAAAGGGATTTTAGATTGAGGATGATCTACTTCTCTTAGATCCTAAGAATTATGACACAATTCAGGATTACATCATCAAAGTCAATGAGTATAGGGCACTTCTAAAAGATTGTGGAAATCCCATGAAGGATGACAGGTTAATTCATCACATCCTGAAGAAGCTACCTTCTGAGTACACCAACTTTGTTTCAAGTTTTAATACTCACAAGTTGACCATGGGATCTACTTACCAGAAGCCTTCCTTTGATGGATTTGTAGACATGTTGATTGTTGAACAATCTCACTTGGTGGATTTTGAAATTCTCAAGTCATCTAAGACCAAAGCCCTGGTGGCTAGTAATGATTCCAAATCTAGTCAAGGGGGAAAAAGTAACAACAACAAGAAGTAGTGGAAGCATAAAACACAATTTGAGACACAACATGACTCCTCTCAACAAGGTGGTTCTTCTTCAAACAAGAAGGGAACTAATGACAAGAAGGACAAACTCTTTTGTGCATACTGTAAAAAGCCAAATCATGATGAACATCATTGCAAAACAAAAAGAATCGATGAGTTATAAAATCTACTAAAGAAGAATAAGATTCAAGTGCCAAGTACTTCCAAGGATTCTACTCCTAACTCTTTAAAGGGTAAAGGTCAAGCACTTATGGCTAATGCAAATTCTTCTTCAAAATGTATACTTGACTCAGGCGCCTCTTACCACATGGGTTCTTCAAAGCAAGACTTTTCTTCATTGAAGCAGTCAAAAGTACCACACATCTTCATGGGAGATGATGCTAAGATGGAAGTTGAAGGGAAATGACATGTAGAAATGGAAGATAGGGAATTCATAGATGTTCTCTATGTTCCAAATCTAAGCTCTAATCTACTATATTTTTACCAAATCACTCACCTTGGAGATGGTCATAAGGTTGAGTTCTTTCCTGATTTAGTGATGGTGCACAGTCTAAAAGATGATTCATTGGTAGTAATTGGGAAAGTCAATGATGACCAGAGGCTTTATTCCTTCTCCCACTTTGTGGCTAAGAGTTCTTCTCAAGCCTTGTTAACTTACTCTACTCCAAACAATTTATGGCATGAGCGGTTTGGTCACCTTGACTTCCATTCTCTTCAGCAACTTTGCTCAAAACACATGTTCAAAGGTCTACCCAACATCAACTTTTCTAAGGGGGAGTGTTCATCTTGTTCAATGGATATGCATCTCAAGGAGAAGTATGATAAAGGGAAGTCTTCTCAAGCTCCAGTTGTTCTTCAGCTAGTTCACATGGTATTAGCAAGACCGTTTGTGGTGACTTTAGTTGGCCAAGGCTGCTACATACTCACTTTTATTGATGGCTTTTCAAGATTCACTTGGGTCTTCTTCCTTCATCACAAGAATGAAGTGGTTTAGAAGCTTCAAGACTTCAAGACTCATGTTGAACACAAGTCAAGGAAAGCCATCAAAGTACTTAAGGTGGACAATGAGAATAGATATGTTGACAAAAGACTTAATAAATTTTGCAAAATTGAGGGGATTGATCTTCAAAACTCACCAGCATTCAGTCTGCACAAGATAGATGTTACAGCTATGAGGATTAGGACTCTCAAGACCATGGCAAGTTGCATGATTAAGGCCAAGTCTCTTGATCCAACACTTGAAGTTGAAGCCATTAGCAATGCTACTCACATACTTAATAGGTCTCCTCATCCAGCCTTAGATGGCAAGACTCCTTTTGAGGCATGGTGTGATAGAAAATAGATTGCGAGTCACCTTAGAGTCTTTGGTTGTCCAACATGGGCAAACCTATCTTCCAAGAGTTGCAAGGCACAAACACCTAGTCCTTGTACCTTTATTGGTTATGAAGATAGTATGAAGGCTTACAGACTTATGGATCCAAAGACTCATGAGATTTTTATGGAGAAGGACGTTCACTTTGAGGAAAGTTCACCAAGCTTATCCTCTACTCCTCTCTGCACATCATACATAGTGGAAACTAATAGTGACGCCAGCGATAGTACTTCAATAGCTTTAGACACGTGGGGTTCTATCAACAATTACAATGAGAGGTCACATTAGTCCAGTCCACATGCTTATATTGCCATAGTGAAAGGTCCATCTCAACATGGTAAATCTCATCTTCTAGCTCTAGCTTCACTTGACTTGGGAGACAGACTTGAGGACTTACATCTTCTCATTGATGATGATTCTTCTTCAGTTGTTATGAGGGCTCACTCTGACCCTCATGTCCATTCTCTACATGATCAATCTACACATGTTGGCATGATTGTGGATCCTTATGAATAGCAATTAGTGGAGGTCTCTTTGTTAGTAGAAGAGACAGATGGTTTAATGGAACAAGTTCAACAGACATCCTTGCCAGATCTGCACTCATTCTTTTTAGCACAGTTGGAAGGGGTGAACTTCAGCATCAACACAGGGATACTTGAGCAGGTTTTAGGGCCACCATACATCTTCAAGACTATACCTTTGGCATTGTTTCTTCCTAAGGGGAGGAAAACTATTCTGCATTCTTGGACTGGCTTCTTCATCAGAGGAGGTTTCGCTTGTTGGCATTCTTCTTTTGGGGGGGGGGGGGGGGGGGCTATTCTATCTCTCTTCCTTCTCTTATTCTCTTTTGTATATATTGGATGTATGTCGTAATGGGGGGGTCTTGATTACTCCATCCATCGATGCATCCTCTTTCTTCTCTCTTTTTGGGGGAGGGTTTTTCCCATGAGGTTTTCCCTCTTTCCCCACTTTATGGGAGATTCCATTTCATTATGTACATGGGTACCTCACATGGCCTAGTAGCCAGGACCCATTATGCATCTTCATCCTAGTTCGTAAGCTTAAGGGAATTCCCCTAACTTGTACTTAAGGGGGGGTGTTGGTGTAAATAAGTATTCACTTATTACAATTACTTAAGTTTACTTAGGTTAATGCATTATTTAATTATTTTGCATTATTTTATTATTTTTATTTGTGAGACACTTAGGAGTTTGCACACCTTTTGAGTTGTCATGTAGACAACACAGGAGTACGCAACTCTATTTGAGCACATGCTGTCTACAACACTATTTTGCATGTCCGACCCTTGTAGGCTTATCCTCTCATCACCACACTTACCTCCATGCTTAATGGAGGATAATCCATATCTAGTGGACATGTGCTTGGTTGTATGACACATCATGATGCTAACTTTTATGCATTTTAGAAGCTCTTCTGAGGCCTTTATATTCAGACACTCCTAGTGTACTATGGTAACCCATTATTGAATACATTGTTATTCTGATCATACTCTCTCCATTTTTGGTCTTCATTTGTGCTTGTGTTTGAGTTCTTAGTTCTTGGGTGAATTTTTCCCTTAGGCAAATTCTTCCAATCGGCTATTAAAATGTCTTAGCATAGATCTTGCATTGGCACCTGCTTACTTGATAATAGATCACCTCTAGAAAATGTCTTCGTGATCCTTCTCCATTAGATGTCTCAATGATATATCCTTTACTCTATCCTTTATTCTTCTCTAATTGATTTTGAAATTCACTCTTTCTTCATAACTTTTAAGTCACCATGAATGCTCTATTTTTGCATGCAAACTATCTTCTTCACTCCTTCAATTCCTTATAGACTCATTAAAGAGTTTAGGGCTTCATCCTCCTTAAGAAGGCTTTGGTGGCTTAGGGTTAGGTATGAATCTACAAATAAGATTCATCCATTTTTCTACTTAATCCTTCCCATTTTTTGATTGGATGCATGTAATTGCATAGGGAATCCAAATAGAGATTCATCCTTATCTCCAAAATATCAAAATACAATATTAAGTTGGCTCAAAAATGGTTTACATAGTTGTTTGTGCCATTACAAAAAAATATGTCAAAACTATCTTACTTTGCATATGAAGTCTCTAATGCTTAGCATGCACTATTCTTTATATTGTGACTTAGCACCTACATTACTCAACATCTACTATTTACTCAGCTCTTGAATCACTCAGCATGGTCTATCTTCTCAGCACTTGAGTGACTCAACGCATGAGTGGCTCAAAACTCATTGCAACTTTACATGGCTTAATATTTACATGGTGTACTTGACATGTATTACTAGTTTGACATGAACTAAGTAAATGGCTTAAGTGTGTTGACACTCACTTGTCAAAACTAATCTTAGATCAATACCTCTTTGGCATTGATGGCAAACTAATACCAACAAAAATATGATAAAGAAAATAATATATTTTAAATTTTCTCCCTCTATCAGTATATGTCCTTCCTTTGTATAGGGTGATGTAATATTTTTCAATCTCCTTCAATGTATCTCTTATATCTTCCTCTATAGATTATTTTTATCTTTCTATATCTCCCTCTTTCTTATATCCCCCTCATTAGAGTATCACTCCCTCTTTGACAAAAATGTCAAAGACTTGTCATCTTTATATGCAAATATTATCAATTCAGGTTCTCCCTCTATCACCTTTCCTATGATTGTAAGTCTTCCAATGTAGCTCCTTCATTACTTTAGGTAGCTCCTAAAGTAAGATCCACTACATCAAGTTGTAAGATACAACATTCAGCTCAATTGATGTAGGGCACTAGTCATGCTTCTTAAGTAGCTTTGGATAGGGGTATCACCCCTAGTTTGCCTCTAAGATATTCATGTGCATCCTTAGGTAAAGTTTTTGTGAATATATCAACTATCTATTCTTTTTTATTCACATATTCCATCCTCACTTCTTTGTCTTGAACTAAATCTCTTAGGTAATGATACTTGATTTCAATGTGCTTAGTCTTTGTATGCATCACAAGGTTCTTTGATATGTTTATAGGACTTGTATTATCACAACAAAGTACCACAAGTTTAGTGATTTTCTCCTTCATACCTTTTAATAGTTGTTTGATCCATACCACATTTGTACAATTTACTACAATAGCCACATATTGAACTTCAGTAGTAGATTGATATATACAATTTTTTTCTTACTGGTCCAGGTGATCAATCTCTTTCCTATGAAAAATACTCCACTACTTGTGCTCTTTCTATCATCAATGTTTCTAGCCCAATAAACATCTATATAGGCTCTTAAAATCAAATTTATCATTTTTCTTGTAGTATAGACCATGGTCTTCTATTCCTTTCAAATATATCATAACTCCCTTAACAATCTTCAAATAATTCTCCTTAGGATTTATAGAAAATCTTGAAACAATCCCAACAACTAATGCAATGTCTAGTCTTCTATATACTGCATATTGCAACTTGCCAATCATAGACCTATATAATGTTTGATTCACATCAGTAGAATCATCATTTTTTGAAATTTTATGTCATGTCACCATAGGAGTGCTAACTAGTTTTGAATCCTCTAAATGAAAAGTTTTAAATATTTCTTTCACATACTTAGACTAAGTGATGTATATACCATATTTCATCTGATATACATGCAAACCAATAGAGAACTTGATCTCTCAGAACATAGACATCTCAAATTCTTCCTTCATTTCATTTGAAAATGACTTACATAATGCATTTTGACCTCCAAATATGATATCATCAACAAAAATTTCAGCTAGTAAAATATCTTTACCTCCTTTTGCCTTCAAGTATAGATGATTGTTATCATTAGTCTTCTCAAAACCAATCTTCATGAGATAATTGTGAAGCCTTTCACACCATGCTCTTGGGGCTTGCTTTAAACCATATAAATATTTGTGTAGCCTACATAACATATTTTTTTTGTTTGGATCAACAAATCCTTCAGGTTGTTCTATATAAATTTCTTCTTCTAATATGCCATTTAGAAATGTTGACTTCACATCCATTTGATAACCTTTGAAACCTTTGTATGTAGAGTAAGTAAGTAGAGTTCTTACTCCTTCCAATCTTGCAACTAGGGAAAATGTTTCTCCATATCCAATTACTTCTTCTTGTGCATACCCCTTGCAAACTAATCTTTATTTATTTCTTGTGACTTCACCATTCTCATCTAACTTGTTTCTGTACACCCACTTGGTTCAAACCACATTCTTGTTTTCTTATTTAGGTACTAGAGTCAATGTTTTGTTCTTCTCAATCTAAGCAATCTCTTCTTTCATAGTTTTACTCCAATCTTCATTCTCTAAGGCATCTTTTACTATCTTAGGATCATGCATGATCAAAAAACATGTATCACTTCTCCACATATTACCTATCTTTGTTCTAGCTTCTTTATCTTTAATAATTTGTTTAGCAAGGTGATGTCTTCTGACATTGACAATTTTCATCTTTCTCTTCTTTCTTCAATGGGTTTGTCAACTTTAGTATCACTATGTACTTCTCTATTAGGTAGATTGACATTCCTTTCATGTACACTTATCTTAAAATTAGAATGTACCTTAGCTCATCTCTACAACTTGGCTTCTAAAGGAAATTTGATTCTTGAATGCAACTCAACATTCATTGTATGTGACTTGACAGTCATTGAACTCAAAGTCACTAAAACTTGCTATTGATTTACAACTTGGTTTACAATACCTTCATTACTAGGCATACCTTTGTAAATGTATATAAATGATTTTTACTCTTCAAGTTCCTTCATAGGTTTAGCTTCACATACCTCTGTATATTCATCAAACATCACATTTACACTTTTCACAACTTTGTTAGTGTTGGTATTCAAACACTTATAAGCTTTACTTCTTGTAGAATAGACAAGCAATATACCTTCTTCACTTTTAGCATCTAATTTACCATTCCTGAAATCCTTAAGAATATAGAACTTTCTTCCAAATACCTTAAAATATTTTATATTGGGTGAGTATCCATACCATATTTCAAAAGGTGTTGAACAAGTACATTTCTTGACTTATGCTTGATTCAGGGTATAGATAGATGTACTTATACCTTCTCTCCATTATGTCAAAGTAACATTCTTCTCCATCATGAGTGTTCTAGCACAGTTCATTATAGATCTATTTATCCTTTCAGTAATCCCATTTTGTAGAGGGGTCCTAGATGTAGAAGTTAGTAGCTTGATTCCTCTATCATTACAGAATATCTCAAATTTATTTGATGTAAATTTTGTACCACTATCAGATCTTAGACATTTTAAGATTTTTCTTGTCTCCTTTTCAACTCTATCTATGTACCACTTAAATATTTGGAAAGTATCAGATTTTTTTTTAGAAACATAACTGTCATCATCCTAGAATAATCATCAACAAATAGGATAATTTACTTGTCACCTTTATAGCTTCACATATCAATTGGTCCACATAAATCAATATAAACTAATTCTAGAATTTCTTTAGAGGTGTGAATTTTACTTTTAAAAGTAGATTTTGTCATCTTGCCTAATTGACATTGTTATTTTTAGGTTTCTTCAGTTTAGGAAAACCTCCCACTCTTTTCATGTTACTAATACTCACTAAGTTATCAAAGTTAACATGACATAACCTCTTGTTCCATAGCCACACATCATAAGATTCTATAGCAAGACAAGTAGCATCATTCATATCAAGATAGAATAGATTACCTCTAGTTTGATTACCTTTTCCAATTAGTTTCCCATTAGTGTCATAGATCTTTTCTATCTTGTTCTCAAACTCAAGTTTGTAGTCTAAACTATTTAGTTGTGAAACACTCAACAAGTTATAGTGAAGTCCTTCTACATAATAAGCATTGTCACACAAGATCTTTTCTATTAGTTTGATTGATCCTTTACCTTTTTATCAGAAAGGGTGTAACATTACCAAATCTTACACTATTTCCATTTTAATAATCAAGGGTAATGAACTTACTTTTATCTCCAGCCATGTGATGTGAACACCCACTATCAATGATCCATCTATCACTCTTGTTCACATAAGATACTAGTGCAGTTGCCTCATCCTCATCAAAATCATTCTTCATAGCAACATACACCACTTCATCATCATGGTCATCAGATCCATCTTTGGTTTCCTCCTCAGTAATGTAGCAAGACTTCTTTCCTCCATCTTTATAATCATCGTTGTCCTCATCTCTTTTACTTCTGTATTTGTCTCCACTTCTATTGTTCTTCTTCTCTATACATCTAGCATAAATATGACCAACCTCATTATAATTAAAGCACATGATAGGTAGCTTACCTTTGAATTTTCCTTTTCCTTTGTGAAATCTCCTTTCCATCAATGCTTCCAGTTGTTCTACATCCTCATTATCTATATCAATATCACTAGAAATATATTTGACCTTTTTCTTTTTCTCTTTAGGTTCATTTAATGACAGTTTTGCTTTGAAAGCATATTCAACATTTTTAGTTTTGAAATTATCAAAATTAGAGAGTTCAAAGGTAGTGAGTCTACCCATCAATCCTTCAAGGCTCAAATTACTACCAGGTATACATCTTTGTTCTTGTACGACAGAAAATTTAACATCATAGATAGATAGTAGTGCTCTCAATACTTTTCTAATTATATTTTCATCATCAATGATACCATTAGCTCCTCTAATAGCATTCACAACATCTTTTATTCTAGAGAAATACTGAACAATGTTCTCACGTTCTTGCATTCTCATGTCATCGAACTTCCCTCTTAGACTTTCAAATTTGGCTCTCAAAACATTTGTATTTCCTCCATAAATTGTGTGTAAAGCATCCTACATCTTCTTTATAGTGTCACAATTCTTGATGTCATTGAACTCAGAGTAAGTTAGGGAAAAGGAAATCTCCAATATTACCTAATTATGTTCTTTCTTCTTTCTTTATATCATTAGTAGTTAGGGCTCTAGTAGGATCAACATGCTCAATGTTGATGGTAGATTGTACATGGTTTCCAAGACCTCCTAGGTGTAGCTTCATCAAACTTTGTCAAGCACGAAATTTTTCTTTGTTTAGTTTTGGCACCTCATTTTTATACATCTTGAGCTTTAGCTCTTAGTACCTTCAAAATATTCCTCTCAAACCCCATGGCTCTGATACCAATTGTTGGAATTCTTTAGAATAATTGAGAAGGGGGTGAATTAGTTATCCAAGGTCTAGATGTATAAATAAAACTTTTTATTTCTAATTAGATCCACATCCATAAAACCTCAACATGCATGCATCCATTAGATCATACAATACTTAAACTTAGTAGGTTACTATCCTAGGTCAAAACAACTTTGCATAAATGTAAACATGAAATACCATAAGAACATTCACACAATTTGACACAAGTATTTTATGTGGAAACCCAATTTGGGAAAAAACTCCAGTAACATGCTACTAATTCTCACTCTTATGAAGTGATGCCCTATGAAAGGCCAACCCTATTAAAGGTTACAATACACATTATTAAATGTGACCTAGTTAAATGATTTCAATCACCCTATTAGGAGTGAGCTTTGTTAGAAGACTTTAGACCATTTCATTAGAATGTCACCTAGTTAAAGGATTTATAAATGATTGTTAGGTCAACCTTAATCCAAAGGATTTTATCTACACTAGTATAGTTATTAGAAAGTAAAAATAGGACTTGATCAAGTAAAAACTTACAACTCAATTGTAAATTACAAATCTTTGTTTTAGTCCTCCATTCTACTTGTCATTCATGCTCTTCAACTCTATTAACTTGTTTTCCCTTCAAGCATTCATCCCCTTAAGCCCTCTTTCTTTGCATGCCAATTATAGTCTCTTCCATTTGGCCACTAAATGAAGCAATACCCTAAACATCTTTTCTTCCATAGGTTCTCACACATGACAACCTTTGCTTCTGACTAGCTATCTCTATAAATAGATAATTTAGATCTTTTTTCACTTAACCACAATATTCCATTTTAGGGTTAGGTAGGACTAGGTAGGATTCAATTAATGTACCCATTTTTCCATCTTGTTCCTCTAGAAACTTCCTCTATAATTTTCCTTGAATTTGCCTCAAAATGGTTTACCTTAAATTTTATGCCACTAACTAATCATAGTTATCTTCCACATGCTTCACATAATTCAAGAAATCAAATTAATTATCTCAGATTCATCAAATCTTTGATTTAACATTCTTTGTTGTCACTCAGCATCTATATTGTTCTATAACTCTACCAACACTACTTCACTTGGCAAACACTAAAGTTTACTAATGCTCGACACCAACTAGACTTAACTCGACAAGTACTAACATTCACTTGACTTGCACTGTCTATCTTCTTTTCTTGGAACCTCTTGATTTTCACTTGGCTTCTACTAATTTATGCTCGGCTTGCATTGTTTTGTTGGCAAGGCTTGGCAAACTTTTTTCTTACTTGATCTTCTTCCAGTCTTAACTTGTATAATCTTTCATTTGATACTTTAAGTAGATATATAGTAGACTATAGTATCAATTACTTACTTGGTGTTAGTGCTTCTTTTATATATGGAAGAACTCAACCTTTCTCTAGGTTCACTTGTTATCTCCTCTTTTCAAATCCTCTTCATCAATCAACTAAATGATAGCTTTCAGACCAAAAAGCAATTGTTTCACTAGCAGCTAGTAGGTTTGACATCATTGACAAAATAATGATTGTTCCGTTACACTTTCTTCACTTCAAAACAATCTCATATTAATAATATTTCCTTGGTGGGCTACAACAAATATTAAACCTATGATTTAAGAAACTTCCATAAACTTCTAAAATGCCACCTAGACACTTCAACAAATGAAATAACATATTTTTTTATACTTTTACTTTTTATGCCACCTACACACCTTGGTTAATGAAATGATATTTTATCCTTTTTTATTTTATTTTTTCCTTTCATCTTCCATTTTTGTTACTTTCTCTCTCCTCTATGATTTTTATTTTTATTTTATGATGTCAAATGCTCCCTCATTAGACACCCAAGGTAGAAATTTTTTGGTGAATATAGATTCAAAAATGAAGTATATGTTGCTAATATTTTTTTCTTTTCTTCCAACACCTAGCTAGAATGACTATCCATTCTCAATCTTTTTTTATTCTTTTCCAACACCTAGATGGAACAAGTATCTTCTATTGACAATACTCCTCTACAATTAACTTCATCTAAGTGTAACTCTCATTCTCCTCTAATCTTGTAGGATTCAATTCACCTATAATAAACTTTTTAGTACTATACAAATCTTCTTTGGCATACCCTAAATCACTTGCAAGGTCTTCATATAAATCATCATCATATATCTTTCAAATCCATCTCAAATTTAGGATGCTATGATGAATAAAAATTTACCTCTTTCACACCTTCATCTCTTTTATTCTTTTGTGCTTTCAACAAGGCATGTAGAAACTTCTCTTCTTTGACCTCCACCAAGGCTTTCCTCTCTTCCTCTACTTCTACAATCTTCATTAACAAGTCATATAATTCAATTTTTCACTCATGAGTCTTTTAATATTCATTCTCTTCCTTTTCTTTTTTACTACATGAATAATACTCCACTATATCTTCCTTTTATCCTACATCCAAAGAATTATCATCATCTCTTTTCTAATGAAACACTCTTCTCTTTTACAACTCCACTTCCATTCATCCACTTGTTTATTCAAATCTTGTATTGTAACTCTTTCTTGTTTTCTCACTCTAATTTTCACAAGTATAGGAATGCTAAGAATCCATCCAATTAAAAAAGTCTTCTTCTTTTTCTTCTTCATAATATATAATTCTCATAACCTAAGGTCTTTGTGCAAAGTGCTTCATGCTTGGTGATTTGTCTACATACCCATGAACTTGTGCTCTAATATCACTAATGAAGGACCAATTTCATAAAAATGACAAAGTGCCACACCACCCTTACCAAATCGTAACAAATGCTTAACAAAATGGAGATATAGATAAGAAAAAAATCTTCCCAAAGAGTATTTAAATAATTGAAATAATTTACAACATCAACAAGGTGATATCATAGCTATATATTCTTCGAAAATAAGCCTACAAATTCTTCAAGATGAGAGAACTCCCAAATAAGAGATTGAAAACTAAGAAATTCCACAAGAAGTGCCTTCACACTGAGGGCTTCCATCTAAATCTTACACACTAAGATATTTCTCGAAGCTTTTAGCCAAAGGCCTTACACAAGAAGAGTTTACACCACAAGAGCTTCCATCTAAAGATCTTTTGTCCTAAGATTTTGCACTTGAAGTTTTGATTACAAATTCTCATTTGTTTTTCTTTTATAGGAACTTATAAAGCTTAGTCAATTTGTATCACTTTTGTCTTCATTGTCCTCTCAACTGCTTATCTTTTTTCCTCATGCTTTCTTCTAATATTTTCATCCTTTCATTTGTATTTTTTTCACAAGTTAGTTCATTCATCAAGCTTTCATTCTCATATCTCAACTCAACAATTTCTTCCATCTTCCTACTAATCTCATTATTAGCATTGAGTAGTTGATTTACCATATCATAGTGGGTTTGAGTTAACCTAATAAATTTAGCATTACTTATCTACATTTTTCATATTTAACCATTTTATTCTCATCCTCTAATAGCCTCTTTCAATCTATGATTTCACACATCCTCAAAGATTCTACTTTTTATTCTCTCTTACAATAATTTCACATGTTTGGTTTAGGTTTGATTCTTATCCATTAGGTCTAGTATAGAAGTACCATTAGATAGTTCCTCAATCACTTCTTTCTGACATTGTGTGTCATTCATATGATGTGCTAATTCATTCCCTTTGTTCAACAACCACTTCATCCTTTACTCATCTCAACGATCTAACCTAGGGCAATCCTAATTTCCAACTTCTTATTCTCAACCATCTTTTCAAGCCTGTACCTTTCCATCTTTCAAATATTTTCTTTCTAATGGTAAAATTCCTCTAAAAGAGAATCACATCTAAGACCAATTATTGGAATTTAGGGAATGAAAAAGTGTTGAAGGGGGGTGAATTAGTACCTTCTAAAACTTTTAACCTTTCACAATTTGTGCCTTGGCTGAATAACATTTTCTTTCATATCCATAATCCCATAAACTAAAATGAAAGTAAACATGACTAATCTACTTAATCATAAGCACATCATCAAATCAACATGTATGACATAATGATTTGGTAACACAAAAACCCTTCATTAGAGGGAAAATTGTGGTGGGGATGACACCCACAAACCCTTCACTACTACAACATAAAGGTTGTCTCTTATGGAATAGAATAATGTCACTTCTAGTGACTTATTATATTAGGAGTAATACAAAAAAATCTTCTAAAATCTATCTTTTACAAGGATTTTGCAACTCTTCAAGTGTGCACTCTATTAGGATATTTGCAATAAATAATTGTCAAGTTCACTTGGTTAAGACATTTTTTACGACAATTGTAAGAAAGTAAAATTAGTGACCTAATTAAAGAGTAAGTGCACAAAGTTATGGTACCAAAAAGGGGGTATAAGATGCCACTTTTTTTGATGAAATCAACAATTTCTAAAATCTGACAAGAATTTGAAGATAGTTACACTAACAATTTCAAGATATAACTAAAAAAAGTTATATTCCTCTAAATCTAATTTCTAAACTACTAATTTGTTTTTAAAATGGTTGAGTTAAAGGCCCTCAAAAAAGGGGTCCATGGAAAGTCATACTAGATTTTTAGTAAAAGCATAACATAGTGAGAAGTGTGGTTGCCCTAAAATCCTAAAAAAAATTAATGTATATATATTTCTAATGAATTTTGTAAGTGAGTACATCCTAAAAATGTGAAATATCAGTGTGCTCCCCCTAAAAATCATTGTGAACTAATAAAAAATCAAATATTCCTAGATAGATAGAGAGAGAGAGAGAGAGAGAGAGAGAGAGAGAGAGAGAGAGAGAGAGAGAGAGAGAGAGAGAGAGAGAGAGAGAGAGAATAGGATGGATATAGGAAGATAAAGAGAAAGATAGGCAAGGATGGGATGGAGAGAGAGAGAGAGTAGGGGATATGACCCATGAAAAGAAAGAGAGTGGGAAAGAACATAATTTATGTCCATAAAAGGAGATATCAAATGATGGAGAGAGAGAGAGAGAGAGAGAGAGAGAGAGAGAGAGAGAGAGAGAGATGATAGTATGGAGAGAGAGAGAGATAGAGAGATATAATATCATACCATTCTTTGAAAGGGGACATGACCCCTAAGGACATACATCATGTCATTGAATGGGTTGAAAGTGGACATATGGTACCCTGTATCTCGTTTCAATACATTTGATGATATTATATTTTGCTATGCAACCCAAGACCCATAAGGACATATATCTTATGTTTGAATGGCTCAAAAGGAGACATAGGGTGCCCTATGTCCCCTTTTGACCCATTTAATGACATCATATGTTCCTAGAGGTCTTAGGACCCCTAAAGATACATTATGTCATTGTATGGGTCAAAATGGGACATAGGGTACCATATGTCCCTTTTCAACAAATGTAATGACATTTTATGTTCCTAGGGGTCCTAGGATCCCTAAGGACATGCATCATGCCATTGAGTGGGTCAAAAAGGTACATATAGTACCCTATATTCCCTTTTGATGTATTTTGTGATATTACATGTTCCTAGAGGTTGTAGGACCTCTAAGGACATATATCATAGATTTAAATAGGTTAAAAGGGGACATAGGGTACCCTGTATCCCCTTTAAATGCATTCAATGAAATTATATATTCTTAGGGGTTGTAGGACCCCTATAGACATACATCATATCATTAAATGGGTTGAAAGGGGATATAGAGTTCCTTATGTCTCCTTTCGATGCATTTGATGTTGACATTGTTAGATTATGGTGACTGATCAGGAAAGTACTGTACATACTTCATAATTATTGGGGTTCAGGGTCGACGTTGTAGTTGACATATTATGGCCAACATATGGTTGACATGTTGTAACTCTAAAATGGATAAAACACTTGTATAAAAGGGTTTAGGGTTAGGTATTTTCATTATGCTATGATGCAAAATTGGTTCTTGCGGTATTATTGAGCTGTAAGGGATTATGAACTGTAATTAGGTTGTAATCACTGGATTGTAATAAGATTGGACTTGCTATTTGGTGGATGTAGCCCAGGGATTGGGTGAACCACATTAAATCTTGGTGTCTTGTGTTCATTTCTGTGTGATCTATTATTTTCTGTTATTGGTTATATTTGTATGTAGTTTTTTATTTCTATCTATGGTTTATCCTAACAAGTGGTATTAGAGCCTAGTTGTTTTTTTCAGTTATCCTCTATAGGAAAGTTTCACGGTTGAGTGGAAGTCTCACGGTTGAGTGAGAGAAATGGAAAATGAGGGTAAGTTGAGGGTTGATAGGTTTAATGGGCAGAACTTCTAGTTATGGAAGATGCAAATGGAAGACTATATGTATCAAATGGATTTATGGAAGCCATTGGAAGGAAAAACCAAGAATCAAGGAACTATGTCAGATGTTGAATGGGATCTTTTGGATAGAAAGGCACTTGAAAGCATTCAGTTATACTTGGCACCATCAGTGGCATTTAATATTACAAAAGAAAAGATGCCAGAAGAGTTGATGAAAAACCTAGCCACACTGTATGAAAAGCCCTCTGCTTCAAACAAGGTATTTCTCATGAAGTGTTTATTTAATATGAAAATGGTAGAAGGTGGATCTATTGCAAATCATTTAAATGAGTTTAATACAATTACTAGTTAGTTTTCTTCTATGGGTATCAATTTTGATGAAGAAATTAGGGTTCTCTTGATTTTGTGTTCTTTTCCTGAAAGCTGGAATGGCTTGGTAATGGTTGTGAGTAATTATGTTCTTGGATCTAGTACCCTAAAATATGATGATGCGATCATTGTTGTTTTGAGTGAGGAAACTCATAGTAAATCCTTAGGTGGATCTACATTAGGAAGTTCTTTGAATGCACAAAGCAGAGGCAGAATGACTGAGAGAGGAAGTAACTCTAGAAATCATGAGAAATCAAGAGGAAAGTTAGAAGGGAAGAGGTCTCAGTCAAGAGGACTGAACGACTGCTGGTATTGTGGGAAACTAGAACACAAAAAGAAAGATTGCTATAATCGAAAGAAAAATGAAGGAGATAAATCAGATGGAGACAAGGAGGAAAATGTGGTAAGTATCAAATCCGAAGAGTATGCTTTGATTCTATCTTTAGAAAGTGTTGATAATTCATGAGTTTTAGATTCTGGTGTTTCATTTCATGCTACACCTCATAGAGGTTATTTCATTGATTATGTCCAAGGGGATTTTGGGCTTGTTTATTTGGGGGATAATGAGCCCTGTCAAATTGTTGGAAAGGGAAAAATTAAGATAAACTTGCAGAATGGAAATCACTGGCTACTACATGAGGTAAGACATGTTCCAAGGCTGAGTAGGAATTTAATTTCAGCAGGGCAACTTGGTCACGAGGGTTGTGTAGTTACTTTTAATGATAAAAATTGGAAGGTTTCAAAAGGTTCCCTTGTAGTAGCAAAAGGTGTGAAAGTAGGCACCTTATATCTTTGTATAGGTCATATTGTTCCTTCTACTTTGATTTTTTTAGAGAAAAATAAATGTTTAGGAACAATTGCTGCAGTTGAGTAGGGAGAACAAATAACTGCTGTAGATTCTGATACAGCACTATGGCACAATAGACTTGGGCACATGAGTGAGAAAGGTATGAAACTACTTCATTCAAAGGAAGTTTTACCAGGTCTGAAATGTGTTAATATGGATTTCTGTGAAAGTTGTCTGTATGGAAAACAAAAGAGAGTGAGTTTTGTAAAGACTAGGAAGGAAAATAAAAAGGAGAAATTAGAGCTTGTGCATATAGATGTATGGGAACCAGCTTAGGTATCTTTGCTTGGTGGCTCTCATTATCATGTTACATTTATTGATGACACAACTAGAAAAGTATGGGTTTATTTCCTTAGATAGAAATCTGATGTATTTCAAACTTTTAAGAAATGGAAATGCTTGGTTGAAAATGAGACTGGTAAGAAATTAAAATGTCTCAGATTTGATAATGGTGGTGAGTATTACAGTCATGAATTTGAAGATTATTGCTCCACTAATGGTATTCATAGACAGAAAATTGTTCCAAAGACTTCGTAGGAAAATGGAGTGGCTGAATGCATGAATAGGACTATAATGGAGCATGCAAGGAGCATGAGGTTGCATGCTGGGTTTCCCTTACACATGTGGGCAGAGGCTATCAATACTACAATATATTTGATTAATAGAGGTCCCTCTACTCCTTTGTGCTATGGTATTCCAGAGGAAGCATGGATTGGTAAGAAGGTGAGTTATTTTTTTTTTAAGACCTTTGGTTGTGAAGCTTTTGCTCATATAGACTGAATTTAGTTATAGGCTTTGGGATTTTAAAAATCATAAAATTGTAAGATGTCGGGATGTCGTATTCAATGAGAAAGTGTTGTACAAAGATCTATTGCAGCAACATTAGAAGAAAGAGGATGATTATGTAGTGTTGGATGATACTCCAAAAGCTGATGTTCCAGTCATTCCTCATGATGTGCAACAACTGCAACAACAATTACCACACACACTAGTGAATGTTAGACAGTCAACGAGGAAAATTAGACATCCACAAAGATTTTCTCCCTCTTTGTATTCTATTTTACTTACTGATGCTAGTGAACTTGAAAGTTATGATGAAGCTATGGGTGGATACTAAAATTTAGTGGGAGTCTGCAATGAAAGATGAAATGGACTCTTTGCTAAAGAATAAGACATGGGATCTATGCAAGTTGCCTGTAGGTAAAAAGGCTTTATAGAATAAGTGGGTTTATAGGTTGAAAGAAGAGGAAGGAGGTCAGGAAAGATTTAAGGCCAGGTTAGTTGTAAAAGGATTTTCACAGAAAAAGGGAATTGATTTTGATGAGATATTTTCTCCTATTGTTAAAATGACTTCTATTCGTACTATTTTAAGTCTTGTGGCTATTGAAGATTTGTATTTAGAGCAATTAGATGTTAAAATAGCCTTTCTTTATGGTAATCTAGATGAAGAAATATATATGGCTCAGCCATAGGGTTTTGAGGTCAAAGGTAAGGAGAACTTAGTATGCAAATTAAAGAAAATTTTATATGGCTTGAAGCAAGCACCTCAGCAATGGTATCTAAAATTTGGCAATTTTATGCATGAGCATGGATATAATAGGTGTCATTTAGATTACTATGTTTATTTTAAGAGGTTGGATGATGATAGCTACATTATTTTATGTATATATGTTGATGATATTCTTGTAGCTAGGTCTAACATGGATCATATTAAGGGGCTAAAATGCCAATTAGCACATGCATTTGCTATGAGGGATTTGGGGGTAGAAAAACAAATCCTTGATATGAAGATTTGTAGAGATAAGAAGAATAGAACATTGACGCTATCTTAGGCTAATTATGTTGATAAGGTGTTGCAACGTTTCTCTATGGAGAATGCTAAAGCTGTCAGCACACCTTTACCTGGTCATTTGAAGTTGACTAAGGAGATGTGTCCTAAGATATAGGAAGAGGAGGATAAGATGTCCAAGGTACCCTATGCTTCAGCTATAGGAAGCTTAATGTATGCTATGGTATGTACTAGGCTAGATATTGTACATGCAGTGGGAGTCATTAGTATGTATATGAGTCATCTAGGATTTGAGCATTGGAATGTTGTCAAGTGGATTCTCAGATATTTGAGAGGAACATCTAATAAGTGTTTACACTTTGGGGGCTCTACTACTGATTTACAGGACTATGTTGACTTAGATTTGGCTAGGGATATCGATACCAGGCAGAGTACTACAAGTTATGTCTTTACTGTTGGTGGGGTAGCCGTGAGCTGGATTTCTAGGTTACAAAAGATTAATGCTCTATCCACTATAGAGGCAGAGTATGTTGCTGCTATAGAGGCAACCAAGGAGATGATATGACTTCAGTTCTTCTTGGAAGAATTGGGACATTCTCAGAAGGATAATTATTTGTTCACAGATAGTCAAAGTGCCATTCATCTTGCAAAGAATTCAGCTCTGCATTCTAAGACCAAACACATACAGTTGCGATACCATTTCATTCGGTCAATTTTGGAGGATGGACAGTTAAAGTTGGAGAAGATCCATAAAAATTATAATCCAGCAGATATGTTGACAAAGGTTGTAACAAGGGAGAAGTTGAACTCCTCTTCAGCTTCGGTTGGTCTTCTAGACTAAACATGAATAAAAAAATAGTAGAGTCCAGGGTGGTTTGATCTAGTGGGAGCCCCATGTGGTAGTGGTATTGCTACAGGATCAGTCTCTATGTGGGAGATTTTTATTTAGTGTGTAGCCTGATGAGTCCCTAAGTGGGAGATTGTTAGATTATGGTGACTGATTAGGAAAGTACTATACATACTTCATAATTAGTGGGGTTCAGGTCGTGGCTGATGTTGTAACCCTAAAATGGATAAAAAACTTGTATAAAAGGGTTTAGGGTTAGGTATTTTCATTATGTTGTGATGCAAAATTGGTTCTTGTGGTGGTATTGAGCTATAATAGATTACAAACTATAATCAGGTTGTAATCACTGGATTGTAATAAGATCAGACTTGTTGTTTGGTGGACATAGCCCAGGGATTGGGTGAACCACGTTAAATCTTGGTGTCTTGTGTTCATTATGTGTGATATATTATTTTTTATTATTGGTTATATTTGCATGTAGTTTTTTATTTCTGTCTATGGTTTATCCTAAGAAACATTTATGGAGATGATTATTTTATGTATGAGAAATTAATTGACAAAACATGACTTGTGATTGGAAGTTGGTCTAAATTAACAAGAAAGTAGTTAGATGCATTATTCTCAACAATGTAAGATTTCATTAAATTAAATGAACTAGGGAAGACTATAAGAAACTTGAGGCTATGGAAGATAAGGAACTTGATGAGTTAAGGTTTTCTGCAAATAAAATGAACATTCTAGTTGACTAGGCAGTGGACCTATTTAAGACTTTCTAGTTGGTCATCTGTTGTCTTTCCTCTATCTTTTTGTTGTCTCTATTGTTCACCCTTCTATTGAAGGGTTCTTTTTTTTTGGTTGTTTCTTCTAGGGATGGTGTTGTATAGCTTCTTTCTATTGCTTAATGATTACTTGTTTCACTCTTTGTAATAGGTTTTGGGTCCTATCAAAACATGTTTTTACTTAATCAAAACAATGTAAGATTTCACTTGACATTAACAGCTATAAAAGAAAAGATAAGAGTAGATTAATATGCTTATCAATAAGTAGTATATGAGTTATTACTATTAAATAATTGTACTATAGCAACTATCAAATATTACTGTATAATAGTTAAGTGAACTCTAAAAAATATGTTAAATAATTAGTATTAAATATTAAGTATATAATAAATATATTTAATAATTACTATATAATGACTCTATATATTATATTAAATATATACTATAATAACTCTATACTATAGTTTTATCAATGTACTAATTATTTTTTAGGTACCTATGTCAAATTTATAGGTACTTTTGAAATGTAACTAGTACCCTATATATAGTTGTAGAAGCAAAAAAATTCATTTGGGCACCAAACTTTCAAGTTTTAAAGTTGTATGCACATATATTATGTACTCAATATATCGGGTATTTGATAAATTAGGTATTTGATATATTAGGTACCCCATGTGACTTGGAAATTTTTTTTCTTTTATATAAGGATTGGGGAAAATAGTCACCATGAATGATAAAGTGCTTCTCGACTTTTTTAAGACTTATTTTTTTGACATCCCCACTTTTTGGGCCCCCATGATCTTGTACATACACACAATTTAAGGGTTTACTTTGAAAAAAGATAAAAATTAATGAAGAAACTCAATGAGAGTCATGAACTCATTGAAAAACTTAAGGAACAAAGTGGGTTAGATGGATCTAAGGAAGCCATCATTGATCTCATGACTGATAATTAGAATTTTACCAAGACTATTGCATAAATGAAGAAATAAAAATTATAAACTTTAGTAATACTAAGTCAAGCTCAAGATGAAAAAGGTAATGTTGTTTCTTTAAAAAGAGAAAGTATAGTTAGTACCAAAAGAAGCACTAGAGGCCAAGATACTGGCTGAGGAAGAAGGGAGACAAAAGGATGAACAAATTCTTAACCTAATTGAAGAGTTAAAAATAACCAATGAGAGAAATGAAAACTTTACAATTTTAATGATATCTCCAAGAAGATATATGAATAACTCAAAGCTAAGAGAAAGACCAAGAGCACCACTATTCTTAGAAATGAAGGTAACAAAAACACTAATAAATGTGATCTATCTGAGAGAAAAAATCCAAAATTCAAAAGGAAAGGAAAGACTTCACCTAATGAAACCCAATAAATCTGCTTGTTATTGTTGTTGTAGAATAAGACATACTTCAAATGTATTATGGTATAGATAGGTTTCACCTGTTGGAAATGTAATGCAACCTAGGTGATTGAGAGAGGGGTAAATTAGAAACCACTTAAACTTATTCAATTAAACCACCTTTGTAAGTTTTCTAATCTAATTGCATGCAAAAAACTTAAAGTAGTAAAGTAACAACATCATAACACAATATTTGGTAACCCAAAAACCCTCCAAGTAGAAGACAAACTAGGGTGGAAATGACACCCACAATGCTTCACTACTACAGTAATAAAGTTGAACTATTAAGGCTTATGAATGATCACTTCCAGTGATCTTACTTAGTTAGGAGAAATAAGGACTATTAGGTCCACCCAATTAAAGTATTTGCGAGTGATGCACCTATTAGGATGAATTAGTGGATTGATCTCTAATGTGTAACTCTGATTGATGTTGAAGATTCTTTGAAGTAAATTGATCACTTGACTATGATAGACAAGTCTCTTCCTTTCCTTGGAATTCTTGTAGCCATCAAACAAT
Source organism: Cupressus sempervirens (assembly GCA_028749045.1). Classification (NCBI taxonomy): domain Eukaryota; kingdom Viridiplantae; phylum Streptophyta; class Pinopsida; order Cupressales; family Cupressaceae; genus Cupressus; species Cupressus sempervirens. The sequence goes on along the minus strand of CM053786.1, from coordinate 807,025,447 downwards.
CTTCTCTTCTATATTTGCTAATGTTCTTCAATTTCATACACCTTATTATTTAGAGAAAAAAATACTTCATACTTATAATCATCCAAATAATTCATTCATAGGTTAGCTAAAATATAACTAATATCAAAAATAATTACCAAGTTAGCTTAGTGTTGTAACTTGGGTCTAATGACTTACTTAGGCAATGCTGAAGATACTCGAGAAATATTGTCAACTTGGCCAACTCTAGCACTCCACTGATACTAGATGCTTAGTTCATGATGATCACTTGGTAGACACTATTGAATCAGTGCACACTACTCTACTAGCTTGATCATTATATTGGAGCAATAATACTAAACTCAATTCTCACTAGAGCTCAGCAAATACTATCAACTTAGTTGACACTGTAGCTTGGTGGGAACTATCAACTCAATTGACACTACAAATTTATGCAAGCTTAAATTTTTTTGCTTGGTTCCTTTGTGAGCTTATTTAACACTACATAGTAGTAACTTAGTTACTATTGTCTTTTCATTATGACTAAGTGTTTTGACACTAATTGACAATATATCTTACCATGAGATTAACAATCTCCCCCTTTAGCATTAGTGACAAAAACACTTATCATACACAAGATCTGAAAAAATTCTTCATTCAATCTCCCCCTTTGAGTATGCTCTATTATTTAGCTCATTTTGTATTGAAGACTCTACAACTTGATTTAAACTGAAAACTTTATTTTTGGTTTTTCAAAATTGTTTTTGTTTTTTTTCTTTTTACATATCTCTCATGTTCTACATATTTCCCTTTACATGTATATAAGTATGTACATATACTTTCCCCCTTTGTACACCTTCTTTCCCACTTTTTTGTTACAAATGCTAAAATATTTACAATGTTATACTAAAATATACCTTCAAAATTACAAACAAAGTCTTGTCCCAATTATCTTATAGAACCTTCAAGATGTGTAGATCAATCTAAAGATATGTTGATAACTCAAGCATGTGATCTAGCAACTAATAGATTTGTGTCTTTGACCAATGTCCTTGCATGATCCATTCTCCTCTGCATGGTGTCCATGTGGGGAAGTATCATACTTTTTATATCAATCAATGTTACTCTTATTCTGGCCTCTTCCCTTAGCATTTTTTCCTAAATATCTATCAAAATTTTTTATTTTACAAAATAAATGGAACTAGAGCTTAGATTGAGTGCCAACTAGTTTGCACTATCCTTCAAGTCCATCTCAATTTTGGCTAGTTTCTCTTTTATTTCCTTGGTAAAGTTAGTGGAATCACTTAACTTTACAAATAAAGATACAACATTATTTACATCAATTTCTAATATGGAAATTAAAATAGATAGTTCTACTTGATCAATTGCTATCTTCTATGCTATATTTTCTATCACTTTGTTCTCAAACTTCCTTTCCTTTCATAAGGAGTTTATCCTTCCCATTAGTGTCCTCATTGAACTTTTGAACAATATCAATTAATTGATCAATGATATGGACTTTATCATTTACCTCTATAGATAGAGCATCTACAAATATTTCGTTGATGTCTTCCAAGACTTTGCTCCTATCTCTTTCAACCCTTAGCATTTATTTCCTTTCTCTTTTCTTCCGCAATTCTCCCAAACTATCCATTTGTTCAACAAATAGATTGGATTGGTCCTAGTTTGGGATCACAATCTTCTCATCTAGATCTATGTCATCAATAGTCTTATTTTTTCCTTTTATCTTGACTATTGAGGAAGAAATCATTTTTTTACCTTTGTCAATTAAGTCCTTCTGTTGTTGTAGCTTGGTTAAGACTGTGGGAGCATGTTTCTCAGTTACCTCTAGGAGGAAGATCAACGAAGGTTGATAGTCCTCACTTTACTAATTGATTGAAGTGTGTTCAACTCAATGGATTTTTCTCATTTTTGCCCTTAGGCAGAGTGGAGGGAAGTGACGCCATGACCTCTACAAAAATCTTTTCAGTATGAGAATCCTCTATTGTCTAAATCTCTATAAGTTCTCCTTCTTCAACTTGCAGAGTTAGAAGCTTTTGCACAATTCACTTCTGATCTTGATAAAGCTATGCAAGATCAATTGGAAAGAGGCCAACGATTATGTGAGTTTCTCAAGCAATCTCAATCAGATCCTTGATATCAAATTTTTTTTTTCCACATATTTGTTGCGGACTACACAATATCTTTTATCTTCTTGGAAAAAATTTGGAAAGCTTTAAATCTAGGAGTATGTCTACCTTCATGGTTAGATAGCTCCTTGATTTCTTTGTTAGAGAGATTAAGCATCAATTGTCTTAAGGTTTTCTCTCTGATGTATTTTTATGTTTATACTAAATTAGTCCAATGATGAGAGATAACCTTTAGTAGGGATTTCCCTTTAAGTTCAGAAGCTTCATGTTTCAATTTTTCCATCTTCTCAACCCTTGCATCTTCAATTTTCTTCTTCTCATCCTTGCTTCTTGTTTCATATTTTAGATATCTAAAATCTATCATTCCACCACCTTCTTTTAATATCTTTAGTCTTTGTTCAAAGGTAGGTGGTGGCTTCTTGAGTGAGATGATATGAGTATTTTCTTCATCATCATCATCATCATCTTCATCATCAAGCTTTAGTTTCTTTCTTTTCCTCCTTATCTTGTTGGCAATAAGCATAGGAGTAGACCTTGTTGTTCTCCTTGGTGGAGGCTTGAATGGGGTCTTCACCTTCTTTTTGGAAGGTTCCTCTTCCTCTTCTTCGTCTTCTTCACCTTCCTCTCCCTCTTCCTCTTTACCTTCCTCTTCTACATTATCACCCTTTCATTCAATGATCATGAAGGATGGGTTTGATTTTTCAAGTTTCTTTCCAATGATTTCTAGCCTCTTCTTCCCTCTCTTTAGAATTTTTGGGATCTGAATCTCAAGTGAGATTCTTATTTTAGCTTCATCATATGTCCCAAAATAAGTAGTCTTGGGATCCACTAGCTCATTGATGAGAGCCTCAACAATGTCTCTTGTATCATCAATATTCACCTCATATGCAGGAGGTTTTACCCATGCAATCCTAGATCTAATTGCTTGTATATGAACTATGTCACAATCAACTAGGAATTGTATATCTTACTCATAATCATCTACCAACTACTTAGGGATGCTAAGCCTACTCTATATCCATTCTTTGAAAATTTCAAAGTATGCATTAATAATTCTTTCAAAGTTCTCACCCATCTCATTTATGATTTCATTAATTTGATATAGAACTGGGGTATTTTTCTTCCAAACAAAATTTCCTTTTAAAGGAAATAATTTATGAACATAAAAAAATAAATAGACTAGGAGTAAACTGAACTTACATGAATTATTCTTGGAAGCTCAAATAATCTCCATGTTATTGCTTAGCTGGGTGCATTGAAGTTTGGCAAGGTTGAAGGATGGATTCTTCTTGACAACCTTTTATGCTAGGTCTACTACCTCACATGGCATGTTATTCAAACATCTTGAAATGCAAATTTTATGTAAAATGGTATGGATGGAAAGCTTCATTTCCATGTCAGTTATATTATTCATCTTCATGCCTCTTCCATACCATTTAGATAGGGCTAGCCTTGCCAATTATCCCCAAATTAGGGTTTTATGTAGCCTTAGATTTCTCTATCATTGGATACCCTATTATCTTATGAATGATTTTCTTTGTGATAAGATAGGTCTACTCCAAATGGAATGACATGTCATGAACTTGGCTTAGTATAATCCTAATCAATTTGATTCAAAGATTCCATGGCATGTAAATTAGGGTTTTATGTAGCCTTAGATTTCTCTATCATTGGATACCCTATTATCTTATGAATGATTTTCTTTGTGATAAGATAGGTCTACTCCAACCAGAATGACATGTCATGAACTTGGCTTAGTATAATCCTAATCAATTTGATTCAAAGATTCCATGGCATGTGCATGATGCAGTTCAAACCCTTGACCTCCAAATGTTTGTGCCCTGGCTTTAGCACATCATTATCACAAAATGCACCATATGCCTAATCTAGCTCAAGATTCCCTAGTTCTTGAATAGAAAAATGATAAAATGACCTAAAGTCATGAATGAGAAGTACCTTTGAAGGGATTAACAAGTGAGCTCCTTGAGAATCATTCTCCTCAGCAATTTTTGGATATAGCTTAAATTTTGAAGGAATATAGTCTGAACTTTTTACCAACATTTCTAAATGTTTTTTGACTTTTACACTAGAAGGTGCTACCATACTACTCAGTTGATCAAGGATTTGAAGATGGTGACTTCATCTAAGACTTTCCTTCAACAAAATATCTTTAAGCCACTTTGGAGGCTTGAGGAATGCTACAATCTATAGAAAACTTTGAATTTGTGATGAAAGTGAAACTACAATTTCTCCTTTTTATCATTTTTTCAATTTTAGGTCTTCATTAAATATTTTGTACCTAGGTAGATAGAAGAAGCTTAGGTTGATCTTAACCCCTTGAATGCTTGGCTATCACTAACTAACCATGCTTGATTGAGTCAGTGACTCAATCAAATCTATCCATACTTGATTGGGTCTAATGAGTGACTCAATTAGGACCAACAACTTGGTTAGGCCTAAGGAGTAGCATGGTCAGAACTAAAAACTCAGACAAGTCTGAGACTTTACTTCTCTCCAAGTGTATTTGTTATGTTGATTTGGACTATCTTTCCTCGATGACTAGAGCTGATAAAATATGAATTCTATCACAACTCAAGTGGTCTCCTTACCTATTCAAGTATAGATAATTGAATTACCCAATCCATTGTCTTAGGTGTTAATTAAAATTGCACTATTTTCACTTGAATTATCTAGAGACTTCCTCACCCATTGCTGCTTCATTTGAGGCTTGATGATGTCATCCTTTGATTTCTTTTCATCTTCAACTTTACCTCTATTCATGCAACTCTTTTCTAAATGACCAAGTTCTTTGCACACATAACATCTTTTGGTATGATTTTTTCCCCTAAGGTGAGTCTTCATGCAATTAGCTCCAATGTGTCCAAACTCTCCACATAGATAACATATGTACCAAGTGTTTTAGTCCCAACCAAAGATTTCTTTAGTAAGTTGTTTAGTAGGATTCTAATTAGATTGGTTTTGCACTATGAAGCTTTATGACCTTGTTTGTTGCATGTGAAACATTTTCCTTCAACCTCAGTTTTCTCTGTACATTCACTTGCTCTATGTCCATGTTTTTTATAACTACAACATTTTCCATTAAATTTTTACTTTCCATTGCTCCAAAATTTATTATAAGTATGCATTATTTTTTCTAGAATTTTTGCATGTAGGTCTTTTATTGTTTTGAGCTACTTGTTATGATGAATCTCCTTGTTCAATGTAGCCCAATCATGCTTTCCCTTTATGTCTATTCTAAGATATTTTAGCTAATTGACACATGCTTGTTTTTTATCTTGTAATTCTTTTATTTGTTCCTCTTTCTTTTCTAAGATCATGTTAGAATCTGATAAGATTAATAACCCAAAAAACTAGTGCAAAGAATAAATATCTAAACTATGAATACAAATGATACAAAATCAAAATAGCAACACAGAGTTAGTCTCCAAGAGAGTAATGAAAATGCAAGAAGCAAAATAGAAACACAGAGTTAGTCTCCAAGAGAGTAATGAAAATGCAAGAAGCAAAATAGCATTAAGAGGATGCTAAAAACAAGAGATGAAAATGCAAGCTAGGTGCATGCTTATATAGGCTAGGAAGAGGGAGGAGGTGGCAACACCAACCAATGAGGAGCAACCATCTATTGGACAAAAGATAGGAAAGTATCTTCCCAAGATAGCTAATGGATGCTCACATGTAGGAAGGTGACACCTCACAACCATTCACCTAATAAGACATGCTTTATTAACCTAAGTGAGATTATTAAAAGTGTAGGAAAAACCTACCAAAATAGGAAAAATAAAAAATTACGCTAACACCCCCGATAAGCAAAGCTTAGGTGGATGTAGAAATGGGTCCCGGCAAGTCAAGCCTAATGAGGTACCCATGTACATAAAATTCCCCCAAAAGAGAGAGAAAAGAGACTTCCCAAAGAAAATTAGGCCTCCAAGTGAGAGGAAGAGGCCCCCCCAAAAGATGAAGCATCCCACACCCCCAGCAAAGCTTGCAAATTTTGTTTGGTAGATCCACTTACATCGAACAAGTTTTATTCCCTTAGGAAAAGGGACAAGATCCCAAGTGTGGTTCCTCATCAAGGAACTATACTCCTCCTGCATCGATGTATCCCACTCAAAAATACCAGAAGCCTCATGAAAGGATTGCAGATTTGAGGAAGTAGCAATGAAGATATGTAGAGCATCCTAGAATTGTGAACGAGTCTGCTTGGTGTCTGATGGATCCCCAACCCAATCACCTATAAACTGCAAGGTCTGTCTAGCCCAAAGTGGACTAGAAGATGGAGAATCTAGAGGAGAATCGTCAACCTATGAATGATGACTAGGAGAGGAAGGAGGTGAGTCCTCTAAATCACTCTTTGCAGACTGCTCAAGTGAATCTAACCCATTAGAAGATCTATCATGTATTCCAAGTGACTCCAAAGTAGAAGGCAACCCTCTGACCATGTGTTGCTAATTAAGTTGATGCAAGTAGTGGAAGTTAAGATGGACAAACTGCTCATGCCATAATCTTCTCACATCATTAGAGTGAGTGAGAATAACAATCAAAGGAGGATCAGGAACAAAGTGAGAAAACATATAGAGTCGTGACTGATGATCTGCTCTCCCAACTGCAACTGTAGAATCATTGTGCAACTCACATATCTCCACTGAACTAGGAGTGAACTCAACTTGCTTGCCTAAACTTGTGTGAGTGATTTGGTATACCGATAGGAGATTAGTTGACAATGAGGGTACACAAGGAACATCATGGAATGTGTCATCCCCCACATCAATAGACCCTCTCCCACACACCTTAATAGGAGTGTTATCACCCATCAACATAGAAGGAATAGTACATGGCTCCAAGGATGCAATTTCTTCCTTAGATGAAGCCATGTGGTGTGAAGTACCCAAATCAAGAACCCAAGTGGATGGTGAGGAAGCAACTACAAAAAGAGCCTTGCCCTTTCCTTTCCCCTTGCTATTTTCTTTTTCTTTGTTAGACCCTTCATTAGAACTTTGTTTGATAGACTTAGGAACACTAATATTATTCTTCTCAAGAATTTATGTCAAGTGATCAAGTTGTTTCTACAAACATTTATGTTCATCATGACCAGGTCTTTCACAATAGGAACATTTGACCTTTTTTTTCTTAGGTTTATTGCCCTTCGAAGATGGTGTATCAATAGTTTCTTTTGAAGAAATTGATATCTGATCCTTCTTCTCCTCGCTATTCTTTTGTTTCTTGTCCTTACTATTGTTGTTACTACTTTGTCCTTGTTGTTCTTTTGTGCCTTGGTTGGTAGCCAAGGCATGTGACTTAGAGGACTTAAGAGTTCCCATCTGGATTAGCTTGTCCTGTTCTCGAGTGAGGTTGACAGCAAAATCATCTAAAGATGGCATGGTGAATTGAGTACCAAGTGCACTCTTAGTAGCATAGAAGGTAGAGACAAACACAGAATATTTTGAACTTAGCTTAGAGAGAATACTAAGAATCAGTTTTTCATCTTTCTTTTCAATTCCACATTGTTTTAACTGTAGCCTCAGTGATTTCAATTTGGTGAAGAAATCTTGGATTGTGTTGAAATTTCTTGGACTCAAACTAATTAATTCATTTTCCAACATATGACCCCTCATTGAATCTTGTGTGCCAAATAGTGTTTCTAGCTTTGTCCACACTTCATTTGGTGTATCCAAAGACTTAATGTGAAATAATAGTCAGGAGAAACAGGTTCAGTTTCAAGTCCCATAGTTATCCTATTTAATCCAAATTTCCTTAAGTGAATTGTCATGCATGATTTCAACTCAAAGTAATTTTATGGAGTTAGGATGGGCATATTTGTTTGATCCATGATGAAGAAATGCTAAAAAGAAGAGAACCCAGCCACGATAGTGCGCCCCCCCCCCCCCCCCCCCCCCCCCCCCCCCCCCACCTTTTTTACTCAATCAAAGAACCCCCCCAAAGAAATATGATTTGGCACTTTATTTTAGTGTGTTTACAACTAACACTAGAAAAAAATACTTAGTGGTCTTGATTTCAATGCATTACAAACCCTCATGAAGAGCATATCCTAAAAGTGAAACTTGGGCACAATAATCAAGGAAAAAAATAGCACCACTGTGATCTACTCAAAAAATCATACACTTTCAAAAAAAAATTGCCTTGATATGAGGTCGTATGAGAAAGTTATGATCCTCTCAAGTTTCCAAAATGAGAACTGTGCACAGTCACGGCTGAGAATCTACAATTTATGAAGAATTCATGCATGAAAATAAAAAAACAACTCCACTAGTGGATAGAGCACAAAAAAATAGCCAAGTTCATAACAAGAATCATCAAAATTGGAGTCCATATGAGCAAGAATGAGACATTTGAAAAATGTGTTCAAATCTGCGACTGCCAATGGAGAGGGGTATGGCTGTATCTTTGCATGCTCCATTCTGCAAAATATACAGGTTGCATGCAAAATCTAAAAGATACCCAGATGGTTTTTTGGGGCTGCAAACAAAACCCAAAAAGTATTTTTCTTGATGATGTAGAGAAGATGTTGTTGTAGTGTAAATTAGACGCTTTTAACAGTAAAAAATGGCTCCAAAAATTAAAAAATGACCCCAACAACCAGAATATGACATGAAAATGCTGGATCAGCTTCCTAAGTCCATCAATGGCATGCTGGAACTTGCAAAACTGATTGAAAACTCCAAATATGCAACTTGGTTGTCAGATTTGAGATTGAAACCCCATAGAAAAACTGTTTTTGTCAAAACTTTTCTAATTCTCAAGATCATCCAAAGATGCAAGAGAAGAGCATACTTCATTTTTCAAAAAACTACAATAAAGTTTATTAGCCCCCCCTCAAATCTCTCAAATAAGAAAACTAAAATTTACTCTTGCACATAGAAAAGCTCTGATACCATGTTAGAATCTAATAAGATTAATAACCCAAAAAACTAGTGCAAAGAATAAATATCTAAACTATGAATACAAATGATACAAAATTAAAATAACAACACAGAGTTAGTCTCCAAGAGAGTAATGCAAATGCAAGAAGCAAAATAGCATTAAGAGGATGCTAAAAACAAGAGATGCAAATATAAGCTAGGTAGCATGCTTAAATAGGCTAGGAAGAGGGAGGAGGTGGCAACACCAACCAATGAGGAGCAACCATCTATCAGACTAAAGATAGCAAAGTATCTTCCCAAGATAGCTAATGGATACTCACATGTAGGAAGGTGACACCTCACAACCATTCACCTAATAAGACATGCTTTATTAACCTAAGAGAAATTATTAAAAGTGTAGGAAAAACCTACCAAAATAGGAAAAATAAAAAACTACACTAACAGATCATTCACGAGTCTTTCATTTTCTATCCTTAGATTGATGACTTCATGATTTGCATTATTTAGTTGATTTTCCATATCTTCCTGATGTAGTGAAAGATGGTGGATTTAATTGTCCTTGTCTTTTAACTTGGTGCTGAGTAGTCTTCTATCTTCTTTAGCCATTTTTTTTTTATAACTTGGTTCTTTTGTTCCATGACTTCACATATCCTAACTAAATGAATCTCTTGCTCTCTTTTCCATTTTCTAACTTCTTCTTGTAGAATAAGGTTTCTTCTAAGTAGATCTTCTATAGATTCTTCTACATCATTTGAACTTCTTTCTTTGCAAATGTCTTGAATTATTTCTTCTATGTAGATATTTTCATTCATTTTTTCTGCTAATTATTTTCCTATTTTCAGAGATTAAGAGAGTTGCTCCTTCACTTTCTTGATTTGTTCCATGGACACATGTAGATCAATTTTTTTTGTTCTCAATAGCTTTCTCTATCTTGTATACTTCCATTATTTTTTATCTTTTCTCTCAAGCTGCTAAGCTTTCTGATATAAGAACATTTCTCTACTACCAATTATTGAAAATGTAATGCAAACTAGGTAATTAGGAACCACTTAAACTTCTTCAATTAAACTACTTTTCTAAGTTGTCTAATCTACTTGCATGCAAGAAAAATAAAGTAGTAAAATAACAACACCATAACACAACATTTGGTAACCCAAAAACTCTCCAAGTAGAAAGTAAAACTGGGGTTGGGATGACACCATAGTGTTTCACTACTGTAGTAATAAAATTGGCATGTTAAGGCTTATAAATGATTGCTTATGGTGATCTTACTCAATGAAGAGATATAAGGACTATTAGGTCCACCTTGTGAAATGATTTATACAATACAATTAAGTATGTACTCTATTAGGAGTTTTTGCAAAGGACTATTAAGTCCACCCAGTTAAAGAATTTGGGACTGATGCACCTATTAGGATAAATTAGTGGATTGATCTTTGATGTGCAACTCTAATTTTTTATGAAGATCCTTTGAAGTAAACTAGTCATTTGACTATGATAGATGAGTCTCTTCCTTTCCTTGGATAAACAAAATACTTCATACTTATATTCTTTAATTTCACACATCTTATTATTTGGATAAACAAAATACTTCATACTTATATCCATACAAATAATTCCTTCATAGATTGGCTAAAACATGACTAATTCCAAGAATAATTACCAGGTTGGATCAGTGTTGTAACTCAAGTCCAATGACTTACTTGAGTGATGTTGAAGATACTTAGGAAACATTGTCACCATGGCTAATTTTGGCACTTGGCTGATATTGGATGCTTAGTTCATATTGATCACTCAGTAGACACTATTGACTCAGTTCATAGTGCTCTACTAGCTTGATCACTATATTGCAACAAGAATACTCTTATTAACTCGGTTCTCACTAGAGCTCGATAGATACTATCAAATCAGTTGACACTACAACTCAATGGGAACTGTCAACTTGGTTGACACTACAAATTTCTATAAGGTTAACTTTTTTTTCTTGATTCCTTTGTGAGCTTTGTTAACCCAATAAATCTACTAGTTATTATTGTTTTAGAATAGGATATACTTCAAATGTATGTTGGTATAGATAGGTCATACCTAGTATCCAATGTACTTGCAATAGATATTATTAGAATTACCATTGATATGGCCACACAATACAAGAATGCAGATCTCACTTAAATGAGAAAGGGATTGATAGAAACTACTACCATTTTAACAAGTATGGATGCAAGGTTGAATTTTGTAGATCAAGGAAAAAGATATAATTACTCATCCCCTAAGTAAGAAAGCTCCACTAGGAGGAACAAGGTCACCACATGGATATAGGGTAACCAATAGTACAAAAAGAACATTATATGACTTAATAAACTACTAAAACTTGTAGATATATGACTAATTTTAATTACATGGCCAGTAGTAGTTTATTTCTAGATATTTATCTCCCGAAAAAATTTATGACTAAAATGTTTTAATAATTGATTTAGTCATTTATTATTGTTAACTAGTAGTTTATTTGATCAGTTATTTGGTCGTTAATTATTGTTAGTTGGTTGTGTATTTGGTCCTTTATTTGGTATTTTATTTGATTATTTATTTGATAGTTTATTTGGTGGTTTATTTGATCATTTGTTTGGTAGTTTATTTGATCATTTATTTTATAGTTTTTTGGTTGTTGATTTGGTAGTTAGCCTGGTAATTTATTTGGTAATTTATTTAATCATTAATTTAGTCATATTAGGGCACAATGGAATCGAGCCACTATCCTCTTACTTGTAAACAGTGTTCTCTTCTATTGAGCTACTACCCTTTAAAGAATAATAAAAAATTATGTCAAAGCTATCTTCCAAACATTATATCTACTATGATCATGCTCATTATAACATAATATACTCCTCTCAAGGAACACAAATTTTAGATATTATGAAAAAAATAAATCCAAACCTTTATCAATAATATTTTAACAATTTTAGATTCTTAGATATATTCAGTGGTGCTTGAGGATATCTACAAACTAGTTGCAAACAAATGGTTTGTTCCATTAGAGAGAATTATGGCCTTTTCCAAGTTTTTTCTTTAAAATAAATGCACATTAATCTATAAATAAAAATAATGATATTTTTAAAAAATTTTAATACAAAGCTATTGCAATCTAAAAAAGTACTTTTCTACAATAGTTGATTGTAATGTGTTTGATTTTCAGCAGCTTAAGAAAGCTAAACTAGATGATTCTAAGAAATCCAAGACATTTTCAAGGGTGGTTGTACATATGAACAAAAAGAAATATGGGGTATGTGCAGGATCATGGTGTGCCAAAAAGTGGCAATTTGAAAAATCTATAGTTCTGAAATATATCAAACCATTTCAAAATCTATTCCAACTTTTTTTGCACCCACCTTGATACTAAATGAAAACAATTAATATCTTTGTTGGTGTAAATAAGTATTTACTTATTACACTTACTTAAGTTTACTTAGATTAATACATTATTCTATTATTTTGCATTATTTTATTATTTTTATTTGTGAGACACTTAGGAGTTTGTGCACTCTTGTGTGTTGTCATGATGACATCACAAGGGTTTGCATCTCTTTTAAGCACATGTTGTCTACAGCACAAGAATCTTCTACACACATATGACACTTTGTCATTCTTATCCACTCATCTAGAATGTTGGATAAGGTGCTTAGTTGTTTTATCTTCTGTTTGTTTCTAGAGACATTCTAGGTGCTTCCTGAGAGGCTTTTATATATAGGCACTCCTAGTGTACTCTTAATTATGGCATATTGAATACATTGTCATTCTAATCATACTTTCTCTCTCTCTCTCTTTGGTCTACTATGTGGTTGTGTTTGAGTTCTTAGTTCCTAGGTGAATTTTTCCCTTAGGAAAATTCTTACATGGTATCAAAGCATAGAGACTTTCTCATCACATAGTTGTTTCGAGACCACGCTTGCTTCATCACCTCAGCTTGAATCTCGAGTGCTGTAGAAATTGGGAGCGTCTAGAGCCAAATTTGACCTCACCATTACATCTAAAATGCTAAATTGGTGAAAATTGACTATAAACTTGGCTACCTTGGCCCAAACTTGACCGTGAAGCAATTTTTTTTTACAAATCGAAACTCGGAGGCCCTGATTTGCAGTATGGGTATGGTCATTTTTTGCTGATTCAATTGATTTATTTCAAATTTGTAATTTTATTATTTCTCTTCTATTTATTTTTCATTTCTGTCAATATATTTATAGGAATTCAAAGAAATTTTTTTAGCAGACCTAGGCTGTGACTCCTCCAATCTAATATTTGGAGGGTATTTTGTGTTCATAGGCCATACAACAGAGGTGGACTGTACAAATCTGCATACATATTGGAAAAATTGGTTCAGAGGTTGTACTATGTAGAAATCTATAGTAGACTTCTATCATTTTTTGGATAGACAACCGGTTTGACCAAACCAAGCTAAGAACTGGTGATTGGCCCTCCACAATATCCACACCAATGGCTCATTTCCTTATTTTAAAGAGTGTGGGTTATTTATTTTAAATAGTGCATAGCTCTAACCCATAGTAAATGTGGGATATTTCCCATTAAAACTTTCAGCATCACGCTTCATGTTTTTGATAGGGTTTCAACAATATCGACAGTTGGCATTAAGGAGATTCTGGTCGTGTTGAAGGTGGTTCTGGTAGGCATTGTTCAACTTTCCTTGGCTTACAGTCCCAACAATAGCTTTGATGTTTGGTGGTTTGTTTCCCAACCATAGATAGACACACACATAGCCATGTGGGCTGCTCTCCCTACCACGTCAGTTGACTTAAATGCCACATGTCACCACAGTGACGTAAAAAGCCATGTAGCTTGCTGACCACCCAGTCGCTTGCTGACATGTATACACATCACCACATCAGCTGAAATTGCCACATCACCTTGTGGAACTTGGGCTTGCAATGCCACATCACCTATATCCATACTTCATACTATACAGAAAGCTTGGTCAGCCTAACACGTTATCCCAAGCATTATTTTTTGCTGACATCATCAAAACACTATCTTAAAATTGACAACTATTTGAACATCATTTCTAGGTATTTTACAACTGCAGTGATGGTTATTTGACCATCAAAATTTAGACTTGTAATTTTCCTTCTAGACGCCTCTCTAGATTGCATTTCAATTTGGTAGCTTGACTTTGTGATCCCATAACTCAAACATCCAGACTTTGATTTAGGTGTATTTTTAAAAAAAATTGGGTAGAATTTCCTAAATTTTCTAATGGTGGTGCTGTTTTCTAGTTTTGGTGCATAGATTTTGCAAAAATTACATTTTTTGGTGATTGTAGCTGCATAATCCTATGTTTTGCAACTTCAGAAGCTTCGTACGGGCACATCTGGTCACTTTTTCATGTTCTATTTTTTTAAAAGTGTGTTTTTTTTATCTACTTTCTAAATCTAAAGTCAGATTCTAGGGTTGTGTGGACCAATTTCTCACTTTCAAAATTAGGCCTTCTTTGGCATTGTAAAGCTTTGGTTCTTTTTCAAAATTGTTGTAAAACTAAGCTATAGTGCTTAAGTGACAGATTTAAGCCTCATAAGGTATTTGTGAAAGCAAAATTAGAAAGTTCACTTTGTTCATTTTGACAAGTGTCCCATTGTAAACACACTATTTATAAAGTGCCAACAACATCTTTTTTGGGGGGTTCTTTTGATTGAGTGAACAGGGGGGGTGTATAATATGTTTTTTGTGTGTCTCTTTTGTGCTCTTTTCATTTTTGCATCATGGGTTTTAAATGTCCTCCTCTAACTTCACACAACTATTCTACATGGAAAGATATTGCATGGAGTAGATTAATGGAAAAAGGATATAGTCTGTATGTTGATGGTACAATTACCAAACCTATTGATGCAAAAGAACTCATTGATTGGAAAATTCAAGACCAATAGGCTTTAGGTGTTATCAGGAGTTGTGTACATGGGGATCTTCTCTTTCACATTAAAAATTGTTTAGACTCTAAAGACGCTTGGGATAAACTTAAATCATTGTATGGTAAAGTGGATGAAGAAAAGGGATTTCAGATTGAGGATGATCTACTTCTCTTGGATCCTAAGAATTATGACACAATTTAGAATTACATCATCAAAGTCAATGAGTATAGGGCACTTCTTAAAGATTGTGGAAATCCCATGAAGGATGACAGGTTGATTCATCACATCTTGAAGAGGCTACCTTCTAAG